>VZRN01001478.1:142203-212856 GCA_013397935.1 Dasyornis broadbenti | reverse complement strand
AAAAAAAAAAACAACCAAAAAAAAACCAAAAAAAAAAACAAACCAAGAATTCCATAGATGAACTGCTTATTTTAGGCAACCTAAAAAATGTTGACAGCTGAGCAATGAAAATTTTTTCTCAAATAAAGAGAAATTCTCCTGTTTTCCTCCCCTGTCCTGGTGAAGGTAGAGAAGGCTAAGCCTTGATGTAAAAAATTAAGACACCGTAATTCAAGACACCATAATTCAACATTTGTGTGGTGCAATGATTTCAGATTTGGGGAGGATTTTCTACCACACTGCTTAAATCTGTCCATGTTTGTGTATCAACCACCAGCCCTGCTGGTTTGTGCGGTGGGAAGTGTCCCAGTCCACGGTGCTGTTTGTTCTGCATCTGCTGCCTCCAAACTGGACTTGCTGCTTCTTTCTGTTTTCATTTTGAGCCTCAGTCTGTCACGAATTCATTTGCTCTGCATGTAGACAAATGAGTTTGGAGGGGACCACCCACACGTGTGAAGAGGTTGGTAAACAAGATCAGTTACAGGTGGAAGGCTTAGGAAAAGGCTGGGAGAAAATGTGGCCTAGGGAGACAGGTTAATTAATACATGGCAAAAAAAAAAAAAAAATCCATAAGAAGAGATGTTTGTTTTCGTAATTAGTGAAGTCAAACCAAGTGTGTTAGACTTACATCGCAACAGGGAATATTTAATGCTTCATGAAAAAAACACTCTCAAAAATCCATTCAAGCAATTGATCAGTCTGATAGAGAGAAGTGAAGAATAATTCTCACAAGAGTATAGAAAATTCTCATCTTTTTCTCTGAAACATGGGAAAAAACCAACTAAAATGAAAGAAGAACGAGACCAACTAATATATTGGAGTACTGCTGAACCATTCCCAGTTGGAGGGGATCCAGGGCTTTCCCAGATGTTGGCGGGATGGGTGATGGGCTTTGCAGTGCAACCCTCCCCAGCTAGCTGCAGAACAGAGCATGCACACAAATACCATCTGAAAATGAGTGATTAAGGCCATGCTGATGGCAGGGGGATTGGAACGAGATGATTCTTAAGGTCCCTTCCAACCTAAACCATTCTTTGGTTCTATGATTATCACAAGGAAAGTCTCAGGCAGCTTGAAATTAAATGTTTTTGGCGATTGAAAGGAAACTGAAAAAAATGTAATTAAAGTAAATCTTGGTTTTGCTTAAAAATTCTGTGTCTTCTTGACTGCCAGTCACATCCAGCATGGACATTCCATGGCAACACAGGAGTAAGAACTTCCCTCCACCTGTCACCTTTGGGGTGTAGGCATCCATTTATCCAGTTACTTCTGCAGCCTCTGTTTTGCCAGCAGACACTGCCAGCAGAGACATCTACACTGGGAAAAAATAATGTATTGCACTGCCACAGCAGAGCTTAATCGATCTGCAGCTTTTCCCAGGTTGACATCTGACGGTGCTTTCAAGTGCCAGCACATTTTGTTAGCAAGGTGTCAGGCCAGACCTGGCTCAGGGTGCAGCTGAACTGCACATGAATGTACTCAGTGTGCTGACAGATTTAATGAACCTGCAGGCAGCCACAGAGGCTTTATCCCAGGGAAAAAAAGAGGATCGGGGTCACTCTCTACAGCTCCCTAAATGAGGATGTAGCCAGGTGGGGGTTGTTCTCTTCTCCCAGGCAACCAGTGACAGGACAAGGGGACACAGTCTTGAGCTGTACCAGGGGAGGTTGAGGTTGGACATCAGGAGAATTTTTTCACTGAAAGGGTGATCAGACACTGGAATGGGCTCCCAGGGAGGTGGTGGAATCACCATCCCTGGAAGTGTTTAAGGAAAGACACTCAGTACCGCGGTCTGGTTGACAAGGTGGTGTTTGTTCATAGGCTGGACTTGAGGATCTGAGAGGACTTTTCCAACCTTTTTAATTCTGTGATTCTGAGGCTGGGGTGCCATGGGGACTTGTGCTGAAGCTCTTCTAATACAAGTTTTTATCTGGTGTGTTGTTAGAGTCAAAGTCACACAGATTTTTCAGGCTACTTGAGTTGTTTCCTGATGCTGCTCTACCCCTGACATATCCCTCCCCATCTTTCATCTTGCTACAGGTAGGTTCTACAACTTGAGGTCAGCCTTTTCCCCCAGACAATTAGTGACAGGACAATGGAAAACAGCCTCAAGTTGTGCCAGAGAAGGTTCAGTTTGGGTATTATGAAAAAAAGTCTTCGCTGAAAGAGTGGTTAAGCATTGGAACAGCTGCCCAGGGAAGTGGTGGAGTCATCATCCCTGGAAGTGTTCAAAAAATGAGCAGAAGTGGCACTTTCTGCTATGGTTTAGTGGGCAAGGGGGTGATCAGTCAAAGGCTGGGCTCAGTGATCCTGGAGGTCTTTTCCAACCTCAATGATTCTGTCATTCCATGAAAAATAAGTCTCCCACCTTCTGGAGGCGAGTCCTTTTCTTCCTGCTCTCCATCAGTAGATCGGAAATGATTTTGTTTTGCCTTTGGGAATTATTATGAGGAAAGTCTGCTGACTCCTTCCCAGGTCTTTAGGGATTGGAACTGCATTTAGAAGATGGATCACAAAAAACCCCAGCTTGATCAGAGTGGGGGGTGTATTCTGCTTTCTTGATACCAGATTATTCCTGTCCTAATTCCACAGTGATTCTCCAGATTCGTGGCACTGACACCAAAAGCGGGCTCTGACTTGGTGGCTCTTCTGCTGCATCAGGAAAGGGTTCCAAGTATTTAGAAAGAAACTTAAATGAAAAAAAAAAATGAAAAAGTAAGCCATGTTCTGCTTGACTTTGTCTCTCACGTCCTTCTGCTGCTTTGTATTGCCCTGTGCTCTCATTTCCTGCTGCACAGATCAACCTGCTGCCTGGTCTTGGGCATGCTGCTCTCATTTCCAAATCCTTGGACTTTCAGGTCTTACTTTATGGCTTGCTGCTGATCCTCTGCTATGTTTAAATCCTCTCTAAATGCAATACCCAGAATTCAATGTCCTCCCTGCCAACACAATTCGGCTTTATGCAAGCAGTACCTATATTCAGCATTCTTTTTCTGTCTAAAGTGAATTTCCAGGTAGGTACAGAAATACGTCATCCCTCCTTTGTCCTCCAGCATATCTAGTCCTAAAAACTGTGAATTCCAGTTGCCATTTATAGAGGCTTACAGACAATTAATGACCATCACCTTAGTGATCATAGTGGAAAAGATTGGTTTCCATGTGTTATTTGGGATTAGTCTCTATCAGAGCCCAAGGGTCCAAGTAGCCCTTCAGTCCCCTCTTCATTTTGACTCTATTATCTCTTTCAGCACCAAAAAAACCCCCTGTCTTAGCAAATTAAGAATTCCTCTTGGCCATGGAAAAGTAGTGTCAGTAGTAAAACAATGATGCAACATCCTTGCTGAACATACTGCAGCTACTTCAAAACCTGTCGGTCAAAAAATGTTTCTTCTCTTTGTAAATACATCCCAGAAAAAAAAAACAGAAACAAACAAACAAAAAAGCACAGAATCAAACAAGGAGCACCCGAAGTTCATCTCTGACAGGACCATCAGGAATAAAATTTGGGTTTCTCATGACTCACAGCACAACTATCAGAGCTGGTGAACACTGGGCTCAGCTTTCTCAAAAATCATACAAAGTGATGAATAAGTTTATGCATCCCTAAGAGAATGTTTGAGGTTTTTGAATTTTTGAGGGAGCTGCAAGACCAATCTGCTCTTCCAGGGAGGGCAAACCAGGAGAGGAGGTGACAGGAAGGGGCAGCACCCTCACCACCAAGGGCTCAGTCCCACAGCACCCGAGCAAGAGCAGAGCAGGTTCAGTGACAGAAATCAGGGTCAGCCCAAGAGTGAGGGACCTCCAGAGAGGAAATAAAAGAGATCCAAGGCCGAGAGAGAGAGACAAATGAGTGAGTTGGGTTGGGTTGAGTGTGGTGCATGGGCAGGGGTGGCAGGATAATGGCACAGCTCAGGCAGGGACCAAGAGCAAAGACTGAATTTCAGAGTAGCTCCCAGGCAAAGAGGGGCTGCTCCTGTGGAGGCGCCTCACAGCTCTGTAATCCAAGGGTGGAGAGGGGTGTGTATCAGAGCTGGCCTAAACCATGGTCATACAAAACCCTGGGGCAAGGGGAAGACAAGCAAAGAACATCTACAGACAAACTTTGGCACAAGGTAGCTACTTCTGTGCTCATAACTCGACGAGGCAGAGGCACAAATGGTGGCACCTCATCATCCGTGAACTCTTTTGGGTGCAGCTTTGTCCTGTTCTCCCAAGGAATGACCCAGGTCCTGTGTAGCACACGGCAGTGGCCATTCCCAATGGAGTGTTTGGATGCCCTTTCATCTTTCTGCATGGGAGATGTCCCTGCTCTCTGCAGGGGGTTGGATTAGATGATGTTTAAAGGTCACTTTCAACTCAAACCGTTCTATGTTTCTATTTCATAATTTAATCATGAGGACATAACCAGGCCTTGGATTCACAGGACAGCCCCCGGCCTTATTTTATTCAGCAGTAGGGATACATTCCCTCCTGAGTTCTACCATCACATTCATTTCCCCTCTCCCTATAAATCCTCCTTATTTCCAGCCCTGATTTTAATCAAACATAACCAGAACTCAGAAATCCAACAGCTTGTTAAAGTGAAATGTGATGATTATCTGTTACCCTTAAAGGAGAGTGCAGTGCCAACCCAGCTCCCACAAATGTCAAATCAATGCCTCTGTGGCTCAGCTGCTTCATCCAAAGGACTACCAAGGACACACACCATGATTTTATTGACTACACTTCTGTGGAAATAATTTGGAGGACAAATCTGGGAAACTTCGAAGCCACATAGAAAATACTTGGATAAAGTAAAGTGATTTATGTGATTTAATGGCTTTAAGCTGAAGGAGGGTAGATGTAGATTAGACATTAGGATGAAATTCTTCCCTGTGAGGGTGGGGAGGCCCTGGCACAGGTTGCCCAGAGAAGCTGTGGCTGCCCCATCCCTGGAAGTGTCCAAGGCCAGGTTGGATGGGGCTTGGAGCAACCTGGGATAGTGGGAGGTGTCCCTGCCCATGGCAGGGAGTTGGAATCGAACGATTTTTGAAGTCCCTTCCAACCAAAGCCATTCTAGGATTCTAGGATTTGTCCCCAACATCCAGCCTAAGCAAAGCTGGCAGAAAATGCTGAGTCTCATCACCTTTGTCAAACTAAATCAGTGATTTTGGTCCCTAAAGCAGTTTCCTAACAGCAACACATTTCTTTGGAAGGAATAAGGCAGCTGAGGAGGAGAGGATAAGAATGAAAATCAAAGAATGATTCACAGCTGCAGCATTTTCTGATTAGATAATGATGGTTTGTGATACAATATGAACATGTCCTGTTTACATTGGACCTTGCAGCGTGAGCTGACAGGCAACAGTAAAAGCAATTATACAAACACCAATCCTGAAATATGTTTCACTAGATACTGTTACAGATATCCAGTGCTAGACTCTAAAATCTCCCCTGAAAGTATTTCAATCTCCTTATCATTAAACAGCTTTTCTTAATATCAACCCTGATTCTCTCTTGCTAAGTCCATTACTTCTTGTTCTTCTCAACTGTAATAAACAAAAAAAAAGCGGTGATTCTTCTTTTCCTCTTTGCAGCAGACTTTTATGTCCCAAGAGACCATTATCTTCAACTCTATCTTTTCTTTTTTAGCTTAAGCAACTCTTTTTGTAATCTCTCCTCTGCAGCCTGGCTTGGCAGCTCTTGGATCACTCCTGCTGCTTTCCCATACCCCAACAACTGCCCCACGCCTCAAAGTGTGTGCCCAGCACCAGAGAGCAGATTAAATTGGCCTATTCTAATGTGATGAAGACTCACACAAAAGCCACATTAGAATTAATTAATTAAACTGAGGACTGAATTAATTAAAGCCGCATTAAAGTCAAATTAATTCGAGAATTATTTTTTGAGGAAACTAAAGCTTATGTTCTCAACCCAGACATAACAAACTACCCTGCAACGGGATCTCTGTGACTCAGCGTGGCTCACTCCCACCTAAACACAAACATCTGGATGTGAGATGCCCTGTGGGATCTGGTGCATCCACATGGATCTGAGGGATACGGCACAGGCCATGTTTGAGGCTGTAACAGACCCCATAGTCTGGGGGATCCTATGGCATCACTGATCCCATATCAAATCAAAACACCTCCAAGATCTCTAGTGAGGATGTAGGGTAACACAGCCAGTGAGGAATTCCTAACTTGGATACACCCAAGGATAGCTGAGATGGATCCCACCTCATGCATCAGCTGAGCTGTGATGAATTCCATGTTCACGTTCATTGCTTGTGGCAAAGAGAAGCAGCACTTAGATTTTCTTCTGCTTGAAATGTAAAGAAGCCATGGTAATAGTCACCAAAAATTCGGTTTAATTGTTTCTTCACTAGTTTCAGATCTATTTAAATCTTGCATGGATGGGGAGAAACATGGCTTAGTATTATCAAGATTGCAATCCCTCAAACTAGATCAAGATTAGCGTCCTTATATACCTCGATATTCAATAATAAACCCTTTTTAAGGCACAACTGGGAAGAGTCAGGGAAAGCTTGGCAACTGTGAGTAGAATTTAAAATTTCTCTGCTTAGAAAAAAATAAACTTACCTGCATGCTCATGAATTCTCCCCAGTCCTATTAAATCAGCAAATGTGATCTGTATAGTGGATAAAGCTCTATTCTCCTTCTATTAATGTGCCTTTGACATCAGTGAAAGCCTGAAGTTACAGATTATTCTCTTTCCTTTAAACTCCTTACAAAAAAAAAAAAAAATGTTTCAGGAAAAGGGTAATATCCACTGGGACGGGCTCTAAAGAGGAAAGATAAATACGAATAGAGTTTATTTTACTTTTTATATGTTTCAGGTCTATGTAAGAAAAATGTCTTCTACAGTAAAAAGAACTGATGCAAGAATTGTTTCTCGTAAATGGACAGCACTTTTGTCTGTAAAAAGGAAGAATGATACATGGTGGCTCACTAGGTAAAAAAGGAAAGCTATGAAGAATATACCCAAACACACTGAAAATGGATCAAATGCAGCACTTATTGTGACATAAAAAACACAATGAATTTTGGGCCCAACATGCAAGTTATTTTTCCTAGAATCATCTTAAACAAAAGGAATAATGAAGTTGTGCTTGATGAAGATGACCTGGTTCCTGTAGATGTTTCCTCGTATTCTAAGATCATTCCACAGAAAATCTTAATCCCTTAATTTCCCAGGAGGGAATATAGGAATGACTGAATCTTGTCAAAGGCTTTGATGCCAGAGTGATTTTTGCCTTTTATCTTTCATATATTTGTAACTTTCCCAGTACCCCAGCCTTTTCCCCAGCTAGAAAGACCAACCACATTCCAGAGCTCCAAGCCTTAGGGGCACATGGCCCCTATCCTATCCGGTCTCAGTTCTTCCTGGGAACCAAAGTTGAAAACAAGGTATTCGAGACACATTTTCATTTACAAGTACAGCTAGGGCCAAGGGTGGGAGACTCCAGAGAAAAGGTTTGATCTGGGGAAAATTGCATCACTACTTGCCCTCCTAATTGGTGTCTTTCATCAGCTATGCTAATTTCCTAAAATCTATAAAACTGTATTCACCCCTGCGGGGGTGGGCTTTTGTGGATATTCTTCCATAACTTCCCCTGGATCTCCAATAAAAATCCACTTTTGTATTACCTCCTATACTAAAATTATCTTGAGTTTCATTCCCAGGTTGAAAAAGGCAGCAGCTTGAGCTGCCAATCCTGAACATGCCTTAAGAGTATGTGATGTAGAACAAAATTAAGAGACATCAGAGTTGGCCATACAAGAACAAGCTTCTTCTCCTGTGAATCTTCTAAATGAAGACCCTCAGTGATAGAATTGTAGAAAATATTTCTCTGAAGATCAGGAAGTCAAGTGTTTCTCTGCCTAAGGAAATCCTTTCTCCTCACAAAGAAAGATATGCAATGACTCTTTCAAAGTGAGATGAAATCCCAAATTGTCCCACCTCGCACAGAACTCCTTGCTTTTCATTCCACATTTCAAAATGTTTTCAAGAGCTTTGCGTGTTGCTGAAGTCAGATTTAGAAAGACTATAATTGACTGTCTTTTCTCCTCTTGAGCACAAGTTGAACGTAACAATTCCCATTCTCCACTTCTGACAGTGCCAGGCCATGACCCGAGAGCTGTGCTACAAAGGTGCCCCACCAGGCCTGTGATTTCTGTCAGGAATATGGAAAAGACCTTTGATTAAAGTGCTTCCAGCCTTTGTCAAAATGGAAATGAAAGCAATTTCATTTTCTGTAACTCCTCTCTCCTTACATATCATTTTCCCTTCATGATCAATACAGTTATTAAAGCACAAGAGGGGAACACACATTTACTTTCTCAGCTACTTCCTGACCATTGGAGATGCCCCAGGTTTTCTGTGACATTGAAACACGGCTGGGACAGGGCACACGTGATTAGGGGAGGAACAACAGCCTTCCACAGCAGAAGCCAGAAAGGCAGCAGGATTCCCCACTCAGCACAAAAGGATACCAAATATTAGTTTTTAGGCAAAGAAGTCAAACTCTCGCTGTCTAGTAAAGTGCTTTTTTGAAGGTACTGGTCTATCAGCGTGAAAGAAAGATGTTCACCTCGGGGGCACTGTTCATCACAGACTGAGGTACAATATCCAAGGGAAACAGTTTGAACAAGCTTCCAGAGGCATGGGAAAGGAGGCTTTGCCTGTCTTCCTCCAGCTGCCTAAATTGTAGGTACCCAATCTGATGAGATGACACTGTCCCTACGGAAAGATGAACTGCTAAACCACTGCTTATCAAGTAAATCAAATTAAAAATCAAGACACAGAAATCAGAACAGAAATCCCCAAGGCAGAATTCAATTATTAGTTTCACTGTGGCTTTGAAAACCAATGTGGAATCTTTAGAATTCCCCAAGGGTTTGGGCTGGGAGGAACTTCAAAGATCATCTCATTCCAAACCACCCACCATGGGCAGGGACACCTTCCACTATCCCAGGTTGCTCCAAGCCCCATCCACCCTGGCATTGAACACTTCCAGGGATGGGACAGGCACAGCTTCTCTGGGTGATGTGTGCCAGGGTCTGCACTGTCATAGTGAAGACATCTAATCTAAATTGACCCTTTGTCAGCTCAAAGCCATTGCCCCTTCTCTGCCACTCCAGGCCCTCGTTAAAATTCCCTCTCCAGGTTTCCTCTTGGTTCCCTTTAGGCACTGGAAGGGGCTCTGAGATCTCCCTGGAGCCTTTTCTTCTCCAGACTGGACATCCCCAGCTCTCTCAGCCTGGCTCCGGAGCAGAGGGGCTCCAGCCCCCAGAGCATCTTTGTGGCCTCCTCTGACTCACTGACACTTTGGTGACTTTACATGAAATCCCTGGGGAATGGTGACACTGCCTGGACATTGTCCGTGTGCCAGAAAGGAAAATTCAGCAGGAAAACACTGCTACCAGCAGTGCAGATTTTCAGCAGAGGTTTCCAGTGTGAGCACTGACCAAGCTCGACCATTTTGCTGCTTGATGAGATGTGACAAGCTCACAGCCCAGTGCAATAACACTTCAGGCTACACAGCTGGGACTCAAGGATACTTAAATCCTGTTCCTCATTTTCATGGATGCCAGTTAGGAATACATCTCCAGTTCTAATATTCCTAACTCCTTGGTATCCCTAGCCCATTAAGAGGTAAGTTTAAGACAATTTCTCAAAGCTTTGACCTTTGAGCAGGGCAATTTATTATATGTGCTGCCACTGGGCACAAAGATGACTCTAAGTGTGGTTTTCCAGTCAGTAACCAAGGATTTCCATTCACTCCTCTGTTAAATGAGGCCATTAAGAGAAATGTAACTCACTAGTTTATGCTGCTGCTAGCAAGGGAAAATTGCTTTTTAATCTCTGACCCCTCAAAATGAAATTGTACCCTGGAAAGAGATTGTGTTAAACAAATGAATTAGAAAAACAAAAGACAGTCTGTGATTTCCTTCTGCTTTCTCTGAATTGTCACAGATCAGGCTTGTTCAGCTTCTGAATTTCTTGCCTTTGAAATATCAAATGCAGGCCATTACAATCAGTGTAACTGATATTCTTAAAATAAGAATATTCTTGACTTGAAACAGTCCCACTGCTGCATTCCACCAAGGTGAGCAGTCAATAAAATCCGTGTCCTACCTACTCATCTTCTCACCAGAGAGTACAGATTGTATCACCAATGACTCTCCACTAAAATTGATCCCAACTCTTTCTTCATATCACACAGAATCACAGAATGGTTTGGGTTGAAAGGGATTTAAAAGATCATCTCATTCCAACCCCTGCCACGGGCAGGGACACCTCCCACTATCCCAGGCTGCTCCAAACCCCATCCAACCTGGCCTTGGGCACTTCCTGGGATCCAGGGGCAGCCACAGCTTCTCTGGGCAACCTGTGCCAGGGCCTCACCACCCTCACAGGAAGAAATTTCTTCCTAATATCCAATCTAAACCTATTCTCTTTTCAGTTAGAAGCCATTCCCTCTTGTCTTATCACTCTGTGGCCTTGTAAAAGTTCCTCTCCAGGTTTGTTGTATCCCCCTTCAGGTATCTCAAAGGCCTCAATAAGTTCACCCTGGAGCCTTTTCTTTTTCAGGCTGAACAATCACAATCCTCTCAGCTTTTCCTCACAGAAGAGATGTTCCATCCCTCAAATCATGTTCATGGTCTCCTCTGGACTCTTTTCTCCCAAAAATTTCACAGGATGTGGTTTTTAATATAGGGAAAAAAAAAAAAAAGACTAAGCTACAACCTGGATAAAGCATCTCTCCCTTTTGGATAGCAGAAATGAAGAGATGTTCTGCTGTGATTAAAAATGGCCTGAAAGATTTTACCTTTACACACAGGAAAACCCAACTGCATGACATCCAAAAGCTCTAAACAACCCCTTTCTCAATAAATATTTGATCACACAGATCCATTATTTACAGAAAACAACAAGAGGTTTAAATAAATGTTGTGGCTCAGACCTTGCTGAGGTTAAGTTGCTGCATTCACACGGTTCATTTATCACACGGACTGGCGCTGACTCGAACACCACTTCCCACAGAAAGCAGCTGTTTTGTAAATGGCTGCATTAAAATATAGTAAAAAACCACACAGAGACAGAAGCTGCTTCAAAATAAGGCACTCTTAAATCTGAAAACTCAGCCTGCCCTTCATAGGGAGACAGCGAGCACGGAGAAATGGAGGCATAAGTTTTATCCCAACCAACTGCTGCTGATCTGGAGCACAAGTCTGGTGAAGAGCAGCTGAGGGAGATGGGAGGGGCTCAGTGTGGAGAAAAGGAGGGTCAGGGAGGACCTTCTTGGTCTCTCTAACTCCCTGAAAGGAAGCTATAGCTATGTGGGGATCAGTCTTTTCTCCCAGGTAAAAAGTGCCAAGTTTAGGGGAAATGGCCTCAAGTTGTGCCAGGAGAGGTTTAGATTGGATATTAGGGAAAAAAAAATTCTTCACTGAAAGGGCTGTTAACCACTGGAACAGGCTGCCCAGGGAATTGGTGGAGTGACCATCCCTGGAGGCATTTAAAAAACATCAAGATGTGGCACTTGGGGACATGATTTTGTGGTGGACCTGGCAGTGCTGGGTTAATGGCTGGTCTGGATAATCTTAGCGGTCTTGTCCACCCTAAATGATTCTGTGGTTCAATTTAATCGTTGAAAGCACTGCCCCAGACAGCTCTGCTTGCTGTCCTGACCATGCTGCCAAGACAAAAGGAGCCTGAAGGGAGGGGCAGGCCTGCAGCAGCAAGGAGTTGCTTCGAGGCTCTGTAGCAATGCAGACCATGTCAGGGCACACCCGATGGGAAACAGAGGCAAGCATCCAAATGTGGGAGGTTTTGAGTAACTTGGGCAAGCAGATTACTGGGGTCCTTACAAGGGAATGGACAGTTTGAGGCAGCAGTGGTGCTGGCAGCCATGCTTCAGCAGGGGAGGACTGGGAGGTTGAAACTGGAAGAAAAAATGAAAAAAAGGTAATGGGAGAGGAAGGGCTGGAATTAAAACAAGTGCTGTGGGGAAGAAATTGCTTCAAAGTTGAAGAAATTCAGTCTGAGTGGGAAGCCCAGGCAGAGGTTCCTGAACTGAACTGGTGTGAATGTGTTGCTGTGGACTGAGAAACAGAAAGTAGAGAGTCTGCAAACTGGTTTGAGAGACTCAAGCAATTTGTGTGGGACTTCTTTTCCTAACTGGAGTTCATGATACAGAGCCATGAAGGCTCTGGATTGCATCGAAGTTTCCTTCTTCGGCTGAAGGGGAGGATTAAGGCTCAGTCATGCAATTAAACAGTCACTTCAGTAATGGCTTTTGCTTGGAGTCCTTACAGAGCCCCGAGTTCCTACTGCAGCTTTAATTCAGCTCCCATCACTTTCACAGGCAGGAACTGCCAGGACAAAGAATAGCTTTGTAATCCCCCGAATGAAACTTCCAAGTGCTAATTATCCAAAGGAGCTGCAAGCTCAGCCACGCTCTCTGTGGTGGCAGGCACAGGCAAACAGCGACACGAGGTCGATTGTTTATGTTGCATTTTAGGATTTGCAGTAGAGTGACATTACATGTCTGTCACAAACCTGCCATCTGAGCACACAGCCTTTTCCTGTCCTAGGAGAGGGCAGAATCACAGAATTATGGAGCCATTTAGGCTGGAAAAGGCCCCTAAGCTCATCAAATCCAACCCTTGACTGATCACCACCTTGCCATCCCAGTGCCACATCCAGTCATTTCTTGAGCATCTCTAGGGATGGTGATTCCACCACCTCCCTGGACAGCCCATTCCAATGATTGACAATCCTTTCCATACAGAAATTCTCCTTCAGACACTTCTCATCCAGACCCTTCCTCACCTCCATTGCCTTTCTCTGGACATGCTCCAGCACCTCAATGTCTTTCTTGAAGTGAGGGGTCCAGATTAAGCAGCCACATTTGCATCAAGATAATCCAGCCACGCTGGTCCGCTGTGGCTTTGCAGCTGCTGGATGACTGCTGCACATGTCAGGGTGCAATCCCACCCTATCACGGTTCTAGTTGGCTGTTAACTATAAAATTAAGTTTAAAATTATTCAATGGCAGCAAAAGACAAGGTCTTAGGGCATATCCATAGTGA
Organism: Dasyornis broadbenti; assembly: GCA_013397935.1. Classification (NCBI taxonomy): domain Eukaryota; kingdom Metazoa; phylum Chordata; class Aves; order Passeriformes; family Dasyornithidae; genus Dasyornis; species Dasyornis broadbenti. The sequence goes on along the minus strand of VZRN01001478.1, from coordinate 199,717 downwards.
AGAGGAGGAGATGATCTTCCTTATCACAATATTTAGAAGCAATAGGTGCTTTGAGGGGCTACCATGACAGAAAATTGCAAAGACTCTGAGAAGGTGATTTTTGAAACTCAAATTTTCTTTTATTGTTAAAATACCAACGAGTTTTTTGCCTGAAAGTTGCAGACAGTCCCTTATCAGTGGTCCCCAGGTGATAAGATCTCTGCAAATGTCACAGATTTATGAGGCTTTCTTTTCTTAGAGCTCCAGCCTTCAAAGTTCCCCTCTGTGTACCCATGAAAGCCAGACCCAGGAATTGCTTCTTTACTGGAAAAAAACTCATTGCTCTTTGACTACACAAGTGTGTCACTGAACTGCTGTTTGCCTTCACAATGCCAGTGAATCCAAATTAGCTCGACTTCCAGAGAGGATACAGGGAAGGAGAGCAACCAGCATTAACCAGAGAAGCTCTTCCAAAACAAATTAACTTCAGCAGTCAGCACACAGAGTCCTTCAGTCAGTGAGGCCAAGCTGAGCTTCGGCCAAACTTTGCATAAAAAAAGAGCAACTGGTTTAATGTGCACCCGTGGAGTCTGCGTTGGTTTCTTTTTCTCCCTCTCAATCCCTCTGCAGGAAGCTCTGAGCAAAGTGAGCAAAGTGCTCATCTCCACTCAGCCATCCCTTTGCTGTGATGTCCAGCCCACCTAAACTAACCTCAAAGGCCTGTTGGGTGTCTAAATAATCCCTTCTTTTCCAACAAAGAGACATGTGGGAGGCATGGGATCAATTTTCCATGGAAATATTTGTGGTACAATTGGTATAATCTGGACTTGACGGACAAAGGAAGGAACAGGCATGTCCAGAGAGAGCCACCAGCCCTACCTATGTCAGACATCTCCTGTGGGATGAGGCCAGATGTGCTGAAAGCAATTCCTCCTCTGGGTCATGGAAAGGCAGTTCAGACTCTTGAAAACACGTCACCACCAAACACACCCACATTTGGTCCAATAAACCCCTCTCTTCCAGGGAGCAATGTGACCCATGTTAAAGTTGGTGTTTTGAGACGGGTGGGATGAATCATTTTCTCTGAGGGCAAGGACAAGGAAATTTCAAGAGGCAAATCTGGGCCATTGGTATTAATGGCAAGAATCATCATTTCTGCTCGAGGCCCCAGAGAAATGAGACCCTCACTGGAAAGAAAGGCATTGAAGCAAGACCAGTGCAGGAGATAACTTCTACTGGCTTCTCCCTGCCAGATTTGCTTGCCTCTCAGTCATTTTTCAAACTCAAATTTTCTAGTTAAAGTAGGATAAAAAATAAAATTTTTACGTTTCTGTGACCAAGAAGGTTTTCATATGGAAAAAAAAGTCCTCTGTTCCTCTCCTTCTATCAATATTCAACTTTTATTGCTTTCATCTGCATTTTGACCCTGTGTGTTCCTAGAGATAATGCAGTGGCCCAGCTTAACTGCTACTTGTAGTAAAAGTAAGTTTAAGCACAAACAATTATTTTGCAATTACAATTTAAAATGAAAGAAAAAAAATATTTGCTAACATAAATTTATAAAAAAATATATTTCAAAGCTCTGTCAGCTCCCACTAAATCTTTTAGAGTTTAGATGGCACACAAGAGAATTCACTCAAAGCAATAAAACACTGCTGTTTGAACACACATCTCAAAAGAAAGGAGCACCTTACCAAATTTAAAATGCAGAGAATGGAGCTCAGCATGAAGATATTTAGATTTACTTAAACATTTCTATCACTTCAGGGAACCTAAAATTTTGTAGTAGCTAAGGAAAAACTATTTACCGGTGCTTTGTTATGTTAATGTACAGGTTGGGACTGGTTCTCCAAGTTGTATTGTTGAAATCGCTGCATGGATTACATGCCAACATTGTGTTAAATAACCAACCACTTAATCATTATTCCTGACAGAAATCCCTCCATTAAGTTCTACAGAAGGTCTTAAACTTGAATGTTTCGGTGGTATTGACATTTCTGATTTCTCAATTTATGTATACATTTGTTGATAGACTAATAAAAACACTACACAGACCAATAAAAATACTGCATACACACACACACGTTTATATACACATAAACAGTAATAAATAACAAATGTTTGCAAGCTAGGCTGCATTTACAGGATAATCACACTGTAACATAAGTAACAAGCAAATATACTCATGAATTAGCAGTTTAACAAAAGGAGGAAAACTGCTTAGTGAGATTTAAGAAACCTTTGATCCCCGAGCAGCACAGATGAGCACAGATAGAATTTAAAGCGTGTAAAGCTCTGGCAGGTCCCTAAAAAGAGGTTCACCCACAGGCCCATCTGACTGATCACCCTCCCAAACCCATCCCAGATATTTCCAAAGCAGCCAAAACCAGGCAAACCATGCGGAAGGACAGCCTGTACTTACACTGCATTATCCATATGTGTTCAAGTGGCATCAGCATTCCTCCCTACAGCAGCCCTGAGGGTTTGGGATCAGGACCCTTCCTGTCACAACCTGGGGACTGCGTCTCTTTGGATGTGAGATGAGCAGATATCGTGGCACAGAACACATGAGGCATCACATGCAATTTGAACAGCCCCAGGCAGCAGGCCAGCAGTGGAAGTGACAAAAATGTCACCTCCTTTTCTGGTCACATCCCAGGGAACCTCATGAAAGATGTGACAGAGAAAGAGCTGGGTTTACGCGTGTTTTTCCGGTGATCCACATCCAGTAGGGTACAGGACAGTTCCCTGTGCTCCACAGGAGATCTGGATTGCACATTTTCTTTAGCAGACGAAGCTTTCTAAGTGCTATTTGCCTATATGGGTTTGTTTCAAGTGCAAGAGACACTCTGTTTTCCCATATACACCAATCAGTTCATATTTGTGCCCTTAGCAGGGGCTGTCTCACTAGAACTGGCTGTGTCTTTATCTTGATGAACATATTTGATGAAAAAAGGGACTCCTGTCTGGGCAGGCTATTTCAGCAGCTCCTGCTGGCTGAAGAAAGCAGATCCTTTAGACTGTGCTGTATTCATTTTCTGCCTGACTCCTCTTTGACCTTCTTAGCCAAAGTCATCATTAACTCATTTGCAGCTTTGCAATCAGCTCTACGGTCAGGTCAAGTATTAAAGTCATTCCTGTTTCATTTTAGACTTCATGTGGTACGTAACAAGTTATTTTCAAAGTGAATGCAGGATTACATGCAGAGTGACACACATTACCTTGAATACGTATACATTAAAAACCAAAATGTAGCCAAAGACCACTCTTATTTTCTGCAATATCAAAATTCTACAAAACTCATTCTTATTACCCAAAACTGGGACAATGTGTTTCATCAGAAAATGAGCTACAGATAAATTTAAAACCACATCACTCCATTACATCAGAGTAAATTGCCTGTGACTCTTACTCCTTTGGTCTGGAGGTTTGTCCCAGAGCTTCAAAACTCATCGTGTCCAAGGACCAACTAACAGGCGCTGTGTGCTCTCACGGACCTCAGCTACAGCTTGTCAAAATTCCGACACATGAAAAACATCAATTTATGCTTGAGGAAAAAAGGAAACAGCTGGTTTTGATCTGTCAATCACAATGCAAGTGACAATTTTTACTTTGTTCATTTCCTCATCCCCCTTCATCCCTGGAAAGTACTAACTATAACCATCCAAGAGTTCTCTCTGGGCAAGCTGTTTTCAAAAAGATCAATATTTGTGTGCGTGTGTATGTGCACGTGTGTGTTTTACTCTGGCTCCAATGAAGAAAATAAAAAAACAATTCACAAAAATTCCCTCAAATTGCCTTTGAAAAGTGCTGAACACCACCACCACAGCCATTATTCACTAAACACCTCATGTTGTTTGACAACTCAGTTGTTTTCCTAAAGTACTCTTGCCTGTTTATAGGGAAACACACAAAACAGAAGCACATATACATTAAACGATGTGCTTTTTATGGTGTCTTTCCAAGAACATCAGTAGCTAATTGTTGACTTTCCTACTGGGAAATGTCTGTTTAATTTGCAGATCTCTTAATGACTACTCTAAAGCAAATTGTCTGTTCTACGTTAATTTAATCATATATATCTATATTTTTAATATATATATAAAAGTTTAGCTCTTACTTAGAATATGTTTTATCATCTTTCAAGGTAGCACAAATCCATGTGCCCAGTGGTTCACAGCTGCCAGGTGTTTTTTTATTGTAAATACCATTACTGAAAGTATTTGTAGGGGTTTTTTTTTTTGTCCCACTTACTTGGTGCTGACTTGCTTTTGCCAACTGCTCATTGGCTGATTCTACGTTAGAAGATGAGGCCTCAATGTTGGCTTCAATGCTATCTGCAAATTAAGATGACAGAAGATAATTACAGGGTACAGAACAAAACAAAAGGCTTTATACCAACAGCAATTCAAAAATTTACTCATGGGCATGAAGAGATGAGCAGCCTCTTGTTTGTGACCTGTAGTTCTGCAGGGAAGTAGGAGCAACATCCGTTTTGATGAACATCCAACCCATCAGTCAGAGGCAGGATGACTGACAGCTCTCACGTGTCCTCTGACAGGATGGAGGTTACCTCTCATCCCATTCCCACTGAAATCAATGGGAAGAGTGACAGGGAATTCAAAGGAAAGCAGCTCAAGACTGATAAATTTACTGGATTAGGGTTAAATTATAGAAAGGACATGGCACCTGAAATTATCTCAAGGATAAGATTCATCTGGGTCCAGGTGGGTTATTGACCATCCCCAGGTGTCTGTTCCTGATCAAATCATCTCAGACAATATCACAGAGAGCAAATCCAGGGTGTGCAATTCATCCCACTCTCCAGGAGCTGATCAGATTTAACAAACCACAGCCCAAACTCCTGGACCACATTTCCAAGCTGCAGTGGAGGTCTCTGTAAAATGGCTCAGACTGAGACAAATTGCCAGAATCTAAAATTAAGGGAGAAGAATCTTTCCCAATATTGCTACGTCTGGCACTGGGGGAAGCCTGGAAGAACCACAAGGAATCAAAATGAGACTGGAAAAGAAAGATTATCAGCTGCACATCACAACTGGCAGGTGCCCACTTTCATCAAAAACAAATATTAACTTTGACTTCTGACTGTGGTCAGAAAGCAAGACACCTGTGATGTAAAACCTGCAAGAAAGGATTTCTGTTTCCAGCAGAAATCTTGGAAATCTTGGCCATCTTGTACCCCAAGAGATGTGCAGCCGATAATTTCTGGCCACAGTGGAAGAGGATGTGCCCTTGGTCTGTTTCTGGGTGGTTTTGAGCACAAAATACATCACAGAGTGCATGAACATGATCAGGAGAATTCAGCCTCAGGTAGAAAATGGAGAGTAAAGTTCCAGGGATTTTTCTAATCCTTAATAAAACCAATGGAAATTCTCCAATTAATAGTATCAGGAGTTGGATTAAGACATGCCACAAAAGATTTAAGTAATTTATTCTTTGGTTCTAAGGGAAAGAACAGGAACTAACCTGGCCATCTTTGTGGTGGACAAAGAAATGAGGGTTTGCAGATAATTTGTGGGAAGTGGTTTCTTTCAGGTTTTGCCATTTTTAAATAAGACAATGTAAATGTGTGAAAGTAATGTGATTATGCACTTATAATAATAACAACTCAAAATGAAATAAATTTAAAAAACCAAAGAAAGCTAAAAAAACCCCACAAAAACAAAAGAGTAAAAGAGCAAAACCCCAAATGCCTGATCAAGGCAACAGAACTTTCTTGTCTGTAATGTTTCTTGGGATCTTAGTGCAGACACCCTTCACTGCTCAACGTCTCTTAAAGGGTGATTGGCCGCAGAAAATTAATCATTTAGGCAGAGAGGAGCTACAGAGGAGAAATTTATTAAATATATCCTCCTAAAACAAGAGTAATCTGTCTGTGCTTCTCCCGGGGAAGGAGAAAATCATAGAAGCAGCTTAATTTAGCTTCCTTAGAAGGCTCTCCAGAGGAACCCAACGCTTTCCACTGCCTGCAGGGAGGCCGAAGGAGATTTGCCTTCGTTAGATAAAACTAAACACTGTGCACACCCCTTAGTGCCTCATGGAATGGCAGAACCACAGCTCAGGCACTGTTTTTGCAAGCAGCATCTCTGTTTTTCCCAGCACAGGCTTTCCCAAGTAAGAAGGATGTGTGCTCCATGTCCTGTGTGAGCTGATGGGATGTTACAGAGGGAGGCTGGGCCCTGGTGGCACCATTTCTGCTCACTTGTGCTCCCAGTGGGGGAATATCAGCTTTGGAATAAGTAAACCTCCCATTTAAATTCTGTTTTTGAAGCAACTTCTAATCCTGAGGCACAAGGGAAATGCTAAAACAAACCGAAAAAACCCACCAAACCAGCTCTAAAACTCTGTAATAATGAGACATAAATATGTAAAGCAATTTAACCAGATATTTCTGCTGATTAACACAGGGAAGCAAGGAGAGGAAAGAGAATTTGGCTCAAATCACAAAGAAATTGCAATAAGTCAATGATGAATATGTCAGTGACAGATATTTCAGTGAATCTTTGCTGAACTAGTGGTGAAACCTTTGCCAGTCTCAGGTTCCTTGCCAAGGTACCTCACTTGCAGATGGTGAGACAAGGATGGAAGGATCCTCCGTAGGCTGAAAAATCCTGCTGGAGGGATCTGCCTTTTCCTTTCCCTTTGGCTTTGGGATGAAGGGACAGTGACTTTGTTCCCAAACAGATGAGATAATCCGTCCCTGGGTCTGGAATTTCTTAAAGAAATCTAATCCCACGACAATTTGCTGCCCTCAGACTATGGTGACCAGTTTATTGTACAATTTGAAAACAAAAATCCTAAGGGGATATGATTGACATTTTGGTAAACTGAGGGACAGGACTGCAACCAAATACATCAGGGAATTGGGAAAATATTTATAATTTTTCATCTAAAACACAGTCTTGCAATAGAAGTAGTGAAGCTGACTGAGCTAACCAGGTTTTAGATTCGATTTGATATGATTTTATGACACATTTATCACACAGAGATGAAAATAACGATGACCCTAAGAGGTGTCTTTCAACTCCAGCTATTTGTCTGTGTCCTGAGGTCAAGCACTTCTAATGGCCAACAGGAATCTTAAAGGGAAAATTACTGGAGTGACAGTGGCTGGAGTGGGGGTTTTGCTCTAATCTTTCAAGGAATCACTCATATGACCTGAATCCTTACAGCAGCAACAATGGATTGGTTTCACAAGGTAGAATTTCAACTAAACCACTTGAAAGACAGGAAAGTGAGCTCGTGAATGAGAATTTTTAAATGCTCCCACTTGGCAGTAACCAAAATGAGCCCCTTCAGGTTTTCATAGTATGCTTTTATTTTTAGCACTTTAATAAACTTAACCCTCTTTTATCGCTACAACTTCTGGCTAAAAATAATCAATATAATGTATTAAGAGGCACAATAAAAAGAAGAAGGGGGGGAAAAGCGAGCATTTTGGTAATGCATAAAGGTTTATTTCCTAATTAAAAGCCATGTTTGGAGGGAAATTGCTTTCAGCATGAAAATGAATTTTGCCCATTCGAATTGCCACGTACTTAGAAAGTTTCAAGTAAGTGTCATTGCACGAACAGAAGACCCTCAGGCTTAGTGCAGACAGAGCTGTGGATGTTAAAGGGAAGGAAAACGATGACAATTCTTCCAGAGCAAAGTTTAAAATGGCTCAGGGTTAGTCATTTGCAAACTTCAATGTAAACATCGAGTTATAAATTCTGCACACGAGAGGATTTATAAAATAATCGTGCTCATATGTTAGACTCAGGCTAAATGGGTCACACTGGCTTAGATTGGTGCAAGAAAATACAATTTTCAGCTCTGTGAGTCATCAGGAGCTGTGGTTATTGCTTCCAAAAAAAGGCAGATAGAACTTACCCTCCTATCTGATTTTAGCAGGGCTTTAATTCTTCCACACAACAACCCATAACAGCCCTCAGAGGTGAGGACTGAACAACCAGTGAGCACCATTTTCCAGGCAGGCCTGGAAAGAGTATTTCAAGTACCCTAAAATGTCATAACCAGCTCTTCCTGTTGGTTTTCTTCAGCCAACAGCCCAAACCCCTTGGTCTGAATGAATAAAAGTGGCTACAGGGCAATGGCCAAGCACCAGCATAAATTTACAGCACTTTTTTCTCCTGAATGATTTATACTATCCTTGAAATGCATCTTGGAAATGTCAAGTGTCTGCTACATATGGATGTGCTGAAAAATGGTACTGCCCTGCCAGAGGTTTGCCATGCCTGCCAGGATACTTCTCCCAGGGATTTAAAATTCAAAGTGTCTGGGGTGTATCTATTGGAAAACAACACATCCTGTCAGAGAATGAGTCCATCTCCCATCATTTGCTCGGTGCTAATGGCAGAGTGCAGAAACATTATCACTTTAGCATTTGCAAAGCGATTTACTGTTCTTTCTTACAGAGACAAGTGGCCTCAGGTTCCTGACGTTTGCCACAGCAGAAGAGTCAGCGTGTGCAGGGTGTCCTGAGGGCGCGTGTTCTGGACTCAGTGATCGCCGTACACTCCCAGTTACCCATCCAAGGTGTGCACAGTTCCCACATGATGCTCTCATATGGCCTGGGATAATCAATCCAAGGCTCTAGTTTTAAACTCACAAAATTTGCACATGTAAAGATATTATAATATGGCAACAGACCTGATTCACTTTTATTCTTTTTCCATTTCTTTTTTTTTTTGTGATTAAAAAAAATTATTTCAACAAGAGATTTTTTTTTTTTTTGGTGAAGTAATTTATGGGTGTGTCAGATTTATTGTTTTTCCCCAAATAATTTACAGAGCAAAACAGCTCAAATAGCTTTGAATGGGAAACTCCAGATAATTTCCTGTAGCACACCCTTTCTTTTCACAGAATCAGGGAATCATGGAATGGTTTGAATTGCAAGGGGCCTTAAAGATCATTTAGTTCCAACCCCTGCCATGGGCAGGGACACCTTCCACTATCCCAGGTTGCTCCAAGCCCCATCCAAACTGGCCTGGGACACTTCCAGGGATGGGGACTCCATAATTTCTCTGACCAACATTTTCCTAGTGATTTACACTCAACACATTTTTTTTTTAATTCTGTAAGGCATCCAGGTTAAAGGAAAATAAAATGTTTCTTTAAATTTATAAATTAAAAAAAAAAAAAAAAAAGAAAAAATCAAAATTACATTTTTCCCCAAATCCAGCTCATGAATTGACACAGTTTGGATTAACCCCTTAAAGGCATTTGCATGCAGAATTTTTCAGAAGTCCACTTCTGTCTATAATTAACACAAAACTCACTTTCCACCACATAGCTGAGTTATCAAGTGCTACAGCTGATGAAAGAAGTTTCAACCTGAGTTTGACACAGGTATAAATAAGGTTGGTAGGGGTGTCGATTCATAGAAATAAATATATTTTAATTCTGCTTGGTGTCTGGGAAAGATCACATATTTTACCTACCAAGTGAGGTCACGGATATTTCCAACTTGCTTGACCTGTTTTGCTCTATGTGGCTCGTTTGATTTACTTAAAGTGCTCCAGTCATGTTTCCCAAAGTCTGGCAGAGTCTTGCACCTCCCAGCAGAAATAAACCACCCACCTGGGCAGCTTCTGCCTTTCTGACATTTACTGCTCCATTGCAGCATTATTAGGAACTACGACCATGGCAGCTCTAACTTCCCAAAAATTGCTTTGGATAAATTGATGTGAGAAGAATCCTACGGGTGGCAATAAACCTCGTAGAAGGAAGAGCCTTGCTTCTAGTACAAAATTAGCTGGCTCATTAACTGTAATTATACCAGCCCAATCACATTATGAGGGTCAAACACAGAAACAAACACGGCAGACAAATCTTTAGGCGTTAGTAAATTTGCAAGTGTGGAGTCGCCCATTATTCTTCTCCTTGTAAACCAGCATGTGCTGTCTTACCAGCGCTGCCAGCACTTGCTAAATGTAAAATCCTCATGCAAGGGATGGCAGGAAAAATCACACAGAGAGCAGGAGGAGGAGAGAAACACAAAAGCTCGTGCAATTTTTGTGTCGCTTGTTATCTCAAGTCAAACGAGTTGATCACAGATCACAGTAGCCCACAGCTGGCTCCAACAACTCTGTCACAGCAAAGATCACCGAGCTGTGCCTCGGATCACACCGAGCACCTGACAGGCTGTCCGGCCCTCTCCAGGGAGCTGCCCGCTGGAGGCCACCGCTGCTGCAGTCCAGATAAACAGGGAAAGGCGAGTGGTATAAAACACACCACAGAATCTCAGACTGGCTTGGTTTAGGAGGGACCTTAAGGATCATTTCATTCCAATCCCTGGACATGGGCAGGGACATCTTTCACTAGACCACGATGATCAGAGACCCATCCAGGCTGGCTTTGAACACTTCCAGGGATGGGACAACCACAGCTTCTCTGGGCAGGGAATGGGAAGTGGAAGAGATCAGCCCTGATTCAGAAATACCCCAGTGCACCTCCCTGCATGGGCTGTGCTCTGGACTGACACACAGCTCTTGGTCTCATCAAGTGGCTGAAAGCAACACAGCCAAAAGAAGATTTCCCAATCCATCAGGAACCAATAAGAACAAAAAACACACATTCCCATGACAGCCTCCTCTGAGATCACTTAGAAATCTTTACCAAATGAGAGACTTTGCAGGCCACATTCGCCTGATTGGAGATATTAAAGCTGCTACATTCAGGTATTTGGGGACTATTCTCAAGATGTGCTCATTTCCCTGCAGATGTCCCATCTGAGACACATAACTCGGGAGGGCTTAGTTAAGGATCCGGTTGAACGATTTCCCAGCTCAGTTTGCAGTCTGACAACAGACTCGTGGCTGTGCCATCCGGGCAGTCAGACTGGAGGAGGACGTGCTGATGGGCCCTCTTGACAGTGTTTGCATGTCAGACCAGCCTTCAGGTCAGAAAGGCAACAAAGCAGACCTGATCTCACAGAAAACAAATAATAAGAAATTTAAAAAAATAATCCCAAAACTGAACAGCCCTCTCTGAAATCCAAAGCTTCCAAAATAAGCAACCCATTTGCATTCATGAAAATGTCTTTTCCTTTGAAGGAAGTTTATTGCTATTGTTACCACCACTAGGCGATAAGTGACCATGTGGCACATCAGTGAATGGCAGCGTCGCTCAAGGACTGAATACGTTGGCCCATCAAGAAGTTTCTCCTGACTGAAGGAAAGCAGCAGCTGCCATGTTTTTACTTCTTTTTCCAAGTCTGTGGGCTCCAGCCTGACAGATACCAGGCAGAGATGTTTGTTACATGAAGGAGCATCGACTTTAGATCACATTAAGAATTTTTTTCACCCAGTTATTTTCAGATATAAAAATTCCAGTCTTCAAGAGTGAAGTGAAGTGAAGTGAAAGCTTAGCAGCACCAAGATCTGAGTCTGGATAAGTATTGGTTGAAAAAGAAAGTCTGAGGCATTTCTCAAGCTCCACAGAGTAGAACATTGATCTGTTCTGAGGAGGCCACCAAGTTAATTAGAGGGATGGAGCACCTCTCCTAAGAGGAAAGGCTGAGACAATTGGGATTGTTCAGACTGGAAAAGAGAAGGGTTTGTGGTGACCTTATTGTGCCTTCAAGTACCTGAAAGGAGCCTGCAAGAAAGATGGAGAGGGACTATTGACAAGAGCCTGGAGTGGCAGGACAAGGGGAAATGGCTTCACACTAAAACAGAGTAGGTTTAGTGGGAAGAAATTCTCTACTGTGAGGGTGATGAGGCCCTGGCACAGGCTGCCCAGAGAAGCTGTGGCTGCTCCATCCCTGGAAGTGTTCAAGGCCAGGTTGGATGGGGCTTGGAGCAACCTGCGATAGTGGAAGGTGTCCCTGCCCATGGCAGGGGTTGGAACAAGATAATTTTTAAGGTCCCTTCCAATCCAAACTTTCCTATGATTCTGTGATTCTTTCAGCCAGTGAGATTTGCTGTGTGAAGACAGATTTGTCTACATTTAGGTCTGGACAAAGAGGTAGAGAACTGGTAAATTACTTCCTGTGTTTCTGCTCTTGCAGCGTTAAAACAGGCGGCCACTATGTGAGCTTGGGGTCTTTTCCCATTTTAGGGAGATGGGGAGGTTACAGATACACAAAGCCTGGTTCCAAAACTGCTCAAAAGAGTCTGAATCATGACACTTTTAAAAGTGTACAATGTTTTCAGAGCAATGTGGGTCTTTACTTGTGGCTTTGAGAAATGGGATGGAGCAGCAAACAGCGATGGAAGCGGTGAAAGTTGAATGAGACCATTTTGGATAAAGCATGTAGGTTTTGAATGTTATTCTGGCTTAACTATTAAGGTTGCACATACAGGTAGGATGGAAAAAATTACTCTTCTAAAATACAAAACAGCATTTCCTTTTGCCATGGGAAAAGAAAAAAAAAAAAAAAAAGCACTAACTCTTATTCAAGTTAACTTTATTCTTGGTTACAAGACAAACAGAAGCCTGCAAAAGTGGACAAACACGCACTTGTTTTCATCAGATTCCAATATAAATATTGGCAGCTGTGTTGTTGACAGTTTCTTCAGAGGAACCAAGGATTTAAGGATTCTCTTCTCCCTAACATCAGTTACAAAACTGATTTCATGGAAGTTTGTCTACGTATCCCAGTACGACCAATCAAAGTGCAAGCTCACACATGTAAAATAGAGATATTCAGTATGGAACGCTGGGAATGGTTCAGACTGTGGGGGAACTCACAGTTCAATTGAGTGGCCATCTACGAAAAGGAGTAATTGTTGCTGTCGCAATCACCTCCAATATAATTTACTTCTCACAGTGCCAAGCCTTTAATCTTTGAATGCTTTGGCTGCAGAATCCTTCTGCTACCACGACAGTAAAGTTTAGTGGAGATGAACCTCTTCTGGCCATCTGGAGATCTTGCCATTTGTACATCAGCTCCCCAGAGCTGTCCTCCATGCATGCCGGAACCTCCCGGAATATTTATGCCCTGCTGTGCTGTCCTTCCAACTGATACTGGGGTGTTTGAAATCCCTCATGAGGACCAGACCCTGCAAAGGCGAGGCTGTTTCTGGCTGTAAAGGGCCTCATCCACTTTGTCCTCTTTTTAATCCTGACCCATAAACTTTCCATGAGCTTCTCATCCATCTCCAGGCAGCATCCCGTGCCCTCCAGCTGCTCTCTCACATAAAGGGCAACTCTTCCTCCTCATTTTCCTACCCTGCCCTTCCTGGAAGAGCCTGTATCCCTCCAAGGCAAACACTTCATCATGGGAGCCAAACCACCACATCCCCATGATCCCAGCAAAATTGTACCCTCTAATTTCACACAGATCTCTAACTCCTCAGGTTTATTCCCTATACTTTGAGCATTTAGCACTCCAGAACGTTCAGTTCCTGCAGAGGATTTGGGATATTTGTCCATGATGGTGGTGCCTGGTAGGCACATCCCTGCTCACTTCCAGGTCTGAAGGTGACCCTGCCCACAGTCCATTTTGACGACTTTGTGAGCCCTTTCTGTCACCTGACCCTGTGTCCTTTTCTCAGCAATCCTGTCCTCTGCTCCCATGGGGCTGCTGGTCACACCCTCCCTCACCCATCGTTACTAAAGTGCTCCTTATGTGGTGGAGCCCATCTCTCCCAAGCAGCTGCAAATCTGCAAACAGGGCCCCCTGGAACCCAAAACCATGTCACCAACACCAATTCTACAGCCAATTATCGATTTCTCCTGTAGTGTCCTTCTCCTTGCACTCCTTCCCCTCACCAGCAGCCTGTGTGATGAAGCTGCCCTGGGATGCTTTTGCCAAGAGCTCCTGCAGGATTGTGTTGAAAAGGCTCTGCTGATCCACAGCTAACTCAGGCCATTGGCTTGTTTTGGTTTCAAAGGCTTGGGCTCACTGATACGGCAATGCATAATTAAATATTTGTATCAAAGCAATGTCAAGAGCAGGAATTTGGGCACAGATTTTTTTTTTTTTTTTTTTTTTTTTTTTTTTTTTTTTTTTTACAGAAGATATTAAATAACAGAGATATCCTCTCCCAAGTCTGCATTCTATTTCTTCCCTGCACGACAGAAATTGCTTTCTCCCCTAGGGAGTGTTCTCAAGGTGTTTATTAAGGAACGGGCCCACATGCCAGAAAAGCTCCTTTTAGGTTTTTTAAAGAAGCACAGGTTGCTCTGCCTGTGCCACGCACAGACCAGACAAACTCTCCCCACAATTCTCCCCAGCTCAGGTAAACCGGAGAGGGGATTTCTCTGGGAGCATTTTGCTGAGGGGCTCATCTCAGATTCCCTGGTTTTGTGTTTTCCCTGTGCTTCCTAAACAAGCACACACAGAGCTTTCATCCCATGCATGTGAGAGGAATGGACTGAAAAAAATAAAACAAGTGCCAAGAGAGCTGTCTCTTGTCATCATGGGATTTTCACTGTGGGGGTTTCAACATCCCTTGCCTCCTGATTCTTCATCTCACTTTTGTGTAATACGAGTGTCAGAAGATAAACAGGGACCCTTCAGCAATTGGTTGGGAAGACACCTCGATTGCCTGTCAGGATTAAAAGATAGTCCTAAAAAAACCTGTTAAAAATCTGCTGCAGTGTAAGTGGAAGAAGAACAACAAAAAACCCACAAAACCTTATGCTGGCTCAAAGACAAAATGTCCTATTTAGTCTAACAGCTTCTTGCAGGGAAGTTAATACTGGGATGGCTTCTGTGCATGGGTAACATCTTAAAATAATAAATATTGCCTCAAGAAAAGGAGTTGTGAGGATCTTGAAGCTTGCTGATGTATGTTGTCATGTCCCTCAAGGCATCAGCATCTGATGTGCTTTTAGAGATGAATCAGGCTCCAAAGTTATCCATGTACAAAAATAAGCTTTCAAACCAGCATTGAGAGGGGAAAAAAAAAAAAAAAAGGAAAGAAAAAGAAGGAAAGAAAAAAAAAAGAAAAAATACTAAAAATCTGATTTTAAATATAGTCTTGATTTTTTTCCTGCCCGTGTGAACCTGCTGCTTCTCAGAGGGGTGCAGCTCATTCATTTCAGTGTGCAAGGAAGTATCTCATGCTAATGGAAATTTGCAAAGGTATGAACTTGCCAAAGAAATCCAGAGTGATTAATAAAAGGCAGAGAAGAGTTTCTGCTTTTATGATCTGCATATGGCTGTCTCAGGGCTTGATCCTGCTTCCAGGAGCACGAGTGAGAACTCCAGCTGAGCCTTGAGGTGAGAAATATCCCCACAAATCTTGCTGCCCTGGAGTTTAGGTCCCTCAACCAGCCTTTAGGACTATCAGCTCTCAAATTCGGAAATGGGCAGTTGGTACAGAAGAACTGCACAGTGTTATTGTACATACACAAAATAAGAGATTGAGAAAAAAAAAAAGTCTGATTTTTCTTAACTTCATCAGAAGACAGCAGTGACAAAGACAAAAGTCAGAGGGAGCTGATCTAATGTATCTTATCTCTCTCAGTGATGACGATAGGATTAGGAGTTACTGCCATCTCTTTTCCCAATTTTCTCCACCACTCTCCCAGTCATTGGTAGCTGGAGAACCAGAGGAGGTCAACTAATGGGCAGAAACTTCAGACTATGTATATGAGAACATAATGATGTCAGGCTTCTGTAAATTTAATTAGACACACCCTGCAATGTGGAATGAAAATTCTATTTAGAAAAAACAAGCTGCCTAATTTTCTCTAATTTCATCAATAATCATCATAATTGCCACTACAATTGTTTTTTAATTACAGTTCCAGGTAGAAAGGAAGAATTTGATCTCTTTCCAGTTAACGTTATATGTTCTCCATCTTCCTTTTTGCAGTCAAAAGGGAATGGATTCATCTTCTTGTAAATTCTATTTTATGTTAAATATACCAGAAAACTGTCCTTCACATGAGAGCCTTATTGCACAGGGCAGCTTGTCAGATCAAAACATCTCTGGATGTACAAAACGCTCAAAACAGAGGGAAAATAATCACAGCATCAACCAAGGGCTGCTCATGAGGGACGAGATCACGTTGGAATGGTGGAAGAGAGCAAAAAACCCATAATTTCCATGTGACACCCACCTATTGTGTCTCCTTGCTCGTGCACCATGGAGGCCAGGTCTTTGATGATCTGGTTCACGTCCAACATGTCACTCTGAAAAGACAGAAAGCCCGACATTAAGGAGGAATGGGAAATATCGAAGTGTAAAAGGCACATTCCACAGTCCAGCTTGGCAAGGAAAAACGCAAACCCAGAAATCTTCATCTGTGTAGAAGTAAAAAGGAAAGTTGTAACGCTCCCATAGTAAATAAAAAATTCCCTCAGAGCCATGGTTTGCTGGATCTAAGTCAGCCAGCTGACTCAAGATTTGTGAGAGGAACAAGTAGAATGATCAGATTTTATGGTTGCTTTTCAGAATTGTGGAGGAGGAAGGGAAAACAACAATAAAAACAACAGTAGCAAACCCTTCTCTTTCTAAAAAAGTTATTGTTGATGCAGGCCATTCAGCCCAGATTGTTTTCTCCTACACAGAAAAAGGACATCTCTCAGCACAGCATCCATCTGATGCTATTCATAAACTGATGGAGATACAATCCGAAACTCCCCGAATTTGAAATTGCCTTATCGGCAGGGCAATAAGGAAAGAGCTGTTTGATGAACAGATTCATTTATATGTTTTCAAGCGGCACAAGAAAAAAAAAAAAAAAGTAACTACACTCAGCTCTGAAATATTCTCTGAGAAAACACAGCAAATTACCCATGAGTTTGTTTCCCTCATTTCTGAACACTTACCATATAAAAGAGCAAATGTGAGCATATGTTGACTTCACACGACACTGTCTCTTGCAAAAAGAATTAATTTAGCAATAATAGACATAATAATATAGACACTGCTAAATGCACTACCAGCAAGGCAATATTACCAGAGAAGAAAAAATGACACTCAAACAAGATGTGGGTTTTTTTCAGCTGTACAAATCAGAGAGTCACAGAAACATTGAAATGGGCAGGAACCTCTGGAAATCAGTTAACCCAAAACTGCTTCTCAGAGCAGACAATTAAAGTAGGTTGCTCTGGGCCATGTCCACTTGGTTTTATCTGTCTCCAAGGATGGGGATGCCACAGACTGTCTGGCAAACAGTGTGTCTGTGAGTGGGGGAGTGTTTTTTGCTTTTATTATGATTTCTCACAGCTTTTCCAATCTTTTGTTTTTCCTACATCCTCCGTTATTCAACAATTTGGTGTATTCTAGTACTCACAGTGGGACTCTCAGACCTCATTTTAAATGGATGCAATTCACAACCCTGTGTGTTGTTTGACCATGGCTGGATTCCTGGCACCCACCAAATCTCCCACTCACCAATTTTTTTCTTCTTAAACGTTATCACAGAGGCGTTACCACCCTTTCTGATTGGCCCAGGCTTGGCCAGAGGCATGTCTGTCTTGGAGCCACCTGGAATTGGCTTTTCTGGACATGAGAAAGCTCCCAGCAGCTTCTCACAGAAGCCACCCCTGTAGCCTCCCACTACAAAAACCTGGCCACACAAACCCAACACACCCCTCCAGTGGGGAACCCAGCACTGGATGCTTTTTAAAGCATTGAGGACATTTCCAAGGAATCTGCTTCTGATATTAACGGCACAGTAATTCATTTATCTGCTTGGCTCCCTGTTGCAAGTCTGGTCCATCAGACTAGAGAGGCTGGAAAGCAGCTCCATGGGAAGGATGGAGCTGCTGCAATTTGCTCTTGTGGCCCAGAAGGCCAATAGGATCCTGGGGTGCCTTGGGAAGAGCATTGCCAGCAGGTCAAGGGAGGTGATCCTGGCCCTCTGCTCAGCCCTGGTGAGGCACATCTGGAGTGCTGTGTGCAGTGCTGGGCTCCTCAGGACAGGAGGGACATGGAGCTCCTGGAGCAGGTCCAGTGGAGGCTTTAGAAGATGATTTGGGACTGGAGCTTCTCTCTTACAAGGAAAGGCTGAGGGAGCTGGGCCTGTTCAGCCTCCAGAAGGGACAACAGAGAGGGGACCTCATCCCTGTCTGTCCCTGTTTGCAGGGAGGGCTCAGAGCAGGGACCAGGCTCTGCTCCGTGGGGCCCAGCAATGGGACAAGAGGAACGGGCAGGAACTGATGCCCAGGAAGTTCCACCTGGACATGAGGAAGAACTTCCCTGTGCAGTGACGGAGCACTGGAATGGATCACCCACGGAGGGTGTGGGGTCTCACTCACTGGAGATATTCCAGAACCATCTGGACACAATCCTGTGCCCTGTGCTCTGGGGTGGCCCTGCTGGAGCAGGGAGGTTGGACCAGATGACCCCCACTCTGGTCCCTTCCAGCCTGACCCACTCTGTGAATCCATGTTCATCCCAAAAGAGCCAATTGCTTCTATCTCACTTTTTAAAGAACTCAATTTCCCTACCAGCAAAATGAGAAAATGGTGCAAAATGAATCCATGTCCTTCTACGGAAGTTTGCTATGAGAATATAACTGGCATAACACTTAAACATGTAATGCAATAGAATTGCATCAATTTAAAATGAAGTCTGGGAGTCCCACTGTGAGTGCTAGAATACACCAAATTGTTGAATAACGGAGGATGTAGGAAAAACAAAAGATTGGAAAAGCTGTGAGAAATCATAATAAAGCAAAAAACACTTCCCCAACCAAAGACCGAGTAATGCACCACAAAATGCACTTCATTCCTTCACTTGTCAAGCATAATGAAGCTTTAATTATGGATAGTATTATTCCTAACTTGTAAATACTGCAGAATATTTTGCAAAACAATGACATTTAAGTAACTTGAGATTGCACTTGAGCACTGTGGTAGTAAATCATTGCTGGTAAATGAGGAGAAATTAGTGGTGATTTTTTTGAGTGGGGAAGTTTTCTGAGCTTTTTGTAAAAATATTTCAAAGGAGAAAGCTAAATTTTAGCAAAATGTGAAGAATTGAGAATTAACTTTAATGTGTTGTTCTGCTCTCATTTAACTGCTTTGCAAAAGATGATTAAGGAAAATACAAACAACACCAAAAAAATACTTAAAAAGCCAAAAAAGCTGATTTGTCTCTCTTCACTAAATTGTCACTGACATAATTTTTTGTTTCTGCACCTTACAACGTAAACACAGTGAAGAAAACCTTTCTTCACTTCAGCCCGCTTTATTTTGTTGTGCTTCTTTTCCAGCACTTTAAGTGAAGGTGGCTTAAAACTCACAAATAAGTTTTTGCACATACACTTGGTTAGAGAGAGTTTTATTGCAATATATTGAATTAGACATGCCCCCCCCCCAACCCAACTATTTCCACTGGAATAAAACAGATGATACATTGACTTCTTTTAGGGTCCCTCTCAGCTGATTTAGCCATGAGGAGTTGGGCTGCCTGTGTCCTGATCCCCAGATATCATGTGAGGCAGGGAAGAATGAGAAACTCAGTGTTGTGCACGAACGCTGCTGGTTCAGCTTTGCCATTTGTATTCAGGTGCTTGGGAAGAAGCAGCCATCTGCAGCTGCAGAGTACAGATCCTTCCCATAATGTTGCAATAACACTTAAAATTGCTGTTTAGCAAATATGCGTCGGTGAGAGCCAGCGCTGAGTTGTGAGGAAGGAAAAACTGCGACTACTGCACTTAAGGAAAACCAAACAGGGATGAGTTATAAAGCACAGAGAACAAAACCAACCTGACCTGAAGCAAGAAATCTGTTGAATAATTTAACCTGGCAATGTGAGGTTTCAAAGTCCTTGATAAATGTAAGCAAAACAAAGGAAGAAACAGAAGAAAGAAAAATACCCAGAAATAAAGACCTTCCATAATGGAATATACCTTGGAGCTACGCTCCTGCTCCTTCTTGCCAGGTTTGCTCCATCCCCAAGTACCTCCAAACTTGCCAGGCATCAGAGTTTGTCAGGAAAATCAGATTGCCTTTGGTTTCCCATGTTTGCACACACTTTGCAGAATTCACAATGAAATACAGATCCTCATAAATCTCTGACTCTACAGAACCCAGGAGTGCAGCAGCCACCACCATTCCCAAAATTCTGTCTCCCTGCCAGCTAACTAGGCTGGGGTTCCCTGGGTTTTAATTAACACCTTTCCTGTCTGGTAACAATTCATTCACTATATTCTGCACCAAGAGGGAGACAGGTTAAAACTGTTCCATATAAATCCTCTTTTCTTTTTTTTTTCCTCCCCCCAAAAGGAGAAATCCATTGTTCAAACCAGTAGACAGGATTTAATATCATCCATTCTGGAACAAAAAGAATTAAACTAGTCAACAATAAAATGAAATGGCAGTAGCTAGAGATGGCCAAAAAAGCAGAGAAGTGATAGATGAGAAAACCAGAGATATGAAAGAATTTGAGCCCCTAAAGTTCCAGAGAATTAACTCTCACTTGGGAAAATTAGTTTGGGAAGTTCTTAACAGAAAGTACTAGGTTAAAATGGCAGAATTGTTTGAGTCATTTAACCTGACTCAGTAAGTGAATAATGTCACTGCAAAGTACTGAGATTTTGTAAAAAAAAAATTGAATTTCCAACTCTGACATGAAAATGGTTGGAAATATGATTTTGTTGATAAATCAGAAATTTCAATTTGTCATGTTTTACGTTAACAAGATGATAATTTCAACATCTTTGAAATAAATTTGTGAGCAATCTGGGTTATAAACCCCAGAATTGTCACCAGTGTGGGAACAACAAATCCCAGCAGCCCATTTCCCCCATGCAATGAGCATTACTGAAGTATTTCCAAGACAGCAAAAAAGTAATGTTCTTTTCCACTCTCATGCTTTGTGGGGTGAAGATTTATTCACACTGAAAACTTCCAACGTAACCCTGACCTTAATGATGTCCTAAGGACACTGCTGTACTCCAGCCTTGGGAATGGTGTTAAATAAACCAGAGACGGGAACACGCGCTCCTCGAAAGGACACAGAACAAACCTGTGTAGTCAATAATTCCTCTCTCACATGGAGCCAGATCCCAGCCTCCTCTATCAGTGTCAGCTCAGGTCCTCAAGGGAAGAGTCACACTTATTTCTAGGAATGTTTGCCTTAGGTTTGTATAAAAATGGGATCAAAAGTATCAGTGGTCTCTCCTAGTTAGCACACGGGCTTTCATGTTTACTCACAAACCAGCCATCCATTTTTGTAAAGGACTATAAATTAGCATTTAAATTAATTGCTGCCTCAATATTCAGGAGCTGCCGAATTTTACGATTGAGGTCACGTTCTGACCCATCATCTACTCTGCAGCAAACAGCCAGGAGAGCAATAAAATAGACCTCAAGGAGATCCTGAAAGATGTCCTATAATGCCCATGTGTGTATTTCTGCACATGGAAGCACTCCAAAACACAATAAAGAAAAACGAAACCCTTGCACTTGTTATCTTTGGGGAAAAAATAAAGAAACAAGAAAAGAAAACCAAAACCAACAGCCTTTTGTAGTGTCTGTCATGTTTTACCAAAGAGATGCTGAGGTTGCTTGTGTGTTGTCCCGTCTGCAACACCCGTGGGGCATCTCCTGCCCTGTGGTCCACCATGTATGGACATGGAAAGACAAATCAAAGCACGGTGTTTGTCTGTCCTTGTTCCTTTCTGAGAGACATGGGAAGGAAGGGAAAGGGGAAAAGTAATATAGAACATGAGCAAGCCTCTGATGCAAGATGGGCAGAAACTAAATCTTGCTGCAACAGCCTTTCAACAAATATTTTTCTCTTGTCTATGGCTGGGGAAAAAAATGACATTCAATAAATCAACCTGATTCAGCCTAAGCAACAACAGACCAACAGAAAATTGTTTTGAGGGCAGAAGCTATCCAGAACAGCAATTACAGACTGAGTTAGATCTCCTCTGGGACTGAGCAACAGCCAGAGTGTGGAGTTTCTCTCTCTCTCGCTCTTGCCTGTGTGTGTTTCCCCTCTCTTTTGCTGTCTTAGAGGTCTGTGTCATCTCAGGGAACGTAGAACTGTGCTGCACAATTAAAGTGGTCATGCTGAGCTTCGGGATGCCAGTCCAGCACCCACCTGGGGACACCAGCTCCAGAAACACAACAGGAAGGGGGCTCCTGTCCAAAGCCAAATGGGGAGGCTGTGGGAGGTGAGACGCCTCGAGCTCAGTGGAGAGAGCTGAGGCCATTGCAGAGGGCACCTCAGCAGGGATGAGCACAGAGATCCTGCAAGCAGCCAGCTGCTGTTTTATTCATTCTGCCTGGGCTGGGTTGGCCCTGGCTGGATGCCACGTGCCCACCAAAGCTGCTCTGTCACTCCCCTCCTCAGCTGGACAGGGGAGAGAAAGTATAACAAAACATTCGTGGGGTGAGACAAGGACAAGGAGAGACCAGTCACCAGTTGCTGTCAAGGGCAAAATAGACTCAATTTTGGGGAAATCAGTTTCATTTATTACCAATCAGAATCAGAGCAGGGTAATGAAAAATAAAACCAAATCTTAAAACACTTTCCCCCCATCCTTCTGTTGTTCCTGGTACTTAACTTCACTGCCATGTTCTCTCCCTCCTCCACCGCTGTGGCACAGGGAAATAGGGAATGGGTGCTGTGGTCAGTTCCCCACGTTTCTTCCTCCTCACACTCTTCCCCAGCTCCATTGTGGGGTCCCTGTCATGGCAAGCAGTCCCTCACAAACTCCTCCAACCTAGGTCCTTCCCATGGGCTGCAGCTCTTCATGGGGGTCTCCCACAGGGTCACAAATCCTGCCAGTTGTATCATCATGGAATCAGAATCACAAAATCACTGAATGGTTTGGTTTGGAGGGACATTAAAGATCATCCAGTTCCAACTCCCTGCCATGGGCAGGGACACCTCCCACTATCCCAGGTTGCTCCAACCCCCATTCAACCTGGCCTGGAACACTTCCAGGGATGGGGCAGCCACAGCTTCTCTGGGCAACCTGGGCCAGGGCCTCCCCACCATCATATGGAAGAATTTCTTCCTAATTTCTAATCTAAATGCGCCTTCTACAAGTTTAAAGTCATTCCCCCTTGTCAGGGTTGTCTAAGGGAAATATAATAATACAAACATAGCAAGAGACAGCTAGCCTTTTTGAAAACCCTTTGGATCTGGAAATAGGACTTGTGTTAAAAGAGCAGGTCATCAATAGTTCTGTTTTTAAGTAGATATCCTCACTTCATATTTGGGAAATATGATAAAGCATCAAAGATCACATAAAGTGTTCTTGTTACCAGCTTTGATCCTGATCTTCAAATTAATTAACACCCCAAGTTTCATTTAAATTTGTCAGTTTGTAAAGGTGTATGAATTCCTGTATGTATGTACATGTGGGTATTTACACAGGCACATGAACACATGTATTCTCATGTACCGTGAACACTCCCACCTGCGTAAACAGCCACTGTATTTAGAGAGACACTAGTAATTTTAAGATTAATTTGCCCTGAACATACACCAGGTGTTAAATGAACATTTGAGGCTTAGCAGATTGCAGAGTTATAAACACAGCCTATTTCCATCTACAGCAGCAGAAAACAGACCTTAAATCTCAGGCTTCTTTTTCCTGGCTAAACGTTCTGGTGTAAAATAAGCATGAACACTGATATGATCTGATAACAGGCAAGTAAACAAAAAAGAAAAGAAAAGAAACATTTGTTTGCCTTGCTTAGATATACCAAAAAAAAAGCTGTGTTGATTCCATTTTGTCTTCAAGTTAATGCTGTAAAAGTTTGATATCAGGGAGAGCAGCAGTGATGTGAGCATAAATGGGTCACATCAGAAAACTGAGATGCAGCAGTTGGGTAATCAGGGAATCAGAATCATAAAGTGACAGAATGGTTTGGGTTGAAGGGACCTTAAAGATCATCTCATTCCAACTTCCTGCCATAAGCAGGGATACCTTCCACCAGACCGAGTTACTCAGAGCCCCATCCAACCCTGAACACTCCAGAGCCGGAAGCGGTGCTCCGGGTGGGGCTTCACAAGAGTGGAGAAGAGTGAGAGAGGGGTGTGGAGAGCACAGGAATTATGCCACAAAGTTGAGGTGCAGAACAAACGGAGACATATTTTAAATATCATCCACGATAGAGGAGATCATATGCATTTACATGTTTTGCAGCCCTCCCTTCATCCCCACCACTCCCCTCTTCCACCAGACACTCATAAAGTCCACAAAGAGTGAAAGGGGAAGGGAGATCCACAAATTGAGTAAGTGAAGAGGGAAGTGATTTCATTACTCTCCTGAGTGAACATCAGCTCTGCTTTCCAAAAGAGAATATGCTGCAATTTTACTTCTCTTTACTGAAGGTCTGACACTCCTGTAGTTTGTTAACACAGCTGGAACAAGACTCTGGGACATTACAATGCATATTTGGAAGCAATAACCCGGAGAAACCTGATCCATGGCAGGAGGGGTTGGAAGTGGGTGATCTTTAAGGTCCCAACCCAAACCAATCTACGATTCTATTATTTATTTTCTCAAGGTTGCAAAAGAAAGTATCTGCACCCACTCTACAAATCCAAACTTTTGCTCTCCTACAGCCAAGTTTCTATCTATTTTACCGTTAAAGAAAGATTAATATCCTTGCTTTTCCAAAAAAAGCCCTTGGGCTGTATATGAAAGAGACTCACGGATCAGAAATATTGCTTCTGTTTTCTGATACGCTGGAAAGGTTTTTTGTGGGATTTTTCTGCCTACTCACCTGTCCCAGCTCCCTGGAGTTCAATTAAGGAGTCCACTCTGAGTTAATTCACATATGTATATAGGCTAATCAAATGGCACAAAAGTAATTGCATGAAAGACGCAAAGTGAATAGAGATAATGAAATGCCTGACATTGTGGCTTTTGCAGACCAGGAATAAAAATATTCAGGGAAGATGAAGATTCTCCCAATAGAGGACATCCATTTGTATTTAGAATATAGGTTGTAGCTCAGGGTTTGTGGAATTCGCTGGCCTGACACCCTGAAAGTAAAAATTAAATACAACACAAAAGGTAAACATAAAAGCCACGCCAACCAGAGGAGATTGTCCACCCACAACAATCCACAGCTTTGTCCAAAAAAAGGATTTTATGAGCAACAGATCCCTTTTCTTTCTGCAAGAGCTTGGCAATAGCCACAGTGATTTGATGCAATTGTCACCGAGTGTTTCATGTGGTAGGTACCTGCCCAACAGGAACTATTTATCTGTATTGCACATTTATTTTGCTCTCCAACAGCTCCAATGAGCCACTGGTCTCTACAGCAGCAAACTGCATAAAGTGAGATATATGAGTTCTTACAGCAACTGATGAAAAAAAAGGTTATTTTTTTTTTATATACAATAAGAATGCTTGTTGGGGACACTTAGGCTTTTTAAAATAAGGAAATCAAATGCATTTAATATTTACAGCTGCGCTTTTTTGCAGCTGCTCAGAAGAAGGTCTCCTGAGTACCAAGTCACCAAAGAGGTGGAAATCCATAAGCAAACTCCAAACTCAGTTTGTTCCACGCTGACTTTTCTTTTAGCGTCTCCTGCTTCCTGCCCCAGGCTGCAGTGTACAAATTAATAGCAGTAGTGAGGGAAGTAGCTGTAATCTATCACCCTGACTGATACCAGCCCCAGGAAAGGCGGTTTATTGCAGGTGGTATGTTATCTTCAAAAATAGAAAGTGTGCAAAGATTATGACAAAAAGTTCAACACTTTCTACACTTTGTTTGCAGCACTATTAATTCTCCACTCTGGATTTATTTCCATGAGGGTCATGTAGCCAGAAAAAAAATACAATGGAGGAATTCATTTTCTTTTTAGGAGTGTTCTGGGAAGCCAAGCAATTAGAGCAATCTTAAGCTGTCATGTATTATCAATTGCTGCTCAATTATTTTACTTAAATAAAATACTGATTGCAGAGTCTGATCTGCAGCTATCAACAGAGTGGTTCATTTAGGTGCAGTATTTATTCTCGACAAATTAAAAAAGAACATCTAACTTTAAGGAGAAAGACAAAGGGACACGGGAAATACGCAGCATCTTTTTACAATTCAGTGCTATGCTGCCAATTCTCTGTTTAGAAATGGCTGAAACTGCTGTGCCCTGTACAGAGTTTGGAGACAATTCAGTCCTTATTACAAATGGAGTTCATGGGTTTGGTGCAGAGAGGAAGTTGCAATCTCTTACAGAGGTCACTGAAGGTCGGAATCATAAAATCATAGAAGGGTTTGGGCTGGAAGAGACCTTAAAGATGTTCCAGTTCCAACCTCCTGCCATGGGCAGGGACATCTTCCACTAGAGCAGGCTAAGCAAAGCCCAGTCCAGCCTGACCCTGAGCACCTCCATGGATGGAACATTCACAGGTTCTCTGGACAACCTGTTCCAGTGCCTCAGCACTCTTACAGGAAGGAATTTCCTCCAAAAAGGTAAACTAAACCCATCTGCCTTCACTCAAGGCCATTCCCCTTGCCCTGTCACTCCAAGCCCTTGTCCAAAGTCTCTCTCCAGCTCTCTTGGAGCCCCTTTAGGCCCTGGAAGGCGCTCTAAGCTCTCCCTCTCTTCTGGATCCTCATTTCTTCAGGCTGAACATCTCCAGCTCTCCCAGCCTGTCTCCACAGCAGAGGTGCTCCAGCCGTTTGATCAGCTTAGTGACCTCTTCTGGACTCGTTTCAAGAGGTCACTATTTTTCTTGTTTTGGGGGTCCCACAGCTCCAGGTAGGGTCTCACCAGAGGAGAGATCTTGTCCTCTTTCTTCAGGAGCCTTAAAGGGCCCAGCCAAAACAAGGGGTTTGGCTGTCCAGGGCTTCAAGGGCTCCAGAGAGCACCAGTTCCATGAGTAACTCCATACCCAAGGTCTGCCCAAGGTTCACAGCTCCTCAGTGGTACAAACTGGGCAAAAAGAAGGTACATGTTCCATAAAAGTGAAAAAACCCTCTCTGCCCTATGTTTCCCTCTGCTTTTCAAAGCCAAATGCTGTGGTCTTTGTAGGCTCTTCCAGATTTTGCCTCTGTGGACTACAGTCTATGCTGGTGACATTTTTCTTATGTATTTTCTTTCCGGTAAAAGGCACAAATGCTGAGTAAAGGTATCTGAGGGCCAATTAATTACACCTGCAGCTAAAAGGCTCAGAAAAGAAAGGTTGATGGCTCTCACCTCCTGCAAGCTGGCTCTCCCAAACACCCTCACATGGTTTTATTCTCCATTCTATACACGAGAGACTGTCTATTTTAAAAATACCCATTATATCCAAAATGATTAATCTCATTGTTCAAGGATTTTTTCTTAATGCTTAATTTATTTCTTTCTGTCCTTAGTTACTACTTGGTAATTTGTTACTACCTTCAACCTTAATATTTTAAATTATTCTACCTTTTTTTCAGTGCTATTACACATCAAGTATTTCTACACAGTCATCATGGCTCAACTAATCACTGCTGCACTTTCTGAGCCTGCAATTGGTAAATTCCTGTAATCTCTCTTCATAAATTACACTTAATACTTCTTCCTCATTTATTTCCTTCTGGATCACCTCCAAATTTCTAATAGAAAAAGCAGGCCAAAACGCTCTCATTTCTCACACACCTTCCTATCATATAAAAGGTGCCAACATCTGAGGCAGACACTAAAGGCTGTGTGACAGTTCACTTTATTTTCCAAGTGTCTGTGCTCACTATCCAGTTGAAAATTTCCAATTTCTGATTAAAACTACCCCAACAGTTCCAGTGGCACAGCTTCTGTAGTTGGCTCACTCGCCAGTTGTGTCAGGAATTTATCTTCGACACACGTCAGGAACATCCTGGACTGGTTCCTCCTTGCTGTGCTGTATTTCCAGCAGACTCCTGGTTAAATTGAATTCACCCATGGGAACAAAGGCCAGCAACCATGAGGCTTCTCCCAGGTACTCCTAGAACATTTTATCCATCTCTTCATCCTGTCTGGGTGGTCTGTAACAGACTCCCACCAGGATATCTGCCTTGCTGGCCTTCCCCATGATTCTGACCCATAAACACTCAGCCCTATTGACACAAGGGTCACCCCACTGCCTCTCCTTCCTTGTCTATCCCTTCTGAAGAGTTTGTAGCCATCCATTCCAGCACTTTGGCTGTGGGAGTCATCCCACCCTGTTTCCAATCACAGTTTTCCTGTGGCACAATGGCTTCCAGCTCCTCCTGTTTGTTGCTCATGCTGTGGGCATTGGAACTCGTGTGTTTGCAGAAACAGTACAATACCAGCTGGTGTCTGCCACCCCAGAAAAACCCAGAAATCTTGTGTTCGTTCTCAGATCAAAATTGTGAATTGCAATTCCATCCCATAATTAAAATTACAGTTCTGAACAACGAGCAGCTCACTCTCTGATCAAAGGAGGTATCATTCAAACAATTAATCTTTCATTTTGCTAGGACAGTTTTGCTTATGTGCCATTGACAGATGGAGAAATCCTCTCACAGAATAAAGTCTGGGTCATTTTGATCTGTAGAGGAAAGAGGAATTATTTATAATGCAGGATTGGTGAATTATATGTTGATGTCTGCTACTCCTACATTCACTGTTCAGCAAT
The DNA here is from genome assembly GCA_013397935.1 of Dasyornis broadbenti. NCBI lineage: Eukaryota > Metazoa > Chordata > Aves > Passeriformes > Dasyornithidae > Dasyornis > Dasyornis broadbenti. The sequence continues at coordinate 171,283 of VZRN01001478.1, read as the reverse complement.
TTCACCTGGGCTCCCTTTGGAGTCCATGGGGAGCCAACACGGGGATTGTGGAGCTCGGATTAAGGGTTAGGTATTTTCAAACTGTGTGTGACTCATAAATACTAAATTGAAATTTTTAGAGAAATAGTGAGACAACCTTAGAGCTGTAAAGTCCAAGAATTCATGGAGAATCAGGTGAATTTCCAGAGGAGAGAAGAGAGTGTACAGTCTGGACAGTGCAAAATCCAAAAGTCTGGGAATTAGCGGCCAGGCAGCTTCAGGGCAGCCCTGTGCAGCCCCAGCTGTACAGATGATGGGACAAATAATGCAATGTGTGATTTGCTGTTGGACAAAACAAGCAGGAGATTGAGCAGCAAGAAGTGTGCATTTGTCAAAAGTTACCTGGTACATTTCTAGGTCAGGGCAACACCTGAGGAGGGGGGAAAAGCAGCAGATGACAAATACACAAGTAGAACAAACAAAGTCTGGATGAAAATACTGTAAAATTGGCTCAGAAATGACAGTTTCAAACTATTTGTCCATCAGTAATTCTCTCTGGTAATGGACTGGAAGGATGCACGGAAAGGACTTCTACATCACAAAGTTCAACAAGGACAAATACAAGGCCCTGCTCCTGGACTGGGACAATCCCCAGAATCTGAACAGACTGGGCGATGGAATGGGAGCAGTCTTGCAGAGAAGAACTGTAAGGAAAAAGGAGGAATTCAAAAAATGAAATTACAAAGTTCTACAGTTAGACATAAGGAATAGGAGGCAACTTCCCAGGCAGAAGTCCTCAAAAAGTAAACAAACAAACAAAAAATTAAAGGTGTTGAGGGGTGCTGGGGATAAAGGTAGCATTTGTGGGAGGAAGTATTGTGTCCAATTTTGAGCAATAAATCTCAGGGGTACCACCTGGAGACAGCTCAGAAAAAATCCGTGGGAATTTTCTCACACACAAAGGTGTGAGAAACACACAGCCTGACAGGAAAACCAGGAATTAGTGTGGTTTTCATTGTAGAAAAAGCAGGGTGGGTGGGGTTGGAGGGGTGGGAGGGACACAACAGATGTGATAATGCTTTTCTGACGAGTGGAACTGTTGCAAATAAGAAGGGAATAACCTGTTCTCCATATTCCCCATCCATACGACAGAAATTCATGGGCTGAAACTGCAACAGGAGACATCTATATAAGAAGTTAATGATTCGGGTTGTTGATCCCGTCTTAGAGCTGAGAAAAGGATTTGATGATGTTTAAAGATTGCTCTTTACTCCACTTGTCTAATATTCAATGCAATCGATACAAACCCTTGAAGTCAGACAGAGAGAGGGACTATTTCAGACTGCAGCCACAAACTTTCCATCAGCTCCAGCCGCTAAACTGATTAAATCATGCACCTCTGGCTCAGCCTTTTCGAGTTAAGACAAATTCAGCAAATCTCTGCTCTGCTGAACATCCTCGTCCACAAAAAAAAAAACAAAAGGTGAAACTCAATAAGATTTAGCCAACATATCGATAGCCACAAAGACACTTTCTGTCATTAAACAGCAACAGATAACAACCAGGCAGCAGCATCTCCCCTTCAGCAAGGAGCAATGGCATGTGCAGCAGGGAATCCTGACAACAGTGTGCCATCTATCAGCTGTGTGTGACAACAAGGCACAGCCAGCCCCTGTCCCAAGGGCTGCATTTAGAAACCATCAAGCACATCTACAGTGACAGAGCAGATAGTCCTGCACTTATAAACCCACCACTCACTTAGCAGAGAAGCGAGTTATCCCGCCGGCCTTCCCACCTGCATTGCCCCCTCCCCAAGGATGTGCTAATTTGGAGGAATTTGGATTCAGCTCTCCAGTTTATTAGAAAGTTTTAAGCATTTATATTCAATCATGCTCAGCTTGTGCTCCCTGAGTTCAGATTAGCTTTCAATGGACCATTTTAATTTTGTTTTAATTTGCAAATGAGGCAGGTGAGAGTCTAGACTCGAAGGGGGGGATGGCTCAGCTGATTCCCAGCTGCACATTGATGTCTCTGGCTGAAAGGATGAAGCACTGGGAAAGCTGGATGGGTCTGGGGTGTGGGGGGAGGATTGGAGGAACTGGGGAGTTGCTTTCAGGCTGAATGTACCTTGGAAAGGCTGCTGTTTACTGTTAACACTGCAGATAATTAATTGCTTTTTCCATTCAAGGAATTTAAGATTGGTAAAATAAGTAATTTTCCAGCACAGAGGACTTTAGGCACTACACCTATCATACCTCATGTTGTGATGTGTCATAGAGTATGATACAGAAGCACAGAATCATTAAGGCTGGAAAAGGCTTTCAAGACCATCAAGTTCAACCTTTGACCAAATGCACCATATCCACGAAACCATATCATGAAATGCCACATCTCATTTTTTGAACACTTGCAGGGATGGTGACTCCATTACTTCCCTGGGGAGCTTGTTCCAATGTCTGATCACTCTTTCATTGAATAGATTTTTCCTAATATCCAACCTGAACCTCCCCTGGCGCAACTTGAGGCCATATATATATTTGAATTTTTATTAATGCTAAGTAGTATCAAAAAACTTTTATCAGGCTTTAATGAACAATACCGAAAAGTCACTGAAGTAGTTCAAACACTTCTAAAGGCAACAGGAAATAGCCATTTTTTAAAATTATTTTTGGCTGGTGGCAATAAGTTCTCACTGTTTGATGACTCTTTGGCATAAATTGATAGGTTTTCCTCCCTGTCCAGTCCTTACCAACCAAAACCACAGCATTTCTTTTGTTGATAAGATGAGGAGGCAATTTAGAACAGAAACGGAATAGTTTTCATTTCCATAACCAAACCCAAAAAACATAGAATCATAAAATATCCTGATTTGGAAGGGACCCATCAGGATCATCGAGTCCAACCCCTGGCCCTGTGCAGGACAGCCCCAAGAGTCGACCATGTGCCTGAGAGCATTGTCCAAAGGCTCTTTGATCCTTTAAATTTGGGCCACCTTCATGAGCAGCTACTGTCCAGCCAGCCCCAGCTCAGCAGAAAACTGGACTAACGCCCCTTTGCATATTTTGCCTGTCAGAGACCCCAAGCCATGCCCATGAAGTGGCTCCTGCCTTTGCAAAATGTGACATATCAGGAACCAGCCCCCCTTCCTCAGCATCATCACACACTGCCACATTTTGATTTATGGGACTCTCAAAATGGTTTATTACAGGAGGCTGGTTTTGCCCTGATTCCCACCCTTACATGTGCACTGAACCCTCACTTCTGTCTGAAGCCTGAGTTTAGTTTTGTATCTTTTCCTTGTGTCCTTTTTTTTTTTTTTTTTAACAGAAAATAAATTGCCATAAATTTTGCCCTTTCAAGTGTTTAGTGACAGAGTGGAGTTGCCCTCAGTCACATCTGTTTATCCTGGTAAGCACATTTATAAAGTGATTTCCCATCCTCGTTATTCCGTCAATGGCATTTCACACTGCAGCTACTTTAATGCAGCATTTTATCACTTGTCCTGAGGGCTGCTGACAGCTGCCAATTTCAAGGCTTCATTCCAATCTTAATTTTCTACTTTTCCTTTTCTTTGCCCTCACTCCCTTTCCCCATCTTCTTCTTTATTTTCAGAAGAAAAAGGAGCGAGATGAGTGCAATGAACGACAAGGATTTCCTCTCCCCTTTAACACAGAGACATTATAATCCCATAATAATCCCATAATGTGAAGTGTGTTAGCAATTCCTCGCTAAAATTGTTAAAATTCAGGAGAGTGCAGCGGCACTTCAATTGACTATTGGACTTTTCATCTTTTTTCTGACAAATTCTCCATTAATGCTCCTGGGTTAAAATTTCCCTGCTCCCTTGCTATGCAGAAATTGGACTGTTCATCTCCCATGGAAGGTATTTTGCACTCTTGCTTGCTGCGATCCTCCCACCACGCAGGACCACCTAAATCAAACCAGAAAAGGCTACAATCCAGCTCAAAGCACAGGAGGACAGAAATTTTACCCAAGGAATGCTTTTTTAGACCTCTTTGAGACAGCTCCCTTCTTGCCACAACACTTGTATTTCATAAAACCATAGAATCCTTTATGATGGAAAAAGACCGCTGAGACCATTGGGTCCAACCATTAACCCAGCGCTGCCAAGGCCAGCATGAAACCACATCCCCATGTGTTTCAAATATCTCCAGGAATTGTAACTCACCCACTTCCCTGTTCCAGTGCTTGACCACCCCTCTGTGAAGGATTTTTTTTTCCTAATCCCTGATCTAAACCTCCCCGGCATAGCTTGACGCCATTTCCTCTTGTTTATCTGTTACCTTGGAGAAGAGTCCGACCCCACATTGGTCCATTCATGACCATCCAAGGAAATTTTTTAATGTCTCAGGCTGAGTTTGCTCATGCCTTAATGGTAATTCTTAATTTGCTCAGTGTTCCAGAAAAGAGACTTTTGCAGCTTCACAGGTGCCTTTGTAAAAGTTGAGGATTATTAAAACTCAGTCCCCTGGAGAGGTTGGACCAGAACTTGCATCTACAGTTTCCCTCTTTGCCACTCTACTTGGAAAAGATGCACAGGTCTTTCCTGCGTATCTCCCAGACTTTGGATACACAAGATGTGCAAGTGGACACCTTGATCTTTTATTTCCTGAAGCGACCCCTGCGAAGCCTTTGGGTTGCAAGTCTGTTAGGCGTCAAAGCCACAGTAGGAAAATCACAGAATATCCTAAATTGAAAGGGGCCCAGAACGATCATCACAGTCCCACTCATGGCCCTGCACAGGACACCCCAACAATCCCACCCTGTGCCTGAGAGCAATGTCCAAACACTGCTTGAGCTCTGCCAGGCTTGGGGCTGTGCCCACTGCCCTGGGGAGCTGTTGCAATGCCCAAACACCCTCTGGGTAAAGAACCTTTTCCTGCTATCCAACCTAAACCTCCCCTGACACAACTTCAGGCCATTCTCTCAAGTCCTGTCACCAACCACCACACAGAAGAGATCAATGCCTGCTCCTCCTCTTCCTCTCACAAGGATTGCAGTCTGCAATGATGTCTCCCTTCAGTCTCCTCCAGGGTGCACAGACCACGTTGCCTTAGCCTCTTCTCATATGGCTTCCCTTCTAGACCAAAAACAACGTTGTGCCAGCACCAGAAATATTGGCCTGGTTCGAGATACTGTCGCTGGTTTGCAAGGTTGTATTCAAGGGGTTCTTGCATCATTCTTCAAGACCAAAAGAAAAATTTCATCTCGGCATGGGCCAACCATTCTCTTACACACATTTTCACTTAGTTTTCTGAAATAGTAAAAATATTTTTCTTCTTCTGATCTGCAATTAACATGAGATTCAATTACTGGATTTTTTCCCAATAGAATTGATTTTTTTCCCATTTTGTTGCTGGAATGTACAGTCACGTTGGTGAAAGGGCAACGTGCCAGAGTATTACTTAGATAACCCTGGCAGGCATAAATGGAAGGCTTTTCATTTGCTCAATTAAAAGTACACATCAAAATCAGGACATTGTTTTTCTTTGATTTCATTATCCAGACTGATGAGTTATAAGTGCATTTGCTCATGGGATCATCAATCTGTGATTATCAATAGAACTGAATCATAGAATTGTGGAATGGTTTGGGTTGGAAGTCACCGTAAAAACCATCCAGTTATGGTACACCCTTAGCAGAAAGCAGAAAACAAAGAGGTTAAGATTGGTCTCGGAAAAACAAATGCTTGTTATTTCCTTGAATGCCCCATCCCTGGAAGAGTTCAAGGCCAGGTTGGACAGGGCTCGGAGTAACCTGGTCTAGTGGGTGCTATCCTTGCTGAGGGCAGGGGGGTTGGAATTAAATGATCTTGAGGGTCCCTTCTCGACCCAAACATTTTCTATGATTCTATGATTTTTATGATTCTACAGTTGCAGGTTCAAATTATAAAAAGTTCAGGTGACAAAAATCTTCTCGACTTAGACACAACGTGAGAAAGTGCTCTAAGAGATGGGGGTGACAGAAGCTGGGATGCAGCACTGCCACTCTAAAGAAATTTTTTAAAATCCACAAAATAGTATTTTGTCCAGTCTGGTGAAGAAGCAGCCCAGAGGTATCATTGATTACGGATGTATGTTTGAGCTTTTGACATAAACAACTGGAGATTTTATACAGTACATTAAGAGAAAGAAGCTGGTCGTGGGTCAGTTCATGATAGGACAGATGTCTAAAATAATTTTGGATGAGCTGTGTTCCAAAAGTGTGTTTTAATAGATTATTTTGAGCCCTTAAAGTCAGGCAGGGACATCTACATCCTGAAAACCTCCAGTTATGGAAGAAGTAACTTGCTGTGGGTGACAAGAAATAGTAATGACCTGCAGAATCCCCCAGACTTGAGAACAGCAACATCTAAACCCTGTTTAGGAACAAGCCCTGTTGCAGATTGCCAGTCACAAGCAACTGAGCTTTACAAAAAGTCTTGGCTGTTTGAATGATGAATAGAGTAATAAAACCTTACACATCGTGGTAAAATGGCTAAAACAGAGCAAAACAACAAAGCACATGCAAGGCTCTGATAGCTTGGTCCTTGTAAGGAAAATCACAGCTCACTTAGCCCTTGCAATTCTTTAAACAAGTCCATAACTCAGTGGAAATGAAAGAGAAACTGCAAACCAGCTGCTTTAATTCTTTTTCAGATTATAGAGGTCTGTGATGTTGCCACTCCTCAGGTGACTACAGAAGGTAACTACCATGGAGAGAGGTACAAAGCAATGTCAAATGCAAAATCAGGTCAGGAGAAAGAAGAAAGGAAAAAAAAAAATAAAGATCAACCAAAAAACCAACCCAAAATTAAAAGTAGGTCAGTTTTCATCCTGACAAAAGGTTAACAGCCAGCTTCCTCTAGGCATTTTGCTGGATGCCACATTGTTAAATATATTTATAAGTGATCCAGGAAGGAAAATCAGTGGTGGAGAGAGGAAAAAAAAGAGAAATCCTAAAAAGAAGACCAAAAAAATCTCAATCTGTCATCATGATAATCCTGCAAATTCCATGTTAATGTGAAAGCTCTATCCGGGAGCAGAAGACTGTAAGCTTTGGTGAGCTCCCTTGGGGCAGAAATCGGATATGGAACTATCAACAAATCCAGGACCACTCAAACAGTCTCATCTGGAGGGTACAGAGGTGGAGTAGGCACAGACACATGAGGACACAGGGGTTACAGGCAGAGCCAAAATCTCCAGGCAAGCCTTGAGACTGGAGGATGGAAAAACCTGCCAGGAAAAACAGAGCATGGAGCTGAGTCAGTCACTGGGTGTCTCCAGAACCTAGGCAGGACCTGGCTAAACATTACCAGGTCTCAAAATACCCTAAGAGGTGCCCAAATCCAACCAGACTGAATTTTGGCAGCTGAGCTTGGAGCTTTTGGGATGTGCCAGCTGGATGTCGAGGCCAGATTGCATCCAGAGCAATGCCCAGTGTGCAGGGCAGTGAGAGGACATTGGAATGGAAGGAAAAATGAACAGCACAGACTTGGTACCAGGAAAGATGTAAAAGTCAATGCCTGTGGGCAATCCCAGGGCAGAACCAGACTGTAATTCTGTAGTCAGGCTTGTCAAGACTGGACAGGGCTGTTGCAAACATCTGAAAGTCCAAATCACTTTCAATAATACGACAGTGAATGATGCTTAACACTGATGAAGGCAGGGGGAAATGAAAACGGCTCCTGTAGCTCCCGTGACTCCACATTTGGCACACAAGTCCAGCAGAGAGACTCGAGCAGCCCAAGGAAAACCACAGCTTAATGCATTGGTGCCTTCCAGAACAGCAAACAAGGTGTGAGGACACACACCGGGCAATAAATAAATAACACGAGGTCTGGCACTGCTTCCCAGCTCCAGCCTCACTCGGGAGGAGAGGATTCATTATCCCTGCGCTAATGCACCACAGCCAGGGAGTGCCAGCGCCTTGGTGGCTCTCAGGAACTGTGTGGCCAAGGCAGGTGGCACTTCAGTGGCAGTTCTGACCCCGGATCTCAGAGGAGAGGGTCCTGCCTCACCTCGTTTGGAGGTCACCAAGCATCACAGAGCCTTCAGGACAGAGCCATCTGCTCAGCCACCCACTCGACTCAACCCACCACGGCGCGGGGCCGTCCTGACGCCTACGGGGAAAACCCACCTGGGAAACAAAGTGTTGGCTTCTCCAAAGCTGTTGTGGCAGCCTTTTTGATGGCACACAACAATAGGTACTCCAGCTCCACAGGCATTGGGAGAAAAACAATAGCAAGAGGTATTTATATAATAGTCTTTAACCCAAACCTCACTGCTCCCACACAGAGTGCTGCAAAATTAATCAACACCAGCTTCAGGGGGAGTGGAGGGATAGAGAAAAAGAAAAGAGAGCTCAGAGTGAGCTGGATTTGAAGCCTAGACTGTTCCCCATGGTACAACAATGGCCCGCGTTTGGTGGGGACGTCCTGGTGCCCCTGGGGACATCAGAGCTGTAAATACTCCTGATATGTCACTGTCCCTAAACAAGAGATGATGGTGCTACTGTGATATTGGAGATATTCATCTTGGCCCTCAGCCTGGCCCAGACCTTCTCTGTGTTGCACAGATTGCAGCCCTAAGATCCTTCTGGGCTGTCCTCTACCCACAGCAAGGATGGTGAGCCCATGAGGTCTTCCCAGTCCTAGGAACACACAGCAGGAAGGAATCCTAAAAAAATATTCCATCTGACTGCTTCCCACCCCCCAGCAAAGGTCCAGGGCAAAGACTGGGACAACATAGAAGAGCCACTGCACCCTGAGATTCAGGGGATAACGTGGTACCTTGAGGGAGGGACAAGGACAAGAAAAACATTGAAAGATGATCTAGTGTGGCAGGATCTGCTTGAGTGTGGCTGTAAAATACCTTGTGCTCCTGCAGAAACACCCAGGGGAGAGGAAAGCTGTGCATGACAGAAACGCTGTTCATGCTTTTCTTTGGAGAAATTTGAAAGTCATTCAAAATGAGACACCAGTTCATTGGCAGCATGGAAGTCAATAACAATTTCCCATAGCTGGGGATCTACCCTGTAAGCAGATCACCCACTCACCAGATTCCGGAAGTTTATTTAGGGAAGTCTACTTATATTTAAAATCTACTCTTTTATGAAAGACTCTCCTTGGGTCTCTCCTACGAGGTGACTCAGAGGAAGCAATAATCTTCCTCCCGCGGTCCAAATAAAAGGAAGGAAGTTCCTCTAAATCTTAACAGGCGAGCTGTAAAAAGTTGTGACATTCAGCAGCACCTGGAGTTGAATGGGAAGATGCAGGACTAAAAGATGCAGAGTCCTTAATCCTCAGATAGGGAGACAGGTGACTGGTGGAGAAATGCACAGCCAGTTCCCTGTTTGCATTTAAAGCTCTTTATTCCCTGGCTCAGCAATTCTGCTGCGGCATTTATTTTTAATGCTTTATTTTTGCAATTTGACTTTCTAATGGCAACACCTGAAGTCACCTTCCTTAACCCTTCGCAGTGAAATAAATTAGAAAGAACATCAGGGGAAACAACTGAGGGAACGTGACTTAGCCCTGTCAGACTTCAGGGGGAGATGACTCCCACCCAAACAATCAACATCAAAGTGCAAAGGTGCAGGATTTCCTTTTGTTTCCTCCAGATGCACTCAGGATAGAAGGACTTAATCCCAAAAGTCCTTGCATCCCAGTGCCGAGACATATTTACAGGAATGAGATGAAATCAGAGAGGCAGAGAAGTCATGGGGTTTGCTCTTAATTTCCTTCCCCCCCCCACCCCTCCCATCCCCACTTTACATTTCTTGGATGCATTTAGCGAGGAAAAAGAGGATGGGGAGAAATACCTTGTGTGACAAATGAAATGCTCCAGAAAGTTTATTTTTAAGGGCTATTTTAAAGGATCATGCCAAATACAGGGGCTGATGCTTACAGAGTGACTTTTGGGTCCTGGCTGCTGGCAGCACCCAGCAACCAAATCAGGCTGAAGGAATGAAGTTTGCATCAGGATGTTTATAGGGAATGCCAAGACCACAGCAATGAAATTCTGCTGACTCTTTGCTGATTGAGACATCCTTTACTTTGCCTCTTCACTGGTCTCCCACCCCCCTCTCAAAATCACTGCCCACTGCCCCCACGTGCTTAAAACACCAAAAATAAAGAGATGTTTCTGCTCTCACATGAGTTTTGTTGAGAAAGACATAAATTCTTGAAAGCCATGGAGGGAGAATCTCCAGTAGTTGTGTGTTTTGGACAGTGGGGAGAGCATATGAATTACTTTTTGCAGCCCCCTACAGCTGCAGTGATTAGGTACAGGCACTATCTTGTATGAGACTGAAGAACCAAATTTATCCAATCCCTGTTAGACTGAAGTCTTGTGAAGGCACCTTGGTTCAGCCTGGTGGGTACAAGTGACAGAACAGCTGAAAAGACTGTTCTGAAGGAAACAAGAAGCCCAATGTGCAGAGCAGATCCACTCCTTAGGGCAGTCTGCTGCCTCCCTGGGGTCTGGGTTAAAGATGTGGACAGAAAACTTCCTATCCTGCCACAACCCTCAGATTATTATCCATCATAGTTTTTTTTTCACTAGGTAGCAATGAAGTTGCAATAAAAAGGACAATCAAGAGACTTCAAGGGCTTGGGATGACTGATTGAGGGATCAGGAGCACCAGCAGTGCTGTCCTCTATCCTTCCTGGAGATTGCAGTGAGATGAGGCTTGGTCTCATCTCCCAGGTACAAGCAATGGACAAGAGGAAATGGCCTCAAGTTGCACCAGGGGAGGTTTAGGTTGGATACAAGGAAACATCTTTTTCCCCAGAAGGGTTGTCAGGTCCTGGCACAGGACAGTGGTGGAGTCATCACCACTGGGGGATTTAAAAGATGTGCAGATGTGGCACTTGGGGACATGGTTTCGTGGTGGCTTTGGCAGTGTCAGCTCAACAGTTTGATTCGATGATCTGAAAGGTCTTTTCCAATCTAAACGATTCTATGATACTATAATTCCTCAAACTCACTGAGTTTATGGCCAATTCCTAGAACTGGTCAGGCAAAGACACAGTAGCTGCTACCTTCAAACTCTGCTCTTGCAGGTGAAGTGGAGATTTTTTCCTACATGAGGAAATAGCAACTTTTCCAGAGAGAGTGTAAGAGCTCCCAGTGCTGTATGAGATTTAAAGCTGCTCCTCCTCAACACTAATAAATATCTGGGCTCTCACCACTTCCAGGAGAGAAAAGGGTCTGCCAAGAGGCATGAGAGGAGCAAAATGAACACAGATTCCTTTTGCAGCCAGCAAATAAAGCATCATCAGCAAATCAGCACATCCTAATCGAATCCTCCAGCACTCAGCTCTGAGCACTGCAGCCCTTGTGCACATCTCTCTCAGGCCCAGAGACCACTCGTTTTTTAATACCTCAACACCACGCTGTCTGACATAACTGACATTCAGCTGCAAGTTTTCTCCCAGGTGTGTTTTATGTACACGAGCACAGAGCAGCTCTGTCCCCCCTGCCCTCCCTCCTGTAGCCTCATCTTCATAGCTGCAGATTTTTCAGAGGGCAAGAAGTTCTCTGTCTCTGACAGAGCAATCTGTGCTTCCAGAGAGACAGGCTGCTGTTGAGCATCTCCTGATAAAGTCATGACGTCGTGGGCAAAACTCCAGATCCCAGCAAGCCCCACCCTGTAGGGAAGATCTGCCTTCAGCTACAAATGATGATCAGTATTATCCTTGAGCTTCATCCAAGCTGAATGGATGGCAGTGTGTTTTCTGAACGGGAGCACATTCCTTCTGCCTGGAAATTCAAATACAGGCAGAAAAAATAAAAGCTAAATATGCCAGATCTTGTATTTGGATCTCTCATCCCAGCACAGTCTGAAGAGAATTGGGTACGGAAGTAGAGAACAAGCAGCATTTTAATCCTGGCACCGATCCTGACTCTTTCCCAGGTCTTAAGCAAGGCATTTACATTTCTATGGAGCTCCACTGGCAGAGAAACAATCCATAATGTCTCAGTTTCTCCAGCTGTGAAATAGGAATAGGAGCATGGTAAGAAATCTGTGGCAGCTTTTATCCCTTGTGGGAGAACTGACAAGGAAAAGATGAGACTCAGGAACATTCGTTCCAAAAATCACCAACTCCAAAGGCAGAGTTAAAAATAACCAGATGTTTATTGCTGCAGGTACAGCAGAGAATCATAGAATGGTTTTGTTTGTAAAAGACCTTAAAGATCATCCAGTTCCAACCCCGCTGCCATGGGCAGGGACACCTCCCACTATCCCAGGCTGCTCCAAGCCCCATCCAACCTGGTCTTGGACACTTCCAAGGATGGGGCAGCCGCAGCTTCTCTGCCAGGGCCTCCCCACCCTCACAGGGAAGAACTTTTTCCTAATATCTGATCTAAACCTGCTCAGTTTAAAGCCATGGAACAGTTTAAAACCTGGAAAGAAGGAAGTCTCAGACATTCACAGGAGCACTTAGAGTGAGCCAGAGAAGTCCTTTTAGTCCTGACAGCTTACTAGAAGATGTTAAGAGTAAAATTACAAAAAACTGTCTGGACATGTTTTGATCTTTGATCTAAAATCCTTCCATCACCCTTCCTCCAACAGCAATACCTTAGCCTTAAATTAGAAGATATTTCAACTTTGTTCTTTATCTCAACAAGAGTCCACATTTTCAAAGAAGGCAGGTTTTGATGCCAACATGAGCAAAGTTACCCCCACCACATCTGCATTTCATTTGTTGCTGGACAAGAGAGATCTGAACTTTTCTGAAATGTGACTCTGGTTGTGTTTCTGCATCAAAATCACAGAACCACAAAATGATTTGTGTTGGAAGTGACCTTAAAGATCATCTTGTTCCAACCCCTGGCCATGGGCAGGGACACCTTCCACTATCCCAGGCTGCTCCAAGCCTCATCCAGCCTGGCCTTGGGCACTTCCAGGGATGGGGCAGACACAATTTCTGTGGGCAACCCCACTGATGGGACACAGATCCACTGGGCATGGGGTCACCTCAGGGGGCTTCTCTTCCAGGGAGGTGCAGAAGGACACCCATCTTTCTGAAGGGTAAAATATCCTGACTGTTTCCCCAAATAAATGAGAAATGTGGTATGAACAGGGGAGCAAAGCATGAACTCCTGCCTGTGGTGACAAAGGATGGGAGAGGAGGGAGAATGAGGCTGATTTGGGAGCTCCTGCAGGCAGGGAAATAGAGATGTCTTGGCTTTAGACTGAAGCAAGATTAACACATGAACTTTTGGTAGCCCTCAGTGGTGCAGTCAGAGGAGATGGAGAGATAATGGGATCATGAGATCACAGGATAATTCAGGTTTGAAAAGGCCACAGGAGAGCTCAAGTCCAGCCTCCCGCTCACAGCAGGACCAGCTCTGAGGTCAGACCAGGTTGCTCAGGGGTCTAGCTAAAAATTTGCACTGAAGGAAATATATTCAAATGCTAAAATTTGCATTTCTCCATAGTTCCTAGGTGAGTCTTAATAGTCTTTCTGCCTAAGTAAGGCTGTCTGAGAGCCTCAATACAGAGGGGAAGAGGTGACTTTAATGCAGAGAAGGAAATGACAACCAGAGGAGACACGGGGTAGATAAATGGTGAGCAGGATGGTGGGGAAAGACAGACCTGGAACATCCTCTTTCATAAAGGAGCAATTAAAAGTGCTAAAGAATACCTGAATTAAATAACTGAGCCTGCATAGTGCAGAGGGCATAAACTAATACTGTCTTTGTCATCAGCCTCTAAAATTTGACTTTCATTGTTAACAGTGTTAAGAATGTGATTTTCAGTCTAATTTCTGTGAGGATGTGGGAGAATATTCCTGTCAAGGATAAATTACAAAGGACTAGGCACCTTTTGGTAAATAGGAGGGAATGGGAACTGGTCTTGCTGTGAAATGTGGATTTCATTATCCTTCTCAGTCATCTCTTCCCTTGTTACCTCTGTGGGGTCTTTTCAGTATCCTTGGTTCACTTCCCTCTCTGCTGAGCTCTGATCAGGGAGGGCTGACTCACTCTGCAGGGGGTTCTTGAGATGCTTCACGGTTTTGCCCGGAGGAGCTTTTATATTTCCATGGCTTATGGCTCACCTGTTGCTTTACCCCCTCATCCTGACTGGGGAAGATTTTGATTTCCCTACCCAACATAATTAAAGAAGAAAGCACAGCACTCAATCCAGGAAGGTAAGAAGCCAAACCTGCTGGAACAGCTCCTCTGAGCACTGCTAGAGGATCTCAGCTGGTTGATGTGCTATTGATCTTAATTATTAATCCATTGTTATTAATTAGCATCAGGGAGAGTGAACAGCTCTACCCTAAGTGATAGGTGAGAGGGGTAATTCCCCTTTGGGGCAGTGAATCGCAGACACAAAAAAAGCCGTGTGGATGAGGCAAATGACGTTTGTATTGTGTGTTCTAACAGAAGTAGGGCCAAGATATTACCTTTGCTGAGACACTCTTCATCTGGTGGCAAAAACTTAGGCAAAAGTGCAGTAAATGGAGGAGGAAAGTAACACATTCTTTTCACAAAAGAAATACCAACACTTTAGCGACAGGGTTTGCAGAAGCTCAACAGTATTTCACCACCAGCACTGGAGATCTCTCTCTTTCCAGCTCTCTCCCTTATCAATGTACATTGACAGGTCATACACGAGACCTTAACTCAGCTCAGCTTCTGTGGATATAAATATGCAGATGTGTCTCCCTAAAATTGGGATTGTTGGCAAATTATGTGTGTCTCAGCACTATTTTCTCCTTCTGCAGAGGAAATACTTCACTTTTAGTAGGTTCTAAAGTCCATCCCTATTCAGCAAAGCTGTTAAGACACACATAAGGGATTTGCTGAATCCAGGCTTTCATTACTGCCTGCTTCATGCAAGCTCACTGAAGGAATAGTGCATGAAGGAAAGGCTTTAGGGCAAGACTCTCTGACACTAACTCTGGATAAGGCACTGGGAATGTATATGAGAAAAGGAAAATTATCTCTAGCCCACAGTGGAAACCTCTCCAATTTAGTTAAAAACACTTCACTACACACAGTTTAGTCATAAGGTTTCACCTGAGACATAAGAAATTGCCTAGGGCTAGAAAAGATTTGTGATATATCCCTGAAACCCCTGTGTCTTGCAAAGGGATATCCAAGGCTGTGCACATATCCCTGATGAAACAGATTGCAAAAATACACAAGCTCTTAATCATTTGCATGAGGAGAGGAAGAAATTACCATTTTAGCCAGGCAATTAGAAAAAGTCTGGACTTTTGCATGTAGTCATAGCAAAAGTGATGTGTGACCAGAAAAGAGATGATGAGGGAATTTTCTCAATGTGTTACACAGTGGTATTTCATCTCTCGCCTCTCTGTCTGGATGTTTTGGGATTACGGGACAGATGGATGTGTATCGATATATTTATAACAGGAAAGAGAAGGAAGTACAGCACGTGATTTTTGTGTTTGCTAGTTTAGTGATAGAACCCAAGGGAATGGTCTGAAGCTGTGTCAGGGGAGGCTGAGGTTGGATATTAGGAAAAAGTTCTTCCCCAGAGGGTGAGCAGGCACTGAACAGTTTCCCAGGACAGTGGTCATAGCACAAAGCCCGACAAAGCTCAAGAAGCTTTTGGGAAAAGCTCTCAGAGGTGTGGGATTGTTGGAGGCTCCCCTGTGGCGCCAGAGGTTGGACTTGATGGTCCTTGTGGGTCACTTCCAGCTCAGGATATTTTGTGATCCTCATAGAACCCCTGAAACTGAAACTAATGAAACTTTTCAGCACTGCCTGGCATGACAGTGGCAGTTTGAAAGCAACATGCTAAAGATGTGCAGATCTGGTGAGTGGTTTTGATATTAAGGTAAGTCCCTCATAGCAATGCAGGAGTGTTGGAAGCCACAGGGGCACAGAGAGGGAGGCACAAGAAAATCAATATTCAATGGAAATGGCCACTGCAGGATTCCGCTGGGATAGGCTGCTCTTTGTTCTCCACATTTTCAAAGCTGCTATTTTTCACATACACCTCATTTTGCCCTCAGGCTTGCACAGTTTCCCACAGAATTCACCCCTAATTCACCTTGCACTCCTCTTCCCTAAATGTCAGAGAAGACTAGAGGAAATTTTTGTGATCCATTCATAAATCAACAGGGCTGAAGCTGTACAAGCACATGCGAGATGCCTCTTCTCCAGCACTGAAACGGCAGGTATGCACTTCATTGCATCCACATCATTAAGTCCCTTTACCTTCTGAACAGGGTGGCTCCATCAAAACTGCTTCTAGAAAATATGTTACCTCTCAAACTATGTCAATAACTGGGAAAGCACTGGCTAATCTGGGTCAGAAGTGTGTCAGGATATGCTCTAAGAATTAAAAAGTGTGATGAGCAGGTTCTAGTGTCTTTGGTACGTTTAATTTGCTAGTGCAGAAATTATCTAGCAATTTTCCATCAGCACTTGTAAGCTCTGAATTGGATCCATGGGGTTTTTTACACTTTTCTTCTGCTCAGCTCTGGTACAACACCAAAATCCCATATACAGGCTGCTGCAGCAGGAGCAAAGAACTAACAAATGGGAAATAACTGAGAGCACTGAAGTGACTGAAAAGCCAGGGAGACCAACTTGTGAAGAGGAGCATAACTGTTAGCATTTGAGGAGTTTAAAAGCCAAAGGGGAAGAAGAATTATTTGCAGGGTCCAGCAGAGTTTCAGTAGGTGTAAAAAGCCGAGAATGAGAAAGGGATCTTTAGCAAGAACAGAGGGAAGCATTTCATCAACACCAAAGGCTGCTGGACCATGAAATAGTCTCCCAAAATAAATGGTGGCAGTCCTGCAGCTTGGGTCATTTTAAATGAGACTGGGCAGGATACTGGAGAGGGCTCTTTGGGGAACAACTCAATACCAGTCCCAGGGATGGCCATGTCAACCTGGCAGGCAGCTCTGCAGCTCAGGATAATGAGGCTCCCCAGCGCTGTCACGAGAAGAGCTTGACACTTGCACGACGCCAGATTGTTCCCGGACGGTGCTGGTCATGATCTTGAGTTATTTATACATTACTCTGAGTCAAAAAGCCTCTGTGAAGAGACAGGCAGGGCCGTCACAAGTCAAAGCCCTGGACTCCTGAAGCTGATGAAAGGTATAAAATAGCTTGCACTAAACCCTCTAAACTGCAACCATCAGTGAGAGATTTTACTGAAAACACCCCTCAGCGAGAAATGATACGTAATAATGAGGGAACAAGGAACGTGTTTGAACTAACAAACACACTCTGCCAGACTCTGTGGGGCTTTCTTTTGTTTTATTTTTATTGTGTTTCATTTTCTGTCTGCCTACAAAGGCTTGAGTGACAGGCGTGGAGGCTGGCATCTATCACTTCTCTTCTAAACAGATACGGAGCAAACATCAACATTTCTCAACAACGACCCAGAGGGAACAACTTCTCCTAAAAATAAAAGCAGCTTCCTCACACCTGTTGCCACAACCTATCCATCTCTCCTTTTTTGCCAAGGGAAGCACCAACTAAAATGCAGCTCTGTTGATGAGTTTTGCTTTCTTCAGGTCATGGAATCACAGAGTGGTTTGGGTTGGAAAGGACCTTAAAGATCATTTTGTTCCAACCCCCATGCCATGGGAAG
This sequence comes from Dasyornis broadbenti, assembly GCA_013397935.1. Lineage (NCBI taxonomy): Eukaryota > Metazoa > Chordata > Aves > Passeriformes > Dasyornithidae > Dasyornis > Dasyornis broadbenti. The sequence continues at coordinate 153,715 of VZRN01001478.1, read as the reverse complement.
GGGCACCTTCCAAGGTAGGAGAATGCCCACTCTGTGGAAGCAGAGGATGGGAATGGGAAACTGCTATGGGAGAGGAAAAGGGTTGTGGAGGAGGTGGGATGACCTGAGGCAATTCCAAGGAAATGATGGTGTGGTCTGAGAGGGCTTTTTTTTCATCTTCCTTTCTCACCACCTCTGGAGAAGCTCTCTGCATGGAGAGGGTCATGGGAGAGTTTCAGAATCAATGCAGTATTCAGAATATTTTTTTTTACAAGCCTTTCCAGTCACCAGCTGAAATTCTGTGAAGTTTCCCATTCAGTGCTTATCCATTCCTTCTCAAACTTTTATCACCTCCCATTTTTCAGATGACCACAGGTGCAAATGAAAGGCACGGGATGGTAAATTACATATATTTGCTGTGACAGAGCTTGTGCCAGCACTGAGCACTGACAATGCACATTACAGTTCAGCTCATGTATTTCTGATGGCACATTTTACAGTGCTATATATAAAGTTGTTATGGCATCTATTATTCACTGCCAATACAGTTCAAATTAAAATAGATTTTATATAACAGTTCAAAGCAATATTTTAAGAAATAACACTTGTGTCAAGACTGTTGTGTCCTACCAGATTTTGACATTTCCAAGCAATAAAGATCTTTATCCAAAATGTAAGGTTTTGGCGAGACATCTCCCTTGCAGACGTCTCTGGTTTTAATCTGCAAGCAATAGCAAAAGGAGCACATTTAAATAAAATGAACAGCCAGGTGAACTTTTGACTTGGCTGTTATCTGTCTAGGTGGAAACTGTGAACGCTGCAAAGTGCCTCGAGGGATGTCCCTGACACAGAACAATGTCCCATTAACCTGAGCCTCTGAAGAGGTTCTGGAGATGTGGAAAACACACAAGTGGGAAAAAGTCATTGGAACATTAAGATAATGTCTATTGTGGGCACAATTTTATATCTGTTTTTCAGGACACGAGATGGGAAGAGAATTTATTTCCTTATTCCTTTCAGCAACAAAGAAGGTTTCATATCTGTTCTTGCAAAAAGGGCAAATTCAATGTCTCTTAAAAAAAAAAAGCCCCATGACTGGTACTAGCGCCATGAGCTTCTCCAGAGTTGTGTGTAATCAGAAGATGTGATGTTTTTTCAATGCCTCCTGTGCTCCTCAAGATCTGCGTGTTTCTGGTGCTGGATATGCAGCGACGTGAAAATCCCAGTGAGACCAATCTACTTGCACAAGAGAAGTTTTTGCACAGCTCTATTCTTCATTCTGGTCCCCAAAGAACAAAGGACAACAAATGCTATATGTCAATCCAGCAATAAATTTAGTTTATTAGTTGTGTTTGACAGTTAGGAATAATGTGTCACTTTAACCTTCTTGGCTATTCACTGGTTATGGAAATACTTTGGAAAAAGATTGTTATGGTGACTGTGAGCTCAGGGAATCCTCTGTGTACCCACAATTTCTACTGAAAACAGGGATGTTTTAATGTGCAAGATGAGTCCTTTCACAAAAAAATATGTTCATGTGGGTCAACAAACAGAAAAACAAAACACAGTGAAAATTATTTAAAAGCACCATCTGCTTATTCAAATACAGCTGGGGAGAGGAACAATGCTGTCCAAAAAAACCTCATTTTCATTATATTTCTTTCAAAAGAGATGTTAAACAAAATACCATCGGTCCTAAATGTTTTCCTCCTGAGGAGAAATGTTTAAGCTACATTTGAAACAATGCTTGTGGAATTCAGCTCTCCTCAGAGGATGAACAGGGATCTTGGAGAGCAAAGCAAAAAGGATACAGGAGACAGGGAAAAAACAGGTAAAAAGAAAGTGCACACATTCTCAGGAAGCAAAACCCTAAACAACATTAACTGCTCAAGTTGACTAAATCATTAATTGCATAAACTAAGTTATTCAGAGGAAAATTCATATTAGGCAGCAAGGCATCCAGAATCAAATCAATAGATACAAAGCCTACACAATACATGAATGTAGATTGTTTATTATTTTTTTTTTTAAGTTATTTAGGATGGTGATTGGGTTCAGTTAACCCTCCTCAATTACCCCACCCTGGCCATGCAGTGCTGAGGCATCAGATTGTGGCACAGAAATGGGATTCACCCAGCAAAATAAAGATCTCTCCAAGGAGACACGACTGCACCTCTTGATTTTCCAAAGCTGATGTCCTTGAGGCTCCTTGGGGTTTGTCATTCCCCACTGCCTGAGGGGCAAATACTAAATGTGGGGTTTTTCTGGGGAGGACGGGGGCAATGTAAAGATAAAATTAAAAAAGGCACTGACTATTTCAAACAAAAGGAGCACAACATCACAGAATCACAGAATGGTTGAGGCACCACAGGGTTGTCTGTCCAACATCCCTGCTCAAGCAGCGTCAGCCCAGAGAACACGACACAAGACTCTACTCAGACTGTTCTTAAATATCTCCAGTGAGCTCACGGTGTTGTCCATAACATCATTTCAGAAACACATTTGCTACCATCCTTCTTGAACATCAAAGTGCAGGAACAGTTCAAAACGTGCCCAAAATATGCATTTTTTTTCAACAAAATCCCCTACAGTTTGTGCTGGTGGATGCAATGAGATCCCTCAAGTGCAAAACGACAATTCACAGCCAAAGATACTCAGTGTGAGAACATTCTTTGACAGTTTCACCCCCAGTAATGGACACAAATCCACAAAGCTCGTTCATCTCTGCTCAGTGAACCACAACAGAAATTAGACAAACACTGACCTCGACCTGTTCCTGTAAAACTGTCAACATTTCTGACTCGGAGGGTTGAGTCATGTGTGGCCATGACTGCTTGCAAGCAGAGGTCCCAACCTCAAAGCACCAGCCCCCAGCAGGAACTTTTGTCCCCTTTTTGCACTGTTGACTCAATCGCAATTCCTGCTGTACTGCAACCAAAATCTATCCTGATAAAATTAGCCCAATCCAATTAAAGGACAAAGTATAGCCCTTAATTAAATGTTCTGATTATTCTGAAGCCCTCTTTTTTAGGTTCATCTTGAGTTTAGGTCTGTAAAAGCATAAAAATTAGAAAGAATTAACATGTTCTTGTTTTACTCATTTATCGCTTAAATGTAAGTAACAAGAGTTCCCCAAAAGCATAAAAAGAGAAGTATAAAAAGAAAAATGTGGGATGCTTAACTTATTCAGGCCTCTTTTTGTTCCTTTTATTTCATATTTGTAAAGTGTTTTGGAAAAAAAAAAAAAGGGGGAATAAAAATAGTATCTCCTCTTTTAACTATGTCAGGAATGTCCAAATACTTTGATACAGCAAAATATTGAATAATTTGAAAAGGTTAACAAGTTATTTCCTTTTGTCTTCCTATTATTCTCTCTAATGGTAAAGCTGAGTATTTTCTGCCTGTGACAAATTCCCGTTTCAAGTTTGTGTGCACCGAGGAAGTTGCTTTGCTGCAGAACCCAACTCAGCTGAACCTGCTCACTACAGACTCTGCTGTGGAAGCCTCACTGAACAGCACCCAACCATTAACCCATGAACATTAATTCACTCTTGTCATTTTCACTACAAATCATATGGATTTGTAACTTTTCCTTCTATCACTGATTTCCATGTTTAGAAACGCTTTATAATCTCCCCTGTTTTAGAGTTGCTGTACCAGCAGCGATGTAAATCAGCATTTCCTTCATGTTGAGCAAGGCGCAACACAAGGAATCTGCACTTCCAGCTCAGAAAACAATGGTGGGAGGAGATTACTGACCTCAATCTGCTGAATGGCCTCTTCCCGCTGGCGGATGGCTTCCAGGTCCTCCTCCGTGATTTCCGAGAGCAAGGCTTGGTCCTGGCCCTGGTTCTGCCATGCGCCGTCACCTCCGTTAAAGATCTTCTCATCGTCAGGCAGGTCAGAGAAGGGGGTCTTAGGGCTCTGCTGAGGTGGGAGAATGGAAAGAACACAAGGGAAGTGTAAACGTTTTTCAGTTTTACACAGCTTTAGTGTGAGGAAAGGAAATATTAATGTAAGAGAGGGCATAAACGGTGGTGAAAAGGTGAAGAGAGGAAAGTTAATTACAAGAGAGGAAACATTTGAAGTCTCAAATGAAATGTTAGGACCTCCTGAAGTCAGATCTCCCGAGCTACTTTTGGGCCCCAACAACCAGTCTCAATTCTCCACAGTTCTGACAGAACAAAACACTGGCCTGCAGCTGAAAAATAACACCTTCACCTTGTTTAATTTCCCTGCAAATTCTTCGTGAATTAGACGCATTCTCAGGCACACAGAAACCGTATTCATCTTGCAGACTTTATGATCCAACTTGCAACATTCAAAACACAAAGGCTGCAGTCTTCTCCATTTATGAGATAAACAGCACAGCTTATAAAAGGGGGAATCATTGCAGTGATGTGAGTGCTGAGTGATCAGCTTGAGCAACTCGTGCCGTTCACTCTACAGAGTTGACCTGGTTTTGCCGACACATGAGATCACAGTCACTGAACTACAGAATGTTCTGGGTTTAAAGGGACCTCAAAATTCATCTCATTCCACCCCCTGCCATGGGCAGGGACACCTTCCGCTATCCCAGGTTGCTCCAAGCCCCATCCAACCTGGCCTTGAACACTTCCAGGGATGGGGCAGCCACAGCTTCTCTGGGCAACCTGTGCCAGGGTCTCATCACCCTCTGAGTAAAGAAATTTTTCCTAATAACTTATCTAAATATCTCCACTTTCAGTTCAAAATCATCCCCCCCATGCCCCATCTGCCTGTTTAATATGTTTCTCTCCCTCTTTTTAAAAAGCCCATCACTTGTTTCATAAGCCCCAAGACACCATTTTCTGCTGCTTTTGGGAGCTGCACTTTTATTGAGATCCAGATTTTAAAACCTTGTTCAAGAACTGATTGGCTCTACCCTAAAAGTAGCAGCAGAGGTTTAACCAGGTCTTCTCCACTCAGCCTTAAGGTTCTTTGCCTGTGTTGGGTTCAGTCCTGACTGGACTTGGAGAATGAACTGACTCAGGGTTGGTTTGGAGGCTGAGCTCATGTTCTAAACTGAGAGGTGCTGTTGAAGGCTCCAACCTTACAACTGCATGAGGATTCCTCTTCAAACAATGTCCATGATCCTCTGACTAGGTCTTGAGCTGCGCTTTGGCTCCTAACCAAAAGTTACAATAAAGAAAAGTAAACCAAGTGCTTCTGATGCTCTGAAGTTGAAAGAAGAAATGGCAGTGGCCCCCGTACATCCTTCACCAAAGTGTCCCCACAGCCTCTAAAACCAAAACAAAATAAAAAGAAAACTGGCACAGGTAATCAGGGTCATGTTCAGTTCTCTGAATCTGGGTTTGTCTGAAGCACGAACAATGGGAGCTGTGCCTGAAAAATAAAAGCTTTTGCTGCCTTGCTGTGGCTACATCTTCAAAAATATTAATTGTCCCTAATTCCCACAGAGTGAACAGGAAGTGAGACCATGGGGCAGTTTGCTGGAAATGCACAGGACTGGAGAACTGGAAGGACTGGGAGTCTGGAAATGTTTATTTAACTCTCTAACCTTCTTCAACTCATTAAAAAGTATGTAACTCCTGTATTTAGAAACAAAAGAATTTTTTAATTTCTCCAAACTTAAACTTTGTCATATGAAATTAATTCATTGTTATTATCACCATACCTAGCTAGAGACAAGGAAAACAACACAATGTGGTGAAGGAAGTGGCGTGATGGAAGAAATAGAAGGAAATAGGAAAATCAGCAGCCGTCAAGTATCTTTCAAAATATGAACAGAAAATGAAAATCTTTGACATTAATGTCTTACTTTGTTTCACCTTCTGCTTCCAGGGGATCTGCTATCTACTGAGAAAGGGTGTGTTACGGGAAGAAAACCATCATTTAAAATTAGGTTAAAGATTCATTTACACTTTAAAAGACATATTTTAATGGGATTAAGATACTCCGGGGGTGTTTTATTCACTAATTATTACGTGCCTTGGACACTAACTTCCCTGGTAGAACATTTCAGTGCCAAAATAGTGTACTAATGGACTCAGGAATAAAACCCTTGGGGTATTCTAATGCTTCATTTAGTCACAGAGGTGTCCTCTCATCTTCACCAGTGGGCTAAAACGAGCAGAGCCAAACTGCTTCTTGACAACTGGGCCGGAAGATTCCACGAGTCTGCCCTACGGAATCGCAGGAAAAGTGTTCCAATGAAATTCGTGTGCTCTGGTCACCGCAAGGACCCTGCACCAAGGACCTCAGTGCCCATGAATGGACACTCAAAGCCACGCTTGTCCTGTGCAGGTCTGAATTTCAGTGGAAGATGACAAATCTACAAGTGTTCAAACGTTTCCTGTTCTGATGTGGGAGCACAGGAGAGCCAGCGATGCAGCAACCAGCTCTTCAAATTAGATTAGTCCATGGAATAACACAGTTGTACCACAAATATCCTTTGTCTTGGCCTGTGTCAACTTTATTTGTCATCCTCACTAGCTGAGCCTGGGATCTGTAAATAACACGTCCCCCCTCCAAATTACTCAGATAATGCATTGCAGGTGCTGCTGCTCAGTCATCTCTTAAAAAAACCAAAACATCTATTCATGTGTTTAAATAGGTAAAGGTCTAGACACAGATCTTTTTCTCTAAACAAAGTAGTGACCTAAGTTAATTTCAGAGCTGCTGAAGGCAATTACATGCATTTGTATGCTTAACATCTTCCGAAAAAATCCAACCACGGCTGCTGAATGAGTAAATCGGTAGAACAACAGGATGCAGGGGGGCTGATATTTCCTTCCAGACATGAAAATGGCTCCATAATAATATTAAATACAGTCACCATGACCTGCTATCAGGGTCTGCGTGCTGTGCTAAAAAAATAAAAGTGATTTTGTGCTGCCCATGGCTCAGAGCCCCTCATTTCTGTGATAAAGTGAACAAATCATAAATTTGAAACTGAAGAAATCGAATCACTTCTAATAATTCTGATTGAAAGCTGCGCATAGCTTGGCTTATCAGTGGTCTTCATTCCCTTTTGAGTTATATTCATTGCCATGTCTGACAAAACATTTTATTTATAGCAAGAAAAGATCAGATGGAGGGCACTCACTGAGCCTCCACAGATAAAGCTCCCTTTGACACTGCACTGGAAGGGGCCATAGCTCCCTGTACAGGCATTTCCACAATAAATTTGATTTAGTGACAAATTTTATGCCCTGTGAATCTCTGTGTAATTTTCTGTCGGATTTCCTTTCATAAATAGTTAATTGGATGTGTTTGAAGTTGTTCTTTTGTTGAAATTTGCCTCTGGCAGATTTTTGTCAAGATGTATCTATAAACTGAACTCTGCCAATGGAAAAAAAAAATGATAGCAGGGAAAAAGTTGAGTATATCTGATATGCTCAGTAGTTCTTTTAAAAGTAAATCCTTAGGACTGAGGGTCATACCATGCTGTTGTTCATCATATCTGAAAAATTATGCCCAGGCACAACATTTTTCCTGTTGGATAAAATCTTTTCACCGGGATAAAATCGTTGCTGCTTACAACTACATTTTTTTATCAGATTTATTCTACCAATGGGGAGATGCTATATGCAGCTGCTGATAGGGAAAAAAGAAAAAGAAAAAAGGGTTTTATCTGGATGGTGACAGCTTCTGTCAGTGCCTGTACTTTATCAGCAGTAAAATCTTTGCCTCAGAAGTTGCATGTCTGAGACCCCTCCAAAAATAACCCCCTCCCAAGCCTGGTTCTGCCTCACTCCCCATTTGTCTATCAGAAGGGACAGAATATCACAAGTTTGACAACTCATGTCACACAAAATCACCAAGTAGGGGATTGAAATGTCCTCTCTTCCAGCTCCCATATGGTCTTTATTCCACAGAGAAGCAGAAATCTTATGGAACTCCAGCTAATATAACACCAACCAGCCCTCACAGTGTATCTTCAGAAAGCTGGGAGTCTCCTGGTGCAGTGAGAGTGTCCTGGTATCTCCCAGTCCTGCAGGCCTTTTTTTACTTCACTAACTTTAATGATGACATTTCTGATTGCCGGTTACAAGACCGTTCCCTTATTGCAAATCCAGGGCATGAAATGTTGACTGGAGATGGATGAGAAATGGCTTTTAGTGCCAGGGAAATGTTTAGTGATTTCAAAGGAAAATTTCCTCTCCAATCCTCCCCAAAACCTGAAGATATAGAGAAAAATTATACAGCAGAGACAAATATGGAGACACGCACCCTCCCTCCAGCTCAGGTTAGTACAAGAAAGATAATAACGGCGAGAAATAAGATTGGCCTCTCGCAGTCTCACCAAAAAAGAATTGTAAGAGTTCATGGGAATAATCAAGAGTTATTGAAGCTGGATTTACAGAATCTATCCACCAGGTGAGTGACACCGCAGGGACAAGAGAATGAAGGGCTGAGGAAGACATTCACAAACTTCTACTTTCAGCCTCGGCATGAAGACACCTGAGAAGGGAACCTGATTAAAGCTGGATTGACACACCACGAGCCCATTTCTACACCACCTCTTTCCACTCCAACCTCCACCAGGAGATGTGTCCTGGGGAGGAGGGTTTAATTTCTGTGGGTGAAAGCTCGGGAAGAGGACACAAGCACAGTATCTTAGGATGGCTGTGGCAGAGCTGTTGGCACTGTCAGGGTGGGGAAGGGGAGCAAGACCCTGGAGAGCAGCCCACGGAAAAGGACTTGGGGGTCGTGGTTGACAGCAAATTCAATTTGAGCCAGCAGCCCCTCACCTGGACTGGAAAACTAATTCTGGAGAATAAGAAAGAGCACAAGTTCTTTTTTTTTTTCTGACTGCTACTCCATTCGCATGCACATTTCAAGCAGCTGGGCTGTAAGACCCTGGGGATGCATTTGATATGCACAGCACCATTCACAAATTCCTTGTAAACCCTTCCTAGTTTATATGAGCACAGGTAAAACCAGACTCACTGCTCTGAGCTAATTTTGCACTGCAGACTGCAGGCAGTCCCCAGGAAATGTTCTGCCACCATGAAAAGAGAGTATTTTAGAGCTCTTGTATGACTCAGGGAGCGAACCAAGGAAGGTTGCTCTATCTTCCCCACTCTCCAGAAGCCTCCTGCACCTCTAGCAGGGATATGGGCAGCTCCAGCAGCAACCGACACACCTCCCACAGCTCCTGCAAACTCTCACATCTCCTCGGGTAACATTTTGGCTCCGGCTTTCAAACAAAATGCAAATGCAGAGATGTTTATCTCTTGCTTTATAGTACATATAGACACATAAACAGCCAGGCAATGCTTTACGAGGATATCCTATTCTCAGTAGCATCCAGGCTCAGAAATTCACATTTTATTGCGTGTAGAATAATGAGGCTGGAGTGTCTGCATTAGAGTTCAATAAAACACCATGCATGGAGGGCCACAGTGCAGAGCACTGCTGGAGTTACTCTGCCTGACACATGTTTTAATCGCAGGTTGGCACTGCAAAGCTGCCTGGGACAAAAAAGACACCGAGCAGCCAGTTTGGCCTGCCTGTCCTCAAAATACAGCCAGGTTAGAGTGACAGATAAATCGGATTAGATGATCTCACTCAAACCATCCTTCCAAAACAACTAACCTTGCAGGCTCAATGAGATTTAGAGCTGTACCACGCCAAGCAAAAGCCCAAAGCAATTACAGGTAGAAAGGCCTCAGGCAGGCACAGAACAAGCAGCCTGGGACTTCTAAATCTTTTAGAGGAGAGAAATAGTGATAGTACAATTTTGCATTATCTTTCACACAAGATCACAGCAGTGATTGGCAATCTAAGCTCTGTTGTCTTAGGAGAGGAACTTCCCACAACAACTGGGAAAGAAACACATCACAAGAAATCACAAATTAACCATCGCCTGCTCTTCCTTTTCACTCAGAAATGGCCAGATTTAAAGCTACCACAACAAGGACAACTTTCAAGTGAAATGTGTTGAATCCTTCCTGCATGCATCACTGACACGGGCAAATACAGAAATGGATTCAGCACTTTCTTCAACTTATGCAAATTTGATTACTCTGCACCAAGGTAGCATGAGAAAAACCAGGATGGGGAAATTAGCATAAAGGTACGGGTTGAAGTGCATTTTTATTTAAATTAGCTAGAATCCTTCATGTGTTTCTGTCTTTACTCTTGATCAAGGTGTTTACTTTTCAACGAAAGGAATGTGAAATTGAGCAAGAAAACCACCCTTTCTACCAGTTTCCTACTTCAGAATCTGCGAGAAATTGCTAATTTTAGGGGAAATGTATTAACAGAAACTATTTTGCTAGTTTGCTTTTCAGCATTTTTAAATTTACTCGTTCAGGTCTCCGCAGTGATGAGGACTGAGAAAACCTTTTCAGTTTCCTGAAACTGGAAGAGACTTAGTAACAGAGTACCCAGTTCATACCTCCTACTGTTTTCTTCTTCTTTAGTTTGCCTTCAAGACTTTATTACTTCACCAAATTCATTTTAAGCAATCCTGACCTCATCACCCAGGGCTGCTTGAGTTCAGCGTCGATCTTACTGTACTCAGGGTGGGAGAATTAAATGACCTGTCTGTGGTAGATGAAGAAAAAGAAAATAAGCCAGGGGCCCGAGGTTTAGCTCTCTGATAACTGATGTGCTTTTAAGAAGCACAGCACTTTTTCTCCCCACAGTGAAGACCAAATTTAGGAGGAATGCCCTTCCTACCAGGCTTAGATGGTGGGGCTGACACTCGTATTTTGCTCATGGAGATCATCAGCTTCTAGGTCAAACTTCAGTTGATCATGAGGGCTACATTTTGCCATGTACTTTCACCCTGTCTGATTGAAGGAGGGAGCAGCTTGTTGCGTTCCTATTTCCAGTCCTTTTTTTCTTTTCCTCTTGATTTGGCAACTTTATCTACCATGCAAATAGACGGTGCCACGGCGGCATGAGTGGAAAAAACAGCATCAGTGAAGAGAGGCACACATTTCCCTTCTCTGTAATCCAACATACTCGGCTTTTCAAACCCATTTCACTGAATGACTTCAGCCTGATTGCACCCACCCTTCCCAAATCCAGCTGCCTGGGCTGCCACCACCTTCAGGTGGCATCTCCATCCAAGCAGACCAAGTGGATAAACATTCCTTTAAGATTGTCAGGCAGGAGAGCATTCACTGATGTTTTTATAGCATCACAACGCATTTCTAAAGCTGTTCCTGCCCTTTCCTAGCTGTCTGTGTTAGATTCCCAGCATTCTCTGTCTCTGCACATCTCTGCTGGCACCACGTTTTGGCTGGCAGCGCTGTCTGAGAGCTCAGCTCCGCGCTGTCCCTGGATCCTGATGCGAGGCAGAGACTCCCAGCTCGCAGCTCCCTCGCTGAGCAGCTGAAACCCCCAGCATTTGTGTAAATGGCCCATGCTTGAAAGAGCTCACAGACACATCAAGACTGTCTAGAAAGGCTCGTGTTGTCTCTGTCTCCCAACGTATGTGCTGCACAGCTGGTGAGCAGGTTCCTGCTAGAAAGGCAAACAAGAGGGAGAATGAGTCACTGGCTCACCCTTTAACACCCATCTAGTACCAAAAAAA
>VZRN01001478.1:126421-142167 GCA_013397935.1 Dasyornis broadbenti | reverse complement strand
AAAAAAAAAAGTGAGGAGTCTTTTTTTCCTGGGTTCACATGGAGTCGAGAACCAAATTCAGCTTGATTTCCTGCAGCAGAGACAACCCCTAGCACGGGCACAGTGCCACTCTGGAGCAGTCGAAAAGTAGGGAGATGCTGGAAATAAAAAGTATGTCTTTTTCTTTCAAAAAATAGACTGCTTTTGTATTTGGTATTTTAGTTTTGGACTGCTCATCCACTTTTATTTTTGGAAACGTGGTTGACTCCCACAAAATTTCAGTGGCATCAGTTTTTTAATATCTCTTTGTTCCTGGCCTTTGGCAGGGTTTCAGTGGACTGCTCAGTGTCCAAGCAAATGTTCAGAGGCTGAGATTGAGAATCACTCTCATTTAGTGGCCCTTCATGAAGTGTCTGCCCATTTAACAGCCCCTGCACTCTGCACTCAGGATGCTTCTGTTACTGCCCAAAAGCCTGATCCCGAATTAGGACAAAAATTGGAGGAATCTTGTCACCACCCACCTGGAAGAGCTCACAGATCTCCACAGAGGTGGGTGATCAGTTGATGGGAGTGGGGATGGGGACACAAGACAAGGTTCCTGCCTCTCTGTGAGAGTGGGGTCCAGCTTTGTGGGAGACAAGACTGAAAGTCAGAGCAGAGCTTTGAGCAGAAGGATGGGACAACACCTCCTCATTCCACCACAACTTTTGGCACTGTCATTTAAGGGGCCTCATTTTGAATAATCACAGAACCATAGAATGGCTTGGGTTGGAAGGGACCTTCAAGATCATCTCCTTCCAACCCTGTCATGGACAGGGACACCTCCCACCATCCCAGCTTGCTCCAAGCCCCAACCAACTTGGCCTTGGACACTTCCAGGGATGGGGCAGCCACAGCTTCTCCGGGCAACCTGTGCCAGGGCCTCAACACCTTTATACCAAATAATTTCTTTCCAATATTTAATCTAAACCTCCCCTCCTTCAGCTTAAAGCCATTCCCCTGTGTCCTGTCTCTCCAGGCCCTTGTCCAAAGTCCCTCTCCAGCTCTCCTGGAGCCCCTTATGGCACTGGAAGGGGCTCTGAGGTCTCCCTGGAGCCTTCCCTTCTCCAGGCTGGACATTCCCAGCTCTCCCAGCCTGGCTCCAGAGCAGAGGGGCTCCAGCTTCCTGAACATCTTCGCGGCCTCCTCTGGGCTCACTACAAATGGTCCGTGTCATTCTTACATTGCGGAGATACAGAACTGATTTCCTGTTATAATCTCCCCATGTTTCCAACCAAACTAATTTTCCCCTTTTCCTCCAAACATCAGATGTTACAGCTCACGGGACAAAATCATCCAAGTGACAATTCTGGGATGAAACAAAGACACTCGAAAATTAGGATTTGATTATGGTGTTGTCTTTTTAAGTGTGCAGTTATGGCAGAGCACTGCACAGCAAAACCCAGTTAGACACGAGCTTTTGCAGCCCAAAGGTTCTGTAGAATTTGTTCCTAAAGAGATACATTCAGTGAAATAGAAATCACATTTTCAACCAAACTGGTGAAATGGCTTCTGTCCCTCTGAGTTCCCACTAAAGTCCCAAAACATCAGTGGGGACTTTCCCAGTGCCCACCTGTCCATGCAGGAGGGGATGATGGTTCTTTCTCCTGGCCAGTGATAATTCCCACCCAACTCAGTCTAATCTCCCCTCCTGTACACAACCTTAAAATATAAATTTAACTGAAGGGAATGAAATGCTTGCCCTGATTTCTGTGTGCTGTGACAGCAAGGACTGACATGGACAAGAGGACGTTGTTTTACTGGAAATATTTAACAACAGTCAACTTTACTCAGAGGATGTAAGCTTCAATCTCCAGAAAAATGAAGAGTGACAACTTGAATTTCAAGTCAAATCAAGTCAGGATATTTACTGGTTTAGAGAAAAACACCACAACAGCAGAAAGAAATTATATTCTTCCTCAAGAATAGTGATAGAGTTATTACAGATCTAGGCAATATCTCAAGGAAGAGAAACTAACGCTATTAGGGAAATTTAGACGCAAAGGTGCATTTGGCACCAAAGCACCTGCAAACTGAAAGAATGAAAATAAGAAGTGTAAACATTGCTAAAGGGAACAAAATTTTGCTCCTGAGTTAGTTTGTCCAGGGAGAATGAAATAGGGAGAATTTGGCAGTTTGCTAATTTATCCTGTATGAGTTCTTTACAGGGCAGGATGAAGTGAATTTAACCTTCCAAACAGTGACAAGAAATAGGAAGTCTGAGGAAAGGAAGCAGTGCAGAGCAGCTTTATTATCCTCAGGTGCTCCGTGCTGTCTCTGTGATATACGCTCGCAGAGATGTTAACCTTTCCTCATCTCAGTCCCACACCACCCCATTAGCATGCAAGCTTTCATGAGGATTGAAAAGCTGCCTAAAATGTTTCCACAATAAAGCATTCAGGGAAAGGATTAAGATCAAAAAATGCTGAAAGGTTTTCAGCTCAGCGCCTCCGAAACGTGACATGTAACAAAATTGTCCATAATCTGCCCATTTTTCCAGTTAATATCAGGACAATGTGTTAACTATGTCAGAGGCAGGAGAGGCCACAGATAAACATTCAGATAATTTCTACCACAGATTTTTATTGCACTATCATTATTATTTATTTTACTTCTGTTTTACCTCTGCTATTGACTTTGCAAACTGATGAGGTTTTAACCATGCACACAAGTGTTCTTTATTAGTTTTAGCACTTAACCTACGTGTTTCTTTCCTAACATCAGGCTGTTCTGGCTTCTATCACTTAACTCCGTGAATAATCCACCTGGTCTTCATTTGTATTTTCACCTTGAAAGTATTTATAGACTGTAATCATGTCTCTATTGATACTTTCTTCAAGACTATTTAATTTAGCTCCCTCATTTTCTCATCTGATGTTTATAGACTATATACCTCATGTTATTTTACTTGCCCTGTTCGTGTTCTGTTTTATGCTCTCTCTATATACCAATGCCCTTCCCAAGCCATAAACTCCAAAATTTCATTGCTTGCGCCAGAAAAATATTTTTCTCTTGGAAACTTGCACCCAAACATAGGAGAAATTTTGTCACATGGTAAAGTCCACTCTGAAAACTGCCGCATGAGGCTTTGATTGGTTGACTTGTTGCATCTTGATAATTTTCCTAACTATTTGACCTAATCTCAAAGGACTCAAATCTGATCATTTTCCACTCCTACAGTAATAAAGAAGTAATGAACTGATTCTGAAAGGCTAGGGCACACTCACTGAATTAAAATCATATTTCACTCCCTGAAAGAGACCTCTGTCTGCAAAACCACATTGGAACAGGATTCTCTCTGTGGAGAGGGGACAGATTTCTGCTGGAAGTTTGTGTGTGTAAAAATGAGATTTTTATCACACAAATCCAGATTTTCACTGCACAGGAAGCACCTCACTAACACACATGGGTACAGACACCAGCACTGAACCCATGAATTCTGTGGGGACAAAGGGATCACAGCGAAATACAGAAAGGGTGTTTGCAGGGAATTTATTTCCTTCTGCTGCCTGTCTACTCAAAAGAGCAAAGAGGGTTTCTCCAGCAGGTAATTCAACCCAATATCATTCTGCCCTTCATTTATTTTGCCTTTTCCCTAAATTGCCAGTAGAGACAAGGAGCTTTATCCTGTTAACAGAGTTACCTACAGTGAAGCTGCCACTTTGTTCCATCAGATAGCAAGTGTCATTCAGAGAAGGAGGGATCAATTAGGCAGATGCTGGTTCAGGATTGGTGGTATCGACATGTAAGTGGGATCCCTCTTAACACCAATTTGAGATGTTTGCACAGTGGATATCTTTCTTTGAATTGATCAGGCAAATTGAACAGCCAGAAATCCACCTCTCCAAGCTTTACATACCCACAGTGGAAGCACTGACCTCCGAGCCCCTGATTAAGACTCCCACTATAATCAATGGAGGCATGGTCAATAAAGTCAATGGAGATAAGAGCCCTATTCTCCAGATTAAAAAGATTGACAGCTACTTAACATGAGATTGTGTCACAGACTATAAAGGGAGCCTTGAATGTCAGGCTCAGGCTCAGAAGCAGAGATTTACACTACACACGCCCGGGGGTGGCCAGGGGAGACTATGGGAAAAAAAACAAGCAAACCAAAACAACACAAAAAAAACCCGACCAAAAACCATGCAGATTTTTTTTTTTTTCCCCCCATGGAAAACAATATAGCCTACTTAGCTCAGCTGAATACACTAAGATGTGCTTCTTTCTCCCAACTACCTGTGGAAAGAGTCTTGCTGCCTTCAGAGATAGAAATCTACACTGGAGGAATTAACAGAGATTCCTTCATGCATGGTTTGAGTTCCCAGTAGATTTGCCAGGGACTGGGTGAGCACAGTGAGGCAAGACACATCTGGGATGATGCCCTAGAACCTGCCTCCTGGATTCCCTCTTCATGGACAAATCCTGGATTCCCTCTTCATGGACAAATCCTGTTTTCCCCCACATAGCACATGTAAGACTAGAAAATGTTTGCAATTATCTGGCCGGTGTAACAAAGAAGTGACAAAACCACTTCTGCTTTACCGAAATGCAGTTTTTTATTCATCTGTCACACAGAATGACCTTCTGTCTCACCACACAGAAGGCAGAATCATGTGAAATGTTCAACTCCTTTTGACAAGTTCCCCTTAGCTGGTGAGATCTGGAGGCAACTCCTTCACAGACCAGGTCTTTAATAGACTTAACAACATGAGAATATGAAGTGATCTAAGCCATACATCCACACTGCATGAGATCACACTGCATCAAAACTTTGATAGATGCCTCTGCTGTTTGCTCATCCTTAAGGAGCAATGACCCGAACATTAGCATGTCTAGTAAATTGTTCTAATGTGTGGTGAAAGGGGACTAATGGATACAGTAATTGATTGTTTGATGGATAGCTGGGGAGCCCTTTGATTATGAGTTTTTGCTACGGTCCAAGACATTTTCATTCTCCAGTTAACCCAGAGCTGATTGCTTGCATGAATTATCTCCTTCTCTGACTGCAAATATCATTCTCTTAATAAATATTTCATTAGAAACAAACCAGTGGTGGGGAGAGAGGAGAAAGCAGGTGCTCAGTGCTGGGTCTGTTGAAGACGTTACAGAGTTTACAGAACAGACATTTTCATATCCATGAAACGTGATTGGGTCAGACGAGGGGTCTTTGCTTCTCCAGGATTTAGTGCTCAGACCAATGTGAGAGGCAAGAAGCCTGGAGGTCAATTTAAATCAATCAAGGGAAGCCCAATATGGACCAAGAAGGATGCACTGCAGTGCTGAAATCACTGTGTTAAAGTTGGCTTCCTCACAAATTCCACCTTCCTCTCCCACCCTCCAGGCTGAGCTTTCATGTTACAAGGAGGAATTCTGACCAAGAAATAGAATATCAGCAAGAAAACAGTTGTAATTCCTGGGATTTAGTTGGTGAGGGTGGAATTTTGATCCTAGTGAAGGTTATAGCAAAATTTTGCTGCCTGTTAATGCAGTCTTTTTTGATCCTTTATCTTCCCATGATGACTCTTCAAAAGTTATTTCCACCTTTATTTGGCTTTTGTTATTTAATTATTCAGTGACACCTGTACTGAACATCTTTGTCTCATTTCAGCTGGTTACTTTCCAGCATGACTCTGTACTTTTGAGTTGTGAAGGTCACTTCTCTCCAAGGAGGCTGCCCTGTTCTCCTAAAGTGCAGTGTAGAAATCAGGCGGGAACAAACTTTTTTTTAAACCATTCAAACTCCCAACCCCGAATCAACCCTGTTTCACGTCTCTTCAAATTCTCAGATGCAATGAGAGTGATATTTGGACTTCCATGGGCTCCAGTGAGGTGAGGAACTTCACAAACCAAGCTTGAGACACACGTAGTTTGTTACAACATGGAGTCACTACAAAAACTAATCCCAATTCACCTCACACTCTTAATATGCTGAAAACTGCAGCAGGTTTTAAATCCTCTTTCATTGAAAAATTGTTGATGAGCAAAATACATAATGTTCCCTATTACTCTCCACCTTGTGTGTGTCCCCTGGGCATTGAGAGTCTCTTATCTTGTTTTCCTAGCTGTTCCTCCAGCATATTTATATTGTTAGTCTCACAATGGGTATCATTATGTCAATAAGCACAGTTTAAATACTAATCCTATGGTTATGGGCAGAAATGTAACTGATCATATCCTGATCTATAAAAGGGGGGCACACCGCAAGGAAATGGCTGCAGCGCTGTTTGATCTCAAATGCTTTGTCAAGAATTCTGCGTAGAGGGGAATGACATGAACAGAATACGGGGGGGGGAAAGGGAAAGGTGACAAAGGAAGAGGGACAACCAAACAAATGAGAGCAGGGATTGAGCAAGAGTGAAAGAAGAACGCAAAAGGTGCTTGGAAAGGGGACAAAGAGTAAAGAAAGAGTGAAAGTGAATCGAAAGGAAGCCAAAGGCAGATCCTGGTTATCTTCAAAATACACAGATCTGCCAGTCAGCCATGACAGGGGCTGAGATAGGACCCTCTGAAGATCTTCCTCACAGGGGCTGAAACCCTCACTAGTGCTGATATAGTTCAGCAGGAAGAGAGAGGGAAGGAAGGCAGAGAATCTTTCCAAAACCAGTGTAGTTATTATGGAAACCTACACATTCCTGTTGTTTCTCCTTCATTACACTACACAGACCAACTATTGGGGAGTAGGAAATCTCATTTAGAGACAAAAATTGTCTCTCTTCTCTTGGAGAGATATTTGTCACTAATTTCTGAAGATAAACCAACATTCTGCCCACATTCTGGAAAAGAATTTTTCTTGCTGCAGGGTACTTCTAATAATAAAGATAAAAATGGGTAAAAAAATAAAGAAAGAATTGGAAAATATTCTCTTTTACAGATAAATTCTGTATTTATCTGGGATCAGACTGAGTGAAGAAGCACAGTTAGTGTTGGGCATATATTTTCCACACCAAATTGTGGAAGGTGACTGAGTCCACAATATCCCTGCATATTTTATCATAATAATGATGCTGCACACCGGCTTTCTCCATGGGAAGCTCTCCCTGAACCACTGACACTGCCTGCTGAGGGAGGTGACACTTTCCATCAGCAAAGGAGCATCGATCTGGCTCAGCATTTTAAAGTCCCTGATGAGTTTACCTTCCCTTTCTGCTGGAGTCCTTCTATTTTCATCCACTGCCTGTGCTTTTACCCCTGCTGCTGCTCGGCTCAAACACAGCTGTGCTAATACACCAAAGCCACACAGCCAATCCATACTCCTCAGATCCATTTTCAGGTCTCATTTGGCAAACGGAAGAGGGTGAGGCCAGCATGATAAGGAAGAAAGAAGTCCTTGAGGTGTGTCCTGGGCCAGTCTCCTAAGGACTCTGATATGGACTTTAATTTTCCGAGAATCATGAAATCATTGAGGTTGGAAAAGGCCTCTGAGGTCATTGAGTCCAACTCCTGAACAGTCACCACCTTGTCAACTGGACCAGAGCACCAAGTGCCACATTCAGTCCCTTCTTGAATACTTCCAGTGACAGTGGAAGTGGAAGTTCCACCTCCCTGGGCAGCCCCTTCCAATGCTTCACCACCCTTTCCATGAAGAAATTCTTCCTGATGTCCAACCTGAACCTCCTTTGGCACAGCTTGAGGCCATTTCCTCTCATCCTGTCCCTTGCTCCCTGGGAAGAGAGACCAACCCCACCTGGCTACAACCTCCTGTCAGGAGCTGTGGAGAGGAAGGTCTCCCTGAGCCTCCTTTTCTCCAGGCTGAGCTCCCCTATCTCCCTCAGCCTCTCATCACAGGACTCGCTAAACCCTTCCCCAGCTCCACTGACCTTCCCTGGACACACTCCAGCCCTTCCATGTCTTTCTTGAAGTGAAGGGCCCAGAACTGGACACAGCACTTGAGGTGTGGCCTCACCAGTGCTGAGTACAGAGGAACAGTCACGGCCCTGGTCAAAAAGGGAAACTGCATTTGTCTAGGTTTTACAAAAGTTCTGAACATTCTGAAATCCCAGGTATTTTCCCAAGAGGAGCAATCATAATTCAGTTGTCCTGGGTAAGTGTCACAGTGGATAACTCCATCCTGCCAACCAAAGCATGTCTCCTGGACTGTGAGGATGGAGATGTTCTCCTCCTCCAGTCTCACCCTTTCATGCAAGGACAGTGCCCAGCCCAACACTCCTCAGCAGAACTTGACTTTCTCTGAAAGAAATTTGAGCCCTTCCACCCCGAATTATTTTAAATATGCCTGGTAGGTCTTATGAGTAATGTACCTACACAAAGAGATCTCAGAAAACGTACAGATTGTGCAGGAACATAAATCTTGACTGAGCAAGTGATGAATAGAATGCAGAGCAACATCCTCAGATTTTGGGCAAAGAATATATAATCATTCAGTGGTGTTTGCGCAACATGTCAGGCTCCGTCAGGAAGAAGGGTTATAAATAAATGTGAGGGAGATACTTTAATAATGCTATTCCATATACACTCAATAATGAACTTTAATTATTTCTTTGGGTTTCTTTCTTCTTTCACTGTAGCAGATGAGTCAAGCCCAGATGTGTAATGAAACTGATACTGGCATCACAGCATTTTCTTTAGAGGTTGCTGAAAGAGCTCTATGGATCAGCTGTCAAATCATTTCTCCTCCTGTGGGGTTTCCTTCATGCGTCTCACCCAGAATTTAATTCCTCCACATATGGCATGAGTGAATCATAGCGCAAGGAATTTTCTTGATGGAAAAGATTTTGCAGACAAGCGGTCTTCTCACATCACTTGTCCTGAAATGAAGCCAAAGTCATCTTTATCATCGGCAGTGGAGCAACCTGCCAGGAGGAACCAGTTGCCATGGTACGTAAGGCTATAACATCTATAACTTTGCATTCTGAAACTAAGAAAACTAATTTAGAGCTTATCGGTAACCTTATCACCAAATATTTGCAGCAGGGAATGAGGAGATTGATTTGTTTCCTGCTGTGATGCTGGGAATTAACAGAGGATATCAAAAGGAAAGCTCTGAGGTGTTAAATGTAATGATGTGGATAAATATGAAATATCTCACCCATTCCTTGGCTTTTCAGCAGAAACTCAGGGAAATGAACAGAGGAAGGTGTCACATCACTCCTTTTGCAAAATTACTTCCTGTCAACATCTGCAATGACTACACGGCTTTCTTGAAGAGGAAATCACATATGATGAATCTCACTGAAATACTTTCATTCTCCCTTCCATCTTTCCTGCTCTGTAAGCAAGGAAAACAACACCGCAACTCTACTGAAAGAATGTTCTTCAAATCTCCACACCCTGAAGACACCGTGGGCTGATTCCTCTGCTCTCAGAGACAGGAGCTTTCAGACTCACTGAGGGTCCGCACAAAAGTGTCTGACTTCACTTTCCAGGTCTACTCCCATTCCCATACCCAATATTCTATGTTAAACAGTGGATAAACAAACCCAGGAGAAACATCAATACTGCAGCCTGCATGTAAAAAACCTTGCATCTGATAGCTACTCAACCTATTCCTCTTTATAAAAACATCCAGACACACCAGTCTCCATTTCCGTCTGAGAATCATGAAAAATCAGAACAAAAGAAACAGAACAAAAACCCCCAGAGAACCCCAGCAGGACCTGTGGACTTGTAAAGAGATGGGCCTGTGCTGGAGCGGGTTTGCTGGTGGGACTTGTGAGCCTGTGGAAGGGACCCACAGTGGAGCAGGGTGAGGAGGAAAGAGCAGCAAAGACAACTTGGGATGAATCAGCCCCATTTCCCATCCTCCTGTGATGCTGGTGGGGAGGAGGTAGAAAATTCAGGACTGAATTCTCCTGGGAAGATGGAAGGAGTGTAGGAGAGATGTTTTAAGATTTGGGTTTGTTTCTCATTATCCTTCTCTGATTTTGTTGGTAAGAAATTAAACTGATTTCTCCAAAGCAAGCTTGTTTTGCCTGTGACAGTAACTGGTGAGTGATTTCTTCATGTCCTTATTTTGACCCACGAGCCTTTCATTACATTTTGTCTCCCCTGATGAGCTGAGGGGCAGGAGGGGACAGAGCAGCTTTGGTGGGCACTGGTGTCCAGCCAGGGGCAGCACACCACAAATGAGGTTGGGTTCTTCCCCCTGCAGAGCAGAAACATCTCCGTTTGCAAAATGACTGTGACCTGCAGGGGCAGCTACGAAAATTCAGCATTGGAAGGTTTCCCAGCTCACCTCCTATTTTGTATCAAGTCTTATGTACAGCAACGAGTTTGTAAACAAAGAAGCAGTTCCAAATAAAGCAGTTCCAAAACCAGCCCACAAAGCTCCATGCTACACATTTCAAAACCTTTGTTGTGGTGGCCAGTTCATAATTTGCAATGTTTTCTGGCTCTTCACAGCTTAGCAGGGGAAAAAGCAGCACTGGCGAGCTCTGAGATTGAAGAGGGCACAAGGAGAGAATCAAGAAGGCAAAAGGGTGATTAAAGGGATTTTGTGTGAGCTCAAGCCTACGAGGGGTCAACGACTGTAGGTTTGGGAGCAACAAGCACTGTTAGGATGAGGAAAAGGTTTTATAACATTTATATCATCAAGCTCAAAATAAAATGCATCTCAAAATAAGCAGGATTGGTGTAGGAAAAGAACACAAATGACATCCCACATGCAAAGAATGCATCTTTGTAAAACAAGTCCCTTCGTATAAGGGACAAAACATAGAAAAACAAAAGAGAAAAAGGCAGATGCTAAAATATTTAAACAAAAAATGTGGTTCTCTATAAATAAAAAGCCCTTTCCCCACTTTACTTTTCTGCAAAACTCTCTCTCATGCCTCACTTTTTCCAGTCTGGCAGCTCTGACCAGGCAGGCACGTGTCCAACAGGCGAACACCACTTGCTATCATCAATACCTGTTCTCACACAGATGAGCTGAGGTTTCTTTTTCATTTAACTAATTTTGAACCTTTAAAAGTCAAAAATAGCAGATTAGCACTACCCCATGCTACACCAGAAGTGTGTCACCATGTCACCCTCTGCCATTTATAGCCTTCCAGACCCTACTGCACCTCAGTCAGATGCACCTATGGGTAAGACCTACATTCACCTTTGGGTGCCAAAATTATGTGAACTGAGTAGAGAGAGGACCTGCACAGCCCTGTGGACCCCACCAAAGATGAGAATCAGATCAGCTGAGACTAAAAACTGCCAAACTCCCAGCAGATGTGACCTAAAGCTCAAATTCCTCCTCCCTAGGAACCTCGGAATTCATCTATGTATACACAAAATAATTAATATTATACTTATTTAAACCCTACTTGATATGTAAGTTCTCCTCAGTACAGAGAGGGGACATGGAGCAGATTTCCACAACTGAACAAGGGACTCTGTCTTCAACAGACACATAAAACATCCTGTTTCACCCCAACTCTGCAAAGAGTTCATTCTCATCTCAGTGATTCATCAGGGCTTCCCTGACACCGTTTTCATCTGAGCTCTGTAAAACCAGGCTTCTGTATCCGACCGAGTGCTGTGCCAGCAGATGGCACTCCAAAGTGTGAAGGATGCACAGCTTCCCTCACCCCAGTCCCAGCAACTGCTGTAAAAAGGTGCTTTTTGTTTCTCCTGTGCCTGGCTCTTCAGTGGTGCTTTTAATCGTGCTTAAATACGGGGGTCAACAAAGAGGCTCCCACTGTAGAGCCATCAAACTTCCCAGAGCGCAGCTTCCAGAAGAGGTCACTATGTCCTGCTGCACATAAAAGCCGCATTCCCATTCTCTTTCCTTAAATCACCCAACCAGTTACAAACTGCTGGGCACAGAAAGGGAGAAAACACCTTCCTCACTCTCCAGAAATCAGTTGTGATTGCAAGCAGACGCCTTGACTTTTTATTTTTGTTTTCTGCTTGGTTTGGGGGTTTTTTTAGGGCAATCATCTGTGTTTCTCAGCACATCACTGCTGAGTTTTTCATGTGAATGTAACCCAATACAGAAAGGAGAAGGGGAATGGAAAATCCTTTTCAAAGCAAGAAACGTTGCAGATCAAGAGATTCAATTGTGCCAAGGGTAATATTGAGTTAAGGTTCTAGGAACCATCTCAATAGTTTTATTACATTCAGGACTTTACAGACTCAGTGAGGGTAGAAAATAAAACACTGAAGCTTTTCATTTCATCCAAGTGAGGTGTGCAAACCACAGCTCACAAAAACCCAGGGCTTGCACAGACTGGGAGCAGGATCTTCAGCTTTGCCCCATGGAAAGCTGGGTTCATGCAAATAAACATTTATCGTTCCATCCAGTTTCCCCATCCAGCCACTGTAGGTTTCTCCATGACACGGCCTCTCTGTGCCAAGGAGAACCTTGGGAACCTCCTGGCTGTGGTGTGAGTTTGGCTTTGGGGACTTGCACAAAGAGGGGCAGAAGATCAACTTTCACTTCCCATGAGGAAGAAATTTCCTTGCTCCACCATTCCCAGCTCCTTTCCAGCACCTGGAGAAGACAGCTGAGCACAGAGAGGCAAGAGCGGAGACTGAGGCCTTAACTGGTTTAGGGAGCAGGGGAAAAGCCCTCTTGCACCAAACCCAAATAAACCAAGGCTCACTGGGGTGACCTAATGCCGGTCCCAGGGTATCACGCGGTAGCACAGCTTTAAATGAAGCAGATTAATGAAGGGGACACTGCAAAGCTTGACTGTGTTTTACTGCAGGGGACACAGTGAGACGCAGCCCTGTCACCTCACTGCTGCAGGGACAAACTGCCCATTTGAACACCCACACGAGGAGAGGATCTGGGGTGGCTTGGCTGCACCACTTCCCCCAGGATTCATTGCCAGTTTCCAGGGATGAGCAGGGACAAGGGTGATGCTCAGCAGGTACCAAACACAAAAGGTTGATTTGGTCCTGACAGTGGCAGTGATGAGCAACACTCATGGCTCAGTTTTTTCATTCACAGAAATCACAGAATAACTCAAATTAGAGAGGAGCCATGA
Source organism: Dasyornis broadbenti (assembly GCA_013397935.1). Classification (NCBI taxonomy): domain Eukaryota; kingdom Metazoa; phylum Chordata; class Aves; order Passeriformes; family Dasyornithidae; genus Dasyornis; species Dasyornis broadbenti. The sequence continues at coordinate 129,208 of VZRN01001478.1, read as the reverse complement.
GGACCATCAAGTCCAACTCCTTTCCTTTCTTACCTATAAAACCATATCCAGGGAATTTTCATCAGGGTTTCCCCATGGCGTAGGCTCTGAACCACCACCTCATTTCATATTTGGGACAATTGAGTGAAAAAGGCTCTTAAACTTAAGGGAATTATTTGCTTCAGAGGCACCTTCTCAAATCAAAAAGTTTGTGAGATTGCAGTGGAGAGCCTCCATCTGTGTTTAGGTGAACACATTTATTTTATTTATCACACAGACTGTTACTATCAGCTCAAGAATAACTACTTGAAATGCTATCTGCACCATGTGTCTTATCCTACAGAACCTGTTGTGCTTTATAATGACACCATATATAAATTACTTCTCTGATATATGTCCAGCTTTATGAGTTAACTCCAAAGGAATTTCAGCATCCTGGATTGTCATTAAAAGTGAAGATGAAATTCTGTAATAAACCAATATATCAGTGGAAGTTTAATTTGCCAAAAACAACACAAATTTGGATTCCAGTTTTCAGCTGGGCACCAGAGCTGAGGGACAGAATAAAGAGTCAGAATTGTAAGTGTGATTCTGTGTTTCCTCATGTTTTCATTACATCAGAAATAATTGTGACCAATTGAAAGAGTCTGAGCAACCTGGTCTAGTGGAAGGTGTCCCTGTCAACGGCAGGGGGGTTGGAATGAGATGGTTTTTAAGGTCCCTTCCAACTCAAATCATTCCATGAGTCTGTGATTTCATAGGTGAGATGAAGTACAGAGGAGGTAACAGCACTGCCTCCTAGACAGGAGTGAAAAGGGTTAAAAGATTGTAAGTTTTATGGTGGAAATAACACCGGTTATTGAAACCCTGACAACAAACACGACGTGCCATCCTAGCAAGGTCAATAAATATTACTTTTTTCTTCACCCTGCTGCAGCAAGGGTTAACCTATTCTCAAACACATTTTTTTTCCATGGGAAAATACCATTGCTGCCCCCTTTTAATCATGTGATAAATGCAGCCATCAAAGTGGGTTTAGAAGAATACAATTTCCTTCCTTTCAATAATTCATCTCCACAGGGGGGTTTAAATGTATTAAATAACACTGCATTCACTTTGGAGCAAGGTGACACACTCAGTAAGCTTTCACATTTGTTACCCCAGTTGCTGCATGTGATCTTTGCCAGGGCAAAAGTCAATTTAGACTCTTGCAGTGCGGCTTAGGGAAGGTGGGGTTGAAGGAGGGGAGGTGGATGGGGTCGTCTGAGCAGCCCCCTCACAGCAGCAGAAACCACTTCCACTGGGCAGAAACACTTGCTGTATAATTATGCTTAGGGAAAAAAAAAAAAAAAAGGAATATACAAGGGAGTCAAGCCCATAGAGTGAACAAAATTCAAGCTTTTAATTCATTTTTTAAAATAATTATAGTACTGCCATTGTGGCCACACACATCCTGCAGACCCAGCCTACATTTCGTCAGCTCTGGGATCTTGGCCTGTGCTTGCTCTCCTCTTCAGCTGCTGTCACACAGATCTGACAGCGCTGCCAGAGGTGACCCTCACTGCCCAGAAAAGCTGCATGCAAGGACAGAGCTCTCTGAGCAAGGTGAGTGTCTATCAGCTGCCACTGTATTTATAGCTATATTTCATATTTTATTTGTATTTATATTGATGTAGATATCCACACTTATGCATATATATTTACAGATAAACAAATCTGTGCCAGCAGTGCTGACTGGAACCATGAACTGCCCACACTCACTGGGTAAAAAGCAACACTCAGGAGGAACAAGGATTCAGAACTCCTCGAGACCATGTCTGGATCTCATATAAGAAGTGGCAAAAAGGATTCCCATCTATATGGGTGCAGCAACCCCCTCTATGAATGAACCTGATGTGGCATGAAGATGTGCATTTGCAGTATTCTTTAAATTTAGCAGCTGGGAGTACTGGGCCTGGGGGAAGGCTGGAGAGGGATTTTTTACGAGGGCATGGAGTGATAGGACAAGGGTGAATGGCTTTAAGCTGAAGGAGAGTAGATTTAGATTGGAGATTTGGAAGAAATTCCTCTCTGAGAGGGTGGTGAGGCCCTGGCACAGGTTGGCCAGAGAAGCTGTGGCTGCCCCATCCCTGGAAGTGTCCAAGGCCAGGTTGGATGGGGCTTGGAGCAACTTGGGATAGTGGAAAGTGTCCCTGCCCATGGCAGGGGGGTGGAATGAGATGATCTTTCATGTCCCTTCCAACCCAAACCATTCTCTGGTTCCATGAGACTGAAGCACAGCAACCACAGGCAGCCACCACAACCAATGGGGAGAAAGATTTGCAGAGCTGTCTCTGGCTCTGGAAGAACAATAATGTGGGCACCAGCTGAGTGATCTGTCCCAGCCTCTGGGCACAATATAGATTTTTTTCCCTATCAAAGTGCTCTCTCCCATTAGCAAGGCTGGTTCCTGGCAGTGTTTCATCCCGTGGCCTCAAACGCCTCCACGCGACCCTGGCGTCACCATTCCCCCTCCCAGCGGGGTCAGTGCCAGCGTGGGCTGAGAGGGAAGTGTCTCCCAGGATTTGGGAGCATAAAAGCAAGTGGTTGCAGAGCTGGGGGTGAGGCTGGCTCGTTCCAGACAAAACAACTCTTCAGTTCGTGGCTCTGGCAGTGACTCAGAGTTGAGGTAGAGGAGCCAGCGAGCTGCTCTGGAGGAGGCTTCGTACAAAAGAAACTCTTCCTTCGCCTTCGTCCTCTGCCCACACAGAAACCCCTGTCCTTTCTCACGCAAACAAAGGGAAAAATAAATTTAAAAAAAAAAAATTA
>VZRN01001478.1:113616-124313 GCA_013397935.1 Dasyornis broadbenti | reverse complement strand
AAAAAAAAAAAAAAAAAGACTGCTCAGATTTTTGATGTGGTTTTAGACTAAAACTCATTCCTCAGCTAAAACAGAGCTGTGCTTCCCCTTCTCCCACTCCCTTGGGGGAACCACCCACAAAGTCTCCACAGTGAGAAAACCCCCTTTTCCTCCTCATTAGTGGAGAAGAGAGGATTTCAGAGAATCTCAGAATGGTTTGGCTCGGACGGCACCTTCACGAATATCTTGTCCCCACTCCCTGTCATGGGCAGGGACAGCTTCCACTGGATCAGGTTGCTCCAAGCCCCATCTCTTGAATTTACTCAACCATGGGCACAACAACAGATTCCTTGTATCAGAAGCAGACGATGTTGGATGCACAATAACCACAAAGAATTAAAAAGAAGAATTCTTTTCATCTCCTGTGCTCAGAGACATTGTTGTGGATTTTCCACAGTCTACCATTAATTATCTCAATATTATGGATAATCTAGCCTGTGTTATTAGAACATTGTTTTATTTTATTATATTATACCCAGCTGTTGCACTGTGGGCTGGATGTCACCCAAGAGGACACCTTGTCCAACCTCTCCTGCCACTGACCACACTGCCCCAGGCTCCAGGGGACACCTGAAATACTCCCACTCCTACACTGGACTCTGCCTGGAAGGAGGAGTTTGCACCTTGGTGAGTCTGTTCAGGGGGAGAAGTGGGATTTGAAGCCCATCTGCCCCAAAAATAATCAGGAGCACAGGCCACCACATCCCCAAATGCTGTCCCTGCTGTAGGCCGCACCAGCAATTCCCATAAAGTGGAAATTACCTTCCAAAATTCCACTTAACGAGCCTTTTGAGGTCTCATTTTGGCCAGCAGGTGAATATTTAAAATTACTTTCACAGATTCAAGGGAAAAGGCTTTTTTTCTTTTTTTAATTGTTGCTACAAGGCACGTTCAACAATGATCATTTAGTGTAGTAAAAAGTTGTGTCTTTCAATACATGCACCTATAGAACCCCATTGATTTGTCTATACACAAACACATTCCTACAAACACATATTTGATTAAGAATTTATATAACTTCAGGCTTCAAGGAATTTTGGATCAATGCCTTTATTTTGCCTTTATGAACAAATAAACTCAATTAAAGAGTACTTACAACAAACCACAATGGGCAGGAAACTAATTTTCCCAAGGCTTCACATGGCAATTTTTACCTGTTAGCTGGGCCTAGGGAATCAATTACACCCTAAAGAGAAATTATTGGAGCTTTTGTTACCCAACATCCCACCTTTCCCACTCACCAGTGGGAGAGAAGAACTACAGGGACAGGCATCCAGAAAAACGAGCATTCTTCAGACCTCTTACAATTTGCTGTAATGAATTAAAGTATAAATAAGAGAGAACAAAGCCCTGCAGGCAAGCAGTGCTTGAATCCAGGCTGGAGCTGCACCAAGTCACTCTGCAGCTTCACAGGACCCATAAATCAGGTCTCCTGAACATATGTAGTGCTTTGCATTACTGTATAGGGTGTTAACTTTAATGCCTTAATATATTCACATAGTGGTCAGGTTACAGTTCCTGTGGGAACCATAAATTTGCATGTCCTGGCCAATCTGCTGCTGGGAAAAAAAAAAAAAAAAAAAGAAAAGTTAAAACTAACCACACCACTGCATTGCCTTCAGCAGCTTTTACACCTTTAATTTTTCTCTACTTTCTACTTGCGGGAGGAAGAAGAGAAGATGTGTGAAGCTGCAAACGTACAGGGAAGATGAAGCAGATATGAATTGATTTTTATCCTTTTCTTGCATGAAGACTCGTGTGTCCCAGCCCAAGCAAGTGTCACTGCGTGACAAAGATGTGCTCTTGGATCGAGCCTGTTTCTGAGTCAGAACCACCTCACCAAGGACATGCCACAACCTCCTTATTCGTAATCCACCAAATGGCAGCTACAAGGAGAAACAATCTGAGCTGATCCAATTTAACCCAGTTTCTGCTGGTTCTGCCTGACCCACACCAAACTGATACTTCTGGGGTCTCCCAGTGGTTGGATTTTTATCTGGTTTAAGGCAAAGGGGGTTATCTCTGTCCCATTCTTCCTCCAGCCTCCTTTAGCTTCCAGCCCCACCTTTACTCACTTCGAGATTTGAGTATTTTTTGCCTGACACCCTATTTTTTCCCGTATTAAAACGCTGTTTGCTTCCAGAAAAGGTTGTTTTTGGAGTCATCAGCCATTTTTCAAGATACCGAAAACAGCTGGTTTCATCCAGGCTTGCTCCCAGGGCTAACAATTCGCAGTAATTAGCACTCTTCATTCTCTTTGCCCTGGTTAATAGCCAGCAGTGTCCCACATCCTGTGGAACAGCCATGGCCATGCCACCACGTGGTGGTCCGGGCAAGAACAGAGCTCACAGAGCTGTTCCCTCCTCTGCAGTCCACTCCACCAACAGCAGTCAAATAAAGCCAGCTAAAAACCCAAGAACTGATGGCATGAAAACAAACCACAACTAATTTGCACAAAATTACCCTTCTTATCTCTGAGCTCAACTATCAAACCCAATAAATATCTGATGTACGTTGGATTTGATCACAGTTAAAGGATTTCTTATTTATGCCCCTGTTCAAGACAGATCAGAAGCAGGTGGACAAAAATAAGCTGTATCATTTTTATAAAAACAGAGCTGAAAAGTAACATCTGTGCACAACTGGCCCAGAGATGGGAACCCTCAGTCAGGCTAAAGGAGTTCATCGTCCCTTTGGAACCTTAATTTCATTTCACTGTCACCTAAAACCAACTAAGCAACAACAAGTTCTGAGGCAGAATTGTAATTGCTTGAAATCTGGTTAATATTAAAGCTTTGGGCCATTGGCTTGCCCTAATGTGGGGTCTTCAGTGGCACCTTCCCACCCTTCTTCACCGAGAAGCATCAATTCAAAGCTACAAAGTACAACTATTTCTTACATACAGTAAAGAAGTTGTAGAAAACCAGGTGGCACAATCAGGTAGGGAGAGAAAAGTCATTAGGAGAGCAGGAAAATCTGTTGACTGCCCCTTTAATGAAAAAAAAAAAAAAACCATATCGAGAATATCAGAAATAATCACTGAAACGAGGCATAGAGTTCTGGGTTTTGATGTCACAGTATCAGTTGCAAATACCTACGAGGTTTTTAGGATGCAGGATTTGAGAGTCCAGTCTAATCTCTGTTGGACCCTTAGTGCAGCCAAAGGATCTCCTGGCATCAAACCTCTCTTGGGAATCTTTCGAGATTTCTTAAACACTCACACACACACACAAAGATACTAAATCTATGGTATTTTGCATTAATATTTGGGAAAAACTACACACATATGAGTACACATACATATATATTTACACAAACATATCTTTATACTCTTAATAATTTGCATACATTCACAGTCACACATGCATCAAATTATATTTTATATTTGCATTCACATGCATATAAATGTGACACTAAATATATGCATAATATATGGAGTAATTAGAGACTATGGGAATAGGTACATACAAATCAGAACATATATGTGTATACTCTGGTTACCTACAGTATTTATTAATTGAAAAAGTTCCTAATATGGGCTAAAAGAGAATAAAAAGGCTCCATTTAATCTAATAGTTAACTGCAGTGCAATGTAGCCAAAGAAAGAACACATAATCCCTCTTAAAACTGGTGACAGGTTTGATAAAAACTCTCAATTGCTTCTATGAAATTATCCTTGGAATGTGATTTCACTGCGCCCACAAGCCCAGCTACCAGGAAAAGGGGGTGTAGGACTGCTTTTTGATGTGCTTCAGAGTAGACAAAACTCCCATCAAGAAGGGAAAAACAGTCCCATGAGGACAGAAAAGCAGAGAATAATTAAACAGGGTCTTATATAAGTCTTTCTTTCCCCCGAGTCCTGCTATCTTCCACCTCCAAAGACGTCACATGTCTCTATCGGAAAAACACCTCTCTGGCTTCAGTGTAGGCAGTGGAGGAGCTCCAAGCTCTTCAGCATCATTAATGGGGTTAGAAAATTGCTTTTTGTAGCACTGTATTTACTGCCAAACACAGAGACACACGTGAACTTACCTGTTTGGTGCTTCTCTGCCCAGTAGGAAGCAAAGCTTTGGATTTCTCTGCTATTTTCTGTTAAAAGGAAAAGAAAAAAAAAGAAAAGAGGGAAAATGGCTGAGAAAACAGTCTAAATATTTAGGGAAGGAGTCATACAAAGCTATTTTCTTCTGCTTTCTAAAGAAAAGGACACAGAGGAAGCTCTTACTCTTTAGAAAAAACAAGGGAGTATAAAAGCATTGAAAAGTTCAGTCTTGCAGGCATTAAAAGTCTTTCAAAGCTTCCAGAATGACAAGGTTATCAAAACTGAAACAGGCATTTAAGGAATGACAGCTAGGACGTGGATAAGCAGCAATTTATCACTCAGATTGGTTTCCTGACGCAGCCGGGCATTCACAAACTGCAGTGGCTAATTTTGGCACTTCTGAATTGATGGCAGTTTTTAAAATAAAAGAAATCTAACCTAGATATACAGTTCAGATGGACTGTACTCATGAGCATTAGGGGGAAAAAAACATATAAAAAAGATGTGTGTATATGTGGGGGTGGAGCTTTTTACCCAAATCATTCCAACTTCTCATTTAACACATAAAATAATTTCATTTAAAGACCCCACAGTTAGTTTCTTGAATAGGACAGGTAAATAATTTAAAATATGAGGCAGTACTAGAGACGATGCAATTCTATTACACAACAGACGTTCTGTTGAACTGTAATTTTATGTGCATCTATCTACTTATTTATTTTATTTTTAAGGCATAGGCAGCAAGCCCTGGGAAATCAATCAGCACAGAGTGTTTCTAATAGAGACACATTATTAAATGCCTCTTGTCAGCCAAATTTCATTACACCTGTATAATTACAATATATCCTCCCCATTGTTGTAGGCATGCGTCAGACTCATTAAAGTGATATAAGAAAGCCACCAGAGTTTGTCCAGGTTGTATTTTGATTAATCCAGATTTATCTCCTAACTTGCACTGCCGGGGGGAGAAGCAGTTTGGGGATGCTAAATTTAAGTCATTACTACAGTGTTTAAAAGCAAAGCAAATCTGCTCATCAGCAGAGCCTCCCCAGGGTAAAGAGAGCGAGCAAGAGGCAAATGAAGGAACTGGAGTTCAGGCTTTGTTTGTTTTATTAAACAGCTTGATCTTGGTGACAGATCCAAGCCACAAGACGTGCCTGGAAACTTTCTGGCACAGCCAAATAGCATAGCAGAGCCAGAAGGTGGGGTAATATCTGAGTTATCAGCGCTGCCTGCACATTTTCTGTAAGCAGAAAAGGTGAACTGTGCAATCACTTCTCCTCTGAGAGGGGAGAAGAACCAAAATAATGTCATGGCCAAACCAGAGGAAATACATCCCCTGAACTCGGCGCTGGTGAGGCCACACCTCAAATCCTGAGGTCAGTTTTGGGCTCCTCATGGCAAGAAGGACATTCTCAGACATTCTTCTCTGGAGCATGTGCAGAGAAGGAAATGAAGCTGGGAAGGGTCTGGAGCACCAGGAGCAGCTGAGGGAGCTGGGGGGGCTCAGCCTGGAGAAAAGGAGGCTCAGGGGGGACCTTGCCACTTTCTCGAGCTCTCTGACAGGAGGCTGGAGCCAGGTGAGGGTCAATACTTTTTCCCAAGGAACAAGTGAGAGGGCCAGAGGAAATGACCTCAGGTTGCACCAGGGGAGGTTTAGGTTGGATATTAGGAGATATTTGTGCACAGAAAGGGTTGTCAAGTGTTGGAACAGGCTGCCCAGGGAAGTGGTGGAGACACCATCCCTGCAAGTGTTCAGTAAATGTGTGGATATGCTGCTTAAGACATGGTTTAGGTGTTGCTGGGTTGATGGCTGGATTTGATAATCTTGAAAGTATTTTCCACACTTAAATCTATGATTCTTTGATTGCTTGACTGACACAGTAAGAAAAGAGGGAGGAAACTATGCACTAACAACCCTGTGGAGATGCTCCAGGCTCCTGGGAATTATGCTCACTCACACTTAACACACTCCCAAATTCACAGATGGAAGGGTGGAAGCAGGAGAGACACTCACTTTCTGCACAGCTCCATATCTCTGGATGGCATCTGACAGCTGGTTCTTCAGCCTGTCCAGCTGAAGCCGTTCTTGCTGTTTTGGGGAAAAAAAAAAAAAAAAAAGAGGGCTGGTTAGGAGGTCTGTAGAGATAAATCCAGTGGCAGGCTCTGTCTGCAACCATGGGAAGTTGTCCTGGTGGGAGACACCAAATGAATAAGGTGGGCACAAATGGTATCCCAAAAAGGTCAGTCTCACTGGGACTGCCCGGATGTAACAGGATTTTATTCTAGGAAACGAGGATGTGATGCTTTTGTCTTTCAGGCCAAAGCAACTAAAAAAATATGCCACTTTGGATATTCAAGATAGCACCGGAGAAAATAACCCAAAGGATCCTCCTATAAAAAGCTCTTTATTCTGATGATAACTCATGATAGAGTTGGTCACCTCATTTGGGAGATTTACTGGACTTGAGAGGTCCATCAGCCACAGCATTCCTGCCACTTGTTCTGACTGTTAAAAACCAGCTTATCTTCATGTTTTCCAAAAAATGAACTGAAATGTCACTGCCTTTCTGGCTGGAGCTTGCTCCAGCAAGATTTCGCTCCATCTTTTTTAAAAAAAAATGCTTTGGGAGGGAAGAATGAAGTCAGCCTGATATAACTCTCCAACACACTTCCATATCTCTGCTCTCGGAATGACCAAACCCAAACAGTGTCAGGCAATGGAAGTTCTCCTCCACCCTGCATTTCAGATTTCACATGTGCAGGAGTTTACATGCCCAGGTTTTACAGAAGGGAATGAACTGCAAGGAAGTGGGATGTCACCTTGAAAAACAAGTGGCAAACAAAACCCAATCGACACTAAAGCTACTTAACAGAAGTGTTCTGTTTGCAGCCATTTCAGCTGTTTCAGAAAAAGGCTTAAGAATGAAAAAGCAGATTTTATAAAGGGCGGGATAAACATCTTTAATTTTAATGGCGGTATTTTCTCACACAGAAGAACATCCCAGTCTTACAGTTCTTCATGCAAAGATTTAAAACCATTTTTAGAGCAGGGCAAGTATCATTATTCCCATTCTATAGATAAAGGTCCATAAACCTTATGTTTGTTGCACATGGAAAATATGATAAGATTGTCACCCTGGAGAGCTGATCTTCTGCTCCAGCACTTACCCTACCAAAGAAAAATGGAATTCCAGGTCTACCTCTCAATTTACATCCTTTGAGGTTAGTTTGGAAAGAAGCCCTAAAAGAGCCATTTTACATCAGTCTCCCGCCTCGTAGCACACTGATCCACTTAGAGCAGCATCTTTGCTCCTGCAATACTATCAATTTGCTCAGTTGGGCATCCTGACTCCAACAGCTCCGGCAGCACTTGGAGATTTATGGGAAGTCAGAGAAAGTCCCATATTGCATCTCGTTGGCAGTGCATTACTGGTGGAAAATAAGGAAGAAAGGGGGGAAAAAGCAATTTTTTGTTGTTGTTGTTTGTGTGTACATGCAAAGCAATCCACAGGAAAATGGATTGGTAAGGAGTAACTATAAAGCTCTGGAAGGCTTTTCATGCTGTGAGTAATTTTATGGGAGGAGAGTTTGCAGTGCTACCCAGATTCCCAAGAGGGACTTACTGACCAGCAGCCAATATTCACCAGAACAATTTATTCTATATAAGGGACGAGGGCTACAGGCTTTCTATCAGAATTTGTAGGTTTAATTACTTAAACTGCACACTGTTGGAAAAGAAGAGTTTTAAAAAATAAAATCTGTTAAATTAATTGACCAGTGAGCAGAAAAAAGTTATTATGAGATGTGATAGAGAAAAGCAAGTTTATTCCTCATATTACTAAAATAGTTTGCATGTCTATTTCCTTCAGCTCTTAAATATTTTCCCTTCAACTTTGCACTTTTTCTCCCCGTGACAGTGAAACCCCATGGGCTTCAAGAGCAAATAATGACATTCTTGTCTGGCACTGTAATTGGGTTTAATGTGACCTTGCCTGATTTCCCCTTTGGACGCAATTTATGTCACAAAATAGAGCCTGCAGATCAGCATTAAAAAAAAAACAAAAAAACCCAAAAAAACAAAACAAAACAAAAAACCCCAAACAAACAAAAAAAACCCCCCAGATCCCATATCTCCAAGGCAGCATTTTCTGTTTCATCAAGCTCAGATGTAATTATGCAAGAAAATGAAAAAAACAGTCCTTGCTGTCCATCACTAATCAAAGCAACAAGTTAAAAATTATCCTGGTGTTACGTTTGATGTCTACACGTGGAAGCAGTCATCCCAGGCTTCCCTCCCCATCCCCTGCAGTACGCCACCACCAGGCAGGTTGAATTGCACGTGGTCCTTCACAGATCACAAAGGTAGCCTGGGGGGGGTCCAACTTTTAAATCTTTCTCTCATCTGCCTGTTGGCAAGTGCCATAAATCCAGGCTGTAAAAACCAATTGGACAAAGGTGAGCTGTGCATTTAGAACAGCCTTATTTCTAGATGGAAGGGCAGTGAGAATAGAGCTGAAGTAATACAGGACTTTGGAAAATGGCAGGAAGCGAGTGAGAATAAAACATCCATTCAGGAAAGTTCCTGACTTAGAAACCATATGGATTCTGGACACAAGAATGTAACAGAAATCAAGTAGAATTGACCTGATTTTCATCTCAGTTGTTGAATCACCTGTTAGATGGGTGGAACTTCTCCTCATCTCTCACACCAGCTGGAATCTGGTCCCCACAGTTTGCTTGTGTTCTTCCCCATGATGCACATCATGGACCAAAGGCAGCAGGAACACTTGGGGGTATAAAATCTTTGTGGGAAGGTAAAAAACCTTCTGTTTGTGCAATCTTTGCACTGGGGACAAAGGGGTGGGGATCATTCATACCCTGTGACACTGATATTCATATGAGTTGAACCTGCGGATGACAGCCCAGTGTGCCCATAAATGGGATTTTCCGGGGTAAATTGTAGTTCAAAGTTGGATAAATTGTAATTCAGAATCCTGCTCTGATCTGGCCGCAGCCTGTGTTTACCTATCCCCAAAGCTGCCTTTGCACTAGCAGACAGCACTGAATGAACGTCATATCCAGGTATATTCCACAGGTTTGGCCTTTCTGGACACTTAACACGCTCCCAAACTCACCAGTGCACCCACAACTGGGTCTTGAACCAATGCCAAATTCAAGTGAAGCCAGAAAACTTCTGCAATATTTTCACCCAGACTAAGACAGACCCTGAGAATGTGAACTGGTCTAAGGCTTTGTTGCTGAGTTCTTGATTTCCAATTCCACGTTATCCAGTTTTGGGAGGAGAACTGGTGTCTGCAGCTGTTTTCCTCTGGGTCATTTCTAAGCGAAAACTACACTTGTTGTGTAACAGGAAAGGAAGTTATAGCAAGACACGGAGCTTAGCAGCTTTAAAGCACCCACTGCCACCTCTTATTTTCATTATTCCTCCTTCCACATAACCCATCATTCTCCCCCAACAGCATCTTGACTGACACATACCCTGGATGAGCCTCTGACAATCTCAGACAGCTGCTTGATTGCTTTGGTGCTAGTCGTGATGGTTTTATTAGTCTCCTGCTGGGTGGCATGCCTGCAGAAGAGAAGAGATGATGGCAATTGCAATTGAAATTAATTGCATAATGAGACACTTAGAGAAATTTATCAAGCTGCAGAGCAATCGAGACAACACAACACACAGCAGCCCACAGAGGCACAGGAGGGCTACAGGAGTCCTGGGTCTTGACCAGCAATGGAAACCAGGAGGAAATACTGGAAAGGAGCTGCCCAAAATATTCTTCCTGTGCTCTGCACAAAGATAATGCCTGTGAACCATTCAGAGGGAAGGGATAAGGTGAAAGCAGGGCGTGGGCAGGGAACAAGGCCATCACAGAGGGTTGGTACTGCAAATTTTCAAAGAAGGGTTGTACAGCAAAAGGGAGATGGGACTGGAGAGTTGCCTGGTGGCTTACTCAGGAAAATATTGTACTCAGGAGAGAAATTTGAAATTGAGCAGGACAAATTTACTTACCCTGGTCATCTACCCCTTAATGACACAGTATCTGCAGGAAAGCTCTGGGGATGTGAAGGGGCAGTGCTGTTTCACCAGCACTGAAACCGGCAGGCGGGGAGACAAATCAGTCACCCCTCCAGGTGTGGGTGTCCCTCCCCTTTGCACCCCAAATTCTGGCACCATTATTCCTTGTAAGCACTGGTTGCTGGCCTTGCTCTTTGGGACACAAATGAAGGGGGAAAGACATAAATGCTTCCCAAATGTATTTATTAGCTCAGTCCAGTAGTTCTCAAGCTTTATAAGGTCAACAGAGCACTCTCAGCCTCTAAGCTTCTCCAGAGAGCACTTCATATCCTTTTAGTCAGAACGGAGTGGTTTTCCATGAGGTTTCGTTCGAAAACTCAAGAAATACTTGAAAAAGACCTGGAGAAAATCATGATTTTTTCTCTCACAAGAGGACACATCTGAGCCACAGTTGCACTGAAAAGAATCATTTGTCAGTGGTTTGGTTTTTTGTTCTGGTTTGTTGTTTTTGTTTTTTTTTTTTTTTTTTTTTTTTTGTTGGGGGGTTTTTTTTTTTTTTTTTTTTTTTTTTTTTTTTTTTTT
>VZRN01001478.1:81458-103695 GCA_013397935.1 Dasyornis broadbenti | reverse complement strand
AAAAAAAAAAAAAGCCAAATCACCAAAAAACCCGACATTTCTTAAACCCAGGCAATTTTAATTGAAAAATGAATCCATTTCACTCAAACGACTGCGATGAGTTTTGCTATTTTGTGAAGTGAGCAAGAAATCAAAGGCAAACAAATAGCTCGAGACACTTTTCAGCTGGCTGTGGTTATTTGTGTATTTCTAGTTAGGGGCATTAAAGCACAAATGCTCCTGTGTGTATGCTTAAATTAAGTGATGTGCCTAAACCCGGTTCCTCCATCAGGATTTAAGTGAGAAGGAAAAGGCATTAGCAGCAATTGTGCCACTGGAATTGTCAATGTGGAGCAAACAGGCTGTCTCATACAGCCGTGAAAAATGTCCACCCTTGGACCAGCAGGAAATCTAAACAGAAAGGCAATGACCACGCAATTCTTTTGCAGTCCAAAGAGCAAAGCCAGGTGGTTTATCACCTCCAAGAAAGTCAGCTTTAAGAATCAGCAGACAAAAATCCAGAGCACAGCAGCAGTGCCCAGACACGGTGGCTTCGAGTGCAGCCGTGGCAGGAATTGGGTGCTGTGGGGTTCGGGAGGAAGCAGCTCAGCAAAGGAAACACATTTGTTTCCCTGATCACCAATTCCATCCCGGATCATAAATGAAGGAAATGTCACCAGGAAGTTCATGGACCAAACTGGAGGAAGGTTTGGTACACACTGGTTTATCTTAATGGAGAATACGAAGATGCTGTTTCAAAAAACAGCACTGGGGACACCAGGCTTGTTTGAAACCCACTTTTTAGGCACCATAAAAAGACTTCATAAACCTCCACACTGATGTTAATAAATACTGCACTGTAAATATCAATTATTTAAGCTGTCTGTGCAATGCAAATGGACTGGTATTTACAACAGCTTTTGAAGATGATGCAAACTCCACTAACAGTGAAGTAACATGCAAAGAAATCCAATTTTTAGCCAACTCCTTCTTGGTACCATCACTGGCAGAGGCAATGGCAGAACTTTTGGCTTCCAAGGCAGATGTGTACGGATCCCACAGCTTGGGTTGCTCTTGACATCTCTTTCTTTTCCATCTGGAAACTCCACTCAGGTGGGACACAATGATTTTGGGTTTATTCCCCTACGATTTAAATGCATTTTCACAGAAGTCCTGCTTCAAACATGGCTCATCCATAGAGTCCATATCCTTCTAAACAGAAATGCATCTTTTGGACCTCTCAGTACACAGACACGCCCCTTTCTGTCCCCAGAAACGTGGCCTTAATGTGCTTCTTCTATGTCCCACGTTTCACCTTCCTGGTCCCAACCCTCTCTCTCATGTGTCCAACAGAGTAGGAACTAAATTCTCCATCCATACCATTTCCACACCCCCAAAAATATGCACTTCACCAAAACCAAACCCCACCACAAGTTCTCTAATTCCCAAAACAAACAAAAACCAACCAACCAATCAAACAAACAAACATATTCGCACCAAGAGTTTGCTACTATACTTCTGTTTTATATCAATCTCCCTAAACACCGATGCCCAATTCCTAATTCATGTGTAAATCTCCTCAGCCCTGGTGAGGCACATCTGGACTGCTGTGCCCAGTTCTGGATTCCTCAGTACAGGAGGGGCATGGAGCTTCTGGAGCAGGTCCAGTGAAGGGTTACGAGGATGATTTGGGACTGGAGCATTTCACACAAGCAAAGGCTGAGGGAGCTAGGGCTGTTCAGCCTCGGGAAATGACAGCTGAGAGGGGCCCTCATCCCTGTCTGTCCCTGCCTGCAGGGAGGGCTCAGAGCAGGGACCAGGCTCTGCTCCATGGGGCCCAGCAATGGGACAAGAAGAATGGGCAGGAACTGATGCCCAGGAAGTTCCACCTGAGAACGAGGAAGAACTTCCCTGTGCAGTGACGGAGCACTGGAATGGATCACCCACGGAGGGTGTGGGGTCTCCCTCACTGGAGATATTCCAGAACCATCTGGACACAATCCTGTGCCCGGTGCTCTGGGATGGCCCTGCTGGAGCAGGGAGGTTGGACCAGACGACCCCACTGTGGTCACCTCCAATCTGAACCACTCTGTGCTTCTGCATTCCCAAAACATTTCCCCAGTCCCATCACCTGAGCTAGGATATGATCTCCTGCCCCATTACATCTCCAAACATTTACAATGCAGGGCCACTCACACTCTTCACCTGTCCAGCTCCAGCAACCGAGGCTAAGACACCAGGACTTCTCACTCTGCTCCTCTGATCACGTTTTTCCTGATAGAGGATGTCCAAACCACTTCCTCACCCACCTAAAATTCATCCCACATGTACACCCACAATCGTGTCCTGAGCCAGACGTGTAGTTCTCAGCCTTCTTGGTTCAAAAATATTGAGACCAGAACGGGAAGTTGCAAACTGCTGCTGCTTCAGACAGAAAAAATTTACCTTCATGACCCCTTCTGAAGGTGATCACTTCCATTGCTGCTGAGAGCAGCTCTGACTGCTCCATGTGCTGTGGCCTGGGGATCTCTGCCCTAACCAGAGCCATTTCTGCTCACACTGACTCTGCTGTACCTTCCTGCCCAGCTCCCTCAACTCCACAGCAAGAGCCACCATCAAGTGCTGCACAACTTTGATTCTGCTCTCTCTCCTCCACCTCCTCCTCTGCTAGCAGGGATTTTGGAGCACAGTGCTATGCAGATAGGGAGGTCAGCTGGAGGAAAGAGACATTTTAAAGAACAAAGTGAAGCGTAAAAGTTGATGTTGGTAACAGTGCTGGCGCTTTCTGAACACGCTCCCTTGAGGCACTTGTGCCAAGATCTATTTTTTCTGATTTTTTTTTTTTTTTTTTTTTTTTTTTTTTTTAAGCAAAAGACAGGAGAACAGAAAAATGTGAACACAATATAAGGCAGGAATCAGCTTTAAAATATGTTTGCTCGAGAGCATGACTTTTTGTTGTGGTTTTATTTGTTTTCATATTGCACTTTGTTCTCAAAAGCACAGAGATGACTGGAAGGAATTGTGCTGGGAAGAGAAATGGATCTCAGCAGCCTACTTACCACCTATTGCTCTATCCCTTATACTTCATATGCCTCTTTAAATCTGACATCCCTGCAACTTTCTGAACATAAGGGCAAGCTGTGAAGTACAAGGCAAATTAATATATTTATCCCACACAGAGTGCAATACACTCAAAATATAGAGTCTAAATCTCTAAATACTTTTCTTTCTCCTTCATTGTCCTTTCCATTCACCTTACATTTCCCTCTGCCTGGCACTGCTTTTTGAGCAACACTTTAATTTAGCAGGCAGATAGATGTATCTGTCTCTTTTTAGGAATGATTACGTTTCCAAAACAGGCAAAATCTTAAAAAAAAATGCCACTGGTGAGACTTCTCTGCTCATCAGCCCGGCATTTCATTACTTTAAAGATCCTTCAGGCTCTCAGGTGACAAAAATACATAATTTCCAGCATACCAGAAGTCACTCTTCCCCACCACCCTGCAAGTGACATCAGACCATAAAGCAGACGAGCACTTAGATTACAAAAACACAAGGCACTTTATTGGCCCATAAAACACCCGCTAGAGAGGCCATGTGAATGAAGACCCCATTTTGTGGGGCAATAAATTTTGCACCAGCACCCAAAAGGCACTGCTATTACAGGAGCTGTGCAAATCACCATTTTTTTTTTGTCCACAACAAAAATCCTTAGGCTGTGGCCAGGAGGACTTGCACCTCCACGGGGAGGGCAACGATTAAAATGCACCATTGGTCGTCCAAAAAATTAAACTTCAAAGAGATGCTGCCCTAGTACGAAACAAATAGATAATAAAAGGATAAACAAACAGAGTAAAAGACCTGAGGAAGTCCATTACAAATCACCAGGCTCTGAGGTTTGTTTCAGATAAAGCAAGATTCTGCTGGCAGAAGGCAATGGATGAAGCATTTAATGAACTCAGATACAGCAACTCTCTGTTTACAGGGAGGGCCAAGGGAAATATCCAAGTGTTCCAATCCATTCAAATGTGAAAAGTGTGAGCCCCGTTATCAGAATCCTCTGCTGCTGATAGCAAATTTGTTCTCTGGGGGAAAAATGGATTCAGCTTAAGAACCACTGTTAAGAGTCCAATGCAGGTGCTTGAAAGAAAATTACCTGATGAAAGATCAATAATGTTTCTCCTCTCCCTGAATCGAGGCTCATGTGCAGAATAAAAAATTCCAGAGGCTGATTCTCTGTTGCCTCGCTTCAACATGAGCCATTGTAAATGTAACCAGGGTAGGAAATTACATATTTAAAATCATGTGGTGAAAATCACATTGCATTTGTACAGGTAGGGACCCAAAAGCAGGGAGAAAACAGAGAAAGTCACACTCAGTGCGCCATAAAAGCAGATGGAGGGGCCCAAACAGGCTTCATTGCAATCTTAGTGCTTAAAAACAGGCTTTCATACAAAATGGTTAAGTGTGCTGAGTTTTTGCCACAGCTGCCAAAAAGTTGAGCATATAGATCCAGCTGACAAGTTCCCTAAATGAATTCAGCAGCAATATCCATTAAAGGACCAAAGCACCACAGGAGAGATGGTACTGAAGCATGTGACTGACCTTTCCTTTTAAAATAAAAGGATTTTACATCAAAACAGGGTCAGGCTGAAATGCAAGAAACTAAAGGGAGTAATCCTAAATATATTTTTTTTTTCCTTTTCTTTCCCAAATGGACAGGAGAGTTTGTTCAGCTGAAGATGGACTTCTGGAGTACAAGGAAAATCTGGAGAACTTCAGACACCTGAGATCTTGGGTAAATGGTGATGGCTCAGCTATTGTGAAGCAGCAGAAAGAGATTTTTCCCTCCTTGCCAGCTCACTAAAATCTCTCAGTTGGTGTGTGCTGTGGCAGCAACAGGAGGAACGTGTTAACTCCAAACTTCTGGGCTGCTTTTGAGTGATCTGAATCAATAATCCCAGAGCTTTCTGAATAAAACCATTGAAATTAAAAGTTGGGGATAATTCATTATTTGTAAAGTCTTGCACTCGGGTCACAGCAGCCCCCAGCAGTGCTCCAGGCTGGGGGCAGAGTGGCTGGAAAGGGATTTGTTACTATCCCGTGTTAATTCTTTAACTGAGAGCAAATCAGCCGATATCAGATATCCCAAACCAGTTCTTGTTTGGGTTTTTTTGTTTCAGGATTCTTCCCAGTTGAACAAAACACAAACACTGGGTGAGATCCAGGCTCATAACTACTCATGCATGTGACACTCAAGCCACCCATCCGATCCAGCCAAGCTCTTATCCAGGACTGGAGGTACCAAAACACACGGTGTGGCTCTCTGTGTACTTAAACCCTGCAGACATTTAGTGCCTGGGTTTAGAAACACCACCTCCACGGAGACAGGCAGATTTGCTGCCCTTGAAGCTCTTTGGCTGCCCAGGCTGATGATTCCTGCACAGAGATCATCACAAGACAGTTCTGCTGTCAACCCACAAGTTGTGCCACGTCTTCTGGCTGGAGCTTTCACCTGGATCTCTTCCCCTTAGCCCAAAATTGTTGAGAAGATGCAAAGATAAGCAAACTGGAGGCATGAAGTCAGCATGGGTAAGTGAAAAGACATTAATGAATCTCACTATTTTCCTTAACTGAGGTCTGTTGTCACTTGGGGATCCCAGAAGCCTGATCAGAGTTGGCCTAGGTCTTGTTGTTTGCCCAGATGACCCAACCAACACTATTTTGTGATGTGTTGGGCTCTGCTCAATTACTGGATTGATGCTTTTCCCAGAAATCACCACCCTTTTCCCAACCACTTCATTCCAAGGGTAACTGAGGGTTATCTCTGGCCAAAAAAACCCCGGAGTTTATCAAAATGTTTGGAAAGCCCGGAAGCAACACATTTTAAATAAACCAAAATTTCTTAAAAATAATAATAAAAAACCACTGCTTCCTGATTACCTACTTTCCCCTATTAATGATAAAAAATTAAAAGAAATTAAGTCATCACTAGGTGGAACAGCTAAGAGAACTGGGGATATTTTTAGCTGTATTCCCAAACAGGAATGTTCTGCCCATACATCCCACCCTGTCAGACCAACATTTAGCTGGGCATTTTGGGGTTTTGGGCTTCTCTAAGAAAATGCTCAAGACCACAGTGCCCACAGTGGTCCCAGACACAGCTGCAGTCCCTCCTTTTTCTTAGAGAAAAGGGCCCTTTTACTGTCTCTTGCAGAAGATAAAAAATCTCCATCAGTGCAGGATCTTATCTGCCCTAAAAACTTCCATAAAGGAACTTGCTGAATCAGCGGTATTCCTTTGATTACTCCACATCAATCTCTTGCATAAATGTATTAATTTAATGCCACTTCAGAAGTGTCCTTCATTATTATTATTATTATTTTGGAGGCTGGAAGACGTCAGAGATAGCTGCAAAGAAAGGTCTTTGGTGCTGTCTCAGTGAGGACAGAAAATAAAACCAGCAATCCACAGCAGCAGCTTCCGAACAATGACACAAAATCAACTTGTCAAATGTCTGGATGTGTGGCAGGGAACCTGATCAGGGAGTAGGAAGTTTTTTTCTCAAAAGAGAGAAAATATTGCAGAAGTATCCCTTTCCCTTCTGGAGAGCTGGTTTTTAACACTCCTTTACTGTTTCCCAGCCAGCCTGGTACTGTCCAGGACAATAAACTGGAGATCATAAAAAGTTTACCAGAGTTTAGAAAACATTCCATGTTAGAAGAGCCCAACAGTTCAGGAACAGCTGTTGTCTCTTGAGAAAATCTGTTTGCAGATGGGATGTTTGGGAAAAATTCAAGGTGTTTCAGTTAATTGTTAAAAATGCAGAGCATCTTAGAGTCCCTCTGAAGCCACACAGATGTTGAGTAATAATAATAAAAACCTAATAAAACTGTGGGTTCAGGAGAAAGCACTGACCATAACAAAGTCTATTTCATTTCATATATGCTGGCTTTTTAAAATTTTTTTTTGTTTGTTTTTTTTGTTTTGTTTTTGGTTAAAGAAAATAACTATTCCTTACCTGCATGATAAGATGAATTAGATGAATTTTAACATTGTGACTGCACTAGATTATATTTGTTCAGATGTTGACTGGAGGAACAAAAAGATTTTTTAAAAGCTTGAGGAAATAACCTTAAAAAGGAGATCTTTTCCCACCCTGCATTTTCTGTCAGATTTTTTTTTCTTTCTTTTTCCTTTTTATTTTTTTTTTTTTTAGCAAAGATCAAAAAACTGAGGTCACCAAAGCCTGCTCCCTTCCAGACAAATATCCAACTGTCTCACATCAGCTGCCCCTTTCAACACCTTTTTTTTGTTGTTGTTTTTTATTCCACAACTCGCTCCAAGGACAAGCTTTTCTCCACACCGATAGCACTGGCCAGGTGCACACTGCTCCCACAGAGAGCACAGCACTTGTTTTTTCCTTTTACAGTTTGCTTTAAAAAAATGCATTAATGAGCCAGGTTACTTCTGTTTTAACATTTTGGCTTCTTTTCTGCTTCAGTTCCCCTTTCTGTTGTACTCAGAACTAACTTCTGCTTCTTTTCTCCTGTTTTCTGCGCCCTGTCAACTGGGGTTGGAGGTTCTTTGGAGCATCACCCAGAACAGCAGAATGATGCTCTCATTTGGGCTCTCACTGCACTACAAATGCTGGCAAACAATATCGAAATCTCATTTTAGGACCAAGATGTAATTGGGTCTGAGCTTACCTCCGGTCTTACCCTGACGTAATTCCATTACCTTTAATGGAATTACTCTCGATTTGCACCGGTGTCTTGAATTGAACCTTTGCTTTTCAGGATTTATATCTCTTGTTTTCCTACCATTTAAAACAAGAAGCCAGCCAAAGTCATTTCCAACTCATTTTCCCCTCCCCAATAAATTCAGGCATTATTATGGTTTATCTCTGTGACCTCCACTTGCTCTTGTGCATCATCCATCTCATTATTCACGGTTTCTGCAGGACGTTGCATTCCATTATCTTCTATTTATAATCCGAAAAGTCTGAGAACAAAAGGGGGCAGGGGTCTCCAGAATACACCTTCCTGGCCTTTTTACAAATTTTCTTACTCATTTCCAGCTGCTCTCGGCATACAGCCTCTCCTTTATCCTCCTGAAATTTGTGTTCTGTCCTTCAACTGAGGCCTCCCATGACCCACCTTGTGACTAATGAAAGGAAGATCCAAAGAGGCATTGCAGATAATTTGTGACGTAGCAGAAACACGAAGAGACATTTGACATTATTAAGTTTTTAGTTCAGTCCAGGTGGGAAAACACAACTGATGACGTGGTGGGTGATCAGAAAGTGAGAGGTGGGAGAAAGGCTTGAAGTCCATCATCAAAAAAACATTGTTTATCCCACATTCTGCAAATAATACTAAATTATTTGGTGATATAGTGGTGGACAAATTTTGTAAATTAAAAAGAAAGGGGAGTAATAAAATAAACAAATGAATATATCTGGATACAGTCACCAAGTGGCAATATTCCAATCAAATACAGGCAGATGTTAAGTCTTGGTGGACTAAAGAGCGCTTTTGTGTGACCAGCTCAGTGAAAACACCTCTGCTGAAAGGTGTGAATCCCTCTCATTAGGAGAGGAGACCCGCTCACCCCCAGCCTCTGCCCATCTTCACAGGGTGGGAGCATTTCCTGCTGTTCTGGGAGCATCTCCTCAGAAAAATGCAGTTCAAGTCTTTCAGACCTGCTCAACCTCTCTTTCATTTCACAAGTGGAGTGAAACGCGCACAGCAAAGCCTTGGTGATGGGTTTCCCCAGTTAAGCAAACTCAAGTCTATTTGTTAATTGTACTTTTTTCTTTAATTTTTTCTTCTGGTGTCAGCATCTTACTCTCCCTTCTTTTCACTCCTTTCCCTGATAGATTTAAGAGGTTTTCCCCCTTGAAGGGGCTTGTACTCTGTAACAAGTCATTTCTCAGCCTCATTTCTTAAAAAAAATTAAAAAAAAAGAAAACCAGACTGTGCTTCAACCAGACTGTTCACTGATAAACATCTTCTTTTTCAATAGATCTCGATTATGTCTTGAGTTTCCTCAGGATCTGTTTTTTATACTTTTACCACAAATTGTGAACGCTGAAAATATTCCACTCTGTACTGCTGGATATTTCCTTAGTTATACAGACAGACCACAAAAACAATTCATTTTCCTTCTCCAAGCTCACTAGTTAAATGTTCACACCTGGCAATGCCATTCCTGGGAAATTCCTGCCAGGCTTCTTGACCCCACATCAGGGCACTGCTTTGCGATGTGCATCCCTGCTTTAAGGATGGTTCCGATCATTTTCTTTTGGCAGTAATTTTCTGCCTGGCTCTACAGGAACATGCTGCAAGGCAGGACTCAGCTCCTCCAGCCTCCTCAGGAGCTTCCCTGGTCTTTGTGCCAGCTCTAAATTTTAGTAGAAATATTTTCACAGCCACTTAGCGCTGACAAGAGAAATCACTTATGAGGATCAGGCCTGATAGCAAACACAGAGTAAACCCATTAGAAATGCTCAGTTTTGATTCCCGCTCACTTTGCAGAGAGCTGTCACACTCCTTATCCTGCCTTTCAGACTCAGCAGACCGTGGAGGAAAACTCCTCTTAGGTGTGTCTGTGCTGGGAGAAGAGCAGATAGATTTGGGTAAAAAGAATTATGTTTTTAGGTGACAAAAGGGAGCATTTAGTTCTTCATCAGAGTGAGACCTGGGCATTTATCCTTCTCCATGGAATACCTTCTTCCTTGAAAATTGAAGCAGGTTGTATAAGCCAGAGGAGACACTGTGGATCCCAACCATATCCCAGTGGCATCCTGGAATTCTGTGTCAGCAATAGTGTGGCCAGCAGCACCAGGGCAAGGATTGTCCCTCTGTGCTGGGCACTGGGGAGGCCACACCTCGAGTGCTGGGTCCAGTTTTGGGCTCCTCATGATAAGAAAGAGGTGCTGGAATGTGCCCAGAGAAGGGCAAAGGAGCTGGGGAAGGGTCTGGAGCACCAGGACGGGTTGAGGGAGCGGGGGGAGCTCAGCCTGGAGAAAAGGAGGCTCAGGGGGGATCTTATCCCTGTCTACAACTCCCTGTAGCCAGGCGGGGGTTTGTCTCTTCTCCCAGGTAACAAGGGAGAGGATGAGAGGAAATGGCCTTAAGTTGTGCCAGGGGAGGTTCAGGCTGGATATTAGGAACAATTTCTTGATCAGAAGGGCTGTCAAGCACTGGAAAAAGCAGCTCAGGACAGTGGTGGAGTCCCCATCCCTGGAGGCATCTGAACATCCTTCACAAGGGCTCAGTTTCACAGAAATCATCTTCTGCCTCCACAGGAGTCGGGGACTTTACACCTCAATATCTTCACCTTCAGCAGGCAGTGAGGAAACTGCTCTTGTCCCCTCCACAGACAAAGTATCATTCCTGGGAGTAATGAGGAAAGTGGAAGTGTGTGCTATTGGCAGCACCAGGACATGAGAAAACACAGCGCATAGTGCACAGATCACTGTTAAAAAACTGTTATTATGGACCACCAGCCCAACCCAATTAAAGGAATTTAAGAATCTTAACTAACGTCATTCAAAATCTTAGATATTAAAATCCACTTGAAGAACAGGGGTGAAAAATCTTCATTTATCCTGGAGGTTTTTCGCTAAATATTTCTGAGCTCAACTTCCCATGAGCATCAATCCTTGCCAACTTTGCTATGCTTCTTCACCAACATCAGCCAAAATTGGAGTGATCTGTCAAAAAAACCCTAAAAAACCCTTTGATGCCTGTGTTTCCCTAGATTTTGCAGGGACAGGGAAAGGATTTCCTTATTCTTCTCACTGAAAGGGGATTATTTTAAGAACAGGTGTGCTGCTGATGCAATCTTTTGTATTTAGAAAGAAAATGCACCAAGATCAGATCCTCGAATTCAATAAAGTGAGGAAAAAAACCCACCAACAAATAATGCTAAACCAAGTACCGGTTTGTTTTCAAGCTGCGTCTCTGGCAAGCTCT
The DNA here is from genome assembly GCA_013397935.1 of Dasyornis broadbenti. Classification (NCBI taxonomy): domain Eukaryota; kingdom Metazoa; phylum Chordata; class Aves; order Passeriformes; family Dasyornithidae; genus Dasyornis; species Dasyornis broadbenti. Next base: position 92,734 of record VZRN01001478.1, on the reverse strand, counting down.
GTGCCCCAAAGCCTCCTGTCCATCCCAGTGCTTCCACAGCCACCCCTCCAGTCGCTTTTCCTTTGCATCCTGCGGGGTGAGAGCTCTTACCGTCTGCATAATGGAGCTTAACTGTTCCTTCTGGTTAGTCAGAGGAAAAAGCAGCCTGAATCCCATCAGCTTGGGGAGAGGGAGGTTATCACTGAGCAGTTACACTTGCAGGACCCAGCTACACATTTCTAAAATTTCTAAATTTCACTTTAGAAAATAAAGAGTGTTACCGCTGGACCCTTTGCCGGCTTTTTGTTGCTGCAATTACTGAGTGCGGAAATAAAGGTGCTGCTAATGCTGGGGTGAAGTGTGATTCCATTTCTGACTGACTTCACATTTCTGCTTTGTCTTTTTTTTTTTTTTTTTCCTAATGTTCTCCTTTACGCAAGACCTTGAGTATTTATTTTGACAGCTTACATTATTCAGCAAGCAATTAAACTTTCAAATGTATTGTGTTCTCATAGCTTAAAATAGCTTTGGCAACATCAGTAGGGTTTCTCAATCCCCCACACAATGAAGATAAAGAACATCTCTGTTGCCTTTTTTTTTTTTTTTTTAGGTTTCTTATTTTAAGCAAATACAGTATTTTAGACAGTCTTCATGTTTTGACGTCCTTACACAAACCAGGCAAATACTACCCATGGAATTTCCCAAAAAAAAAGTTAAATGGGCAACAGGGAAATAGAATGTGAGACAGGATAATGGAAGTAAACGCAGTGTGAGGAACAAACCAGACTGATCAGCTCCATAAGCTCCTCTTGTTCATGGCTCTGCCTGTGCCCTGCACTCTCCTGTGGAAGGTTATGAGGAGTGGGAGAAGAAAAATGTTTCCAGGGTTCAGTTAAAAGAGAGAATTAAAATAACTGTGAACGCCCTCAGCTCTCCCAGCTTGTCTAAAAGTTGAGGATTCCCATCCCTTGGAGCATCTTTGTGGTCTCCTCTGGACTCTCTCCAACAGGTCTGCGTCTTCTTGTCTTGGGGGCCCAAAAAACCTAATCCTTTGTTTGAAGAAGTCTTATGAAATACTCGAGGAAATAGAAGCTACCAAACACATCGAGGAAATAGAAGCTACCAAACACAAATACTTGAAGTTTTTCCACATTTCCAAGTACAAATCCAATCCTGTTTTAATTCTTTTACTGTTTCTCTAAACCTCCAAGTTTTGCCAGTTGAAAAACAAGACTTTGTGTCATCCACTCTTCCTTTTATGCTGGCAATCACTGCTCACGTTAGAGCCACCTCTGCTCCCTGCCAAGTGCTCACATTCCGTACCGGCTCATCCACAGAGAGCCTTCATCCCCCGATTTCCTCCTCAATTCCAGGACAATGGAATTTTAACATTGCCTAAGGAGAGCTAGGATGGCTTTTAAAAGGAAATGGGGTGGAAGGCATCAGGAAAAGTGTAATGCCAGAGTTTTCAGCTCTACATTGTTGAGGAGAGGAGACAGGGAGAAAGGAGGTTTTTCTTCAAGAGTAGCCTGGACAGTCTCCCTCCTTTTCCCAGGTAACAGTAAATTGCTGTAGTTGTTCTGGTCTGAGAACAAATGCAGGACATTTTTAGGCAGAGGTAACCTTTTTTCATCAAAACAAGTGGTAGAGCTGGAAGATGCTTTAGGCCTACAAGACAGTTCCTGTACACCTGAAGGAAACTTACCTGTTTTTACAACTCTTAACACTTGGTCTAGTAAAAGATTCCAACTCTTTAACACCCAGTCTGAGCTAGGCCAGGTCTCTCTGAACAGCACAGTGCTGAATTATGCATCTTTACGAGGCAAAGCCTAAGCTTGGTCTGCTCACACATCCCTCCTTCTCCTCATTTTGTACCCCCAGACAAAACGTGCTGCTTTTCTGCAAACCCAGCATGAAGGCTGCAAACACACGCAGCACCACAACTCTTCTCTTCCCTTCCATTAATAGGAGAAAATTAATGGAAAGAGAAAAGCCACCTCTAATTTGAGGCTCAGCAGAGGAAATTTGCAAAACTGGCTTGTCTCCTGTGCAGGAGGTGGCGAGGCAGGAGCAGGGACGACACCAGACCTCAGCTGTGCATGGAGGGGAGGAAGGGGCACAGCGTGCTGGGGAATTCAGATTTGGTCTCTGAAAGGCAGTGTCACAAGGCAAGGTCACAAAATCTTGGCATTCTGGATGAGCCATGAAATTTATGTCCACCCCTGCTGGCATGTCACAGCCTTGGAGGAAGTGGAAGACGGGGAGAGAGGTTTTGAGGCAGCATGGAAATGTGCGATTGCTCAGGCAGGAATGCCTGGTTGCTTTAGCCCTGCTGATTTCTTTTTGCTGTATTCGCCACTCTGCACACACTGAATTCTCAGCTCCATCCTCAAACCAAACAAGGTTTGCTCCACCAGGAGCTGTGTTCAGCCCACAGGGCTTGTTTAGGTGAAAAACACCATTCCCGTGGCTGGGGCTGGCTGTTATCAATCTGTGCTTTCCTAGGAGACATTTTCCATGGAAAAAGCCATTCCTGCAGTGGGTTGAGGGAATGTCCCTCTTCTCTTCAGATCTTCAGAGACCTCCTCTTTGTCTCCTACGAACACACACCAGGGCTTCCAATCCAACACCCCGTTAACTCACACTTGACTTTGAAGCAGCCCCTGGGGAGAAAAAACCTTTTCCTCCCACATCCCTCAAAGACTGGATTAGGGAGGTCAGTCCCAACAAAGCCGTTTGCGCATCCCAAAGTGGTTGATCACCACCCAGGCTGCCCTCAGACAAGTAATGAGCCACCAGCATTAATCCAATGTTCGTGACAGGCGAAGTTTAATTAACAAATTATATTTTTATGTGAAATTTAAGATTCAGTGTGTGCAGATGATGATACAGAGTTTGAATACCACCCTGCTGGGCAGAGAAAGACAAAATGTTTTAGCTCTCATTAGTTCTATAATCTCCCAGTAGTTTAGTTCAGTGCCAGGACAGTCAAATGACTTAAGAGAGGACAAGGAAAGATCTTTTGAAGTAAATCAAGAAATGGAGGAGGAATTGGAAGAAGCACCAAAAAAGTGAAGGAAACTCCAGGAGACTCCCAGATGGTAAAAAAGTCAAACCAAACCAAACAACAGCAAAAAACCCCAAAAACAACAACAACAAAAAACCCTTAAAAAACCCAACAAAAAAAAAAAAAAAATCAAAAAACAACAAAACAAAACAAAAAAACCCAATCAACCACACAACCAAAGAAAATCCCACAAAAAACACAAACCAAACAAAAAACAACAAAAAACCAAACCAACCAAACAAAAAACAATGAAAACAAACAAACAAAAAAACTCCAACAAAACCAAAAAAAACCCCAAACCCAAACAAAACAAAAGAAAAAAACCCCAAAACTTAAAAAACCCCAGGGATGAATTAGAAGCTGTGAGAGGAAGAGGAGCACTATACTGCCCAAAACCCAGACACCCCCATCAATCATCTCCATTACTGTGGGTCTATTTGCCACTTATAAAAGCAAAGGTAAAACCCAGTCTGGGAAGATGGGATGAAACACACAAAAGCACAAAACTGAATCCACAACAAAAGGGTGGGGATAAACCAAGTTAAATCTGTATTACTGAGAGCTGCACATGATCAGTATAATCCTTTGGGCAGGAAAATCCTTTATTAAGAGGAGAACAGGGAGGATGAAGGGAATCTTTGCATGAAAAAATGACAGAGATGTCATTTTCTGTTTGATAGTTCCCTTTCATGGGAGTAATTTCAAATTTATCAGGCATGAAAAAATAGTGACCATTGCCTACACCCCAAATTAAAAAAGAAAATAAATCCAGCTTTAATTAAACTATGCAAGCCCTCAACACTTTCTCTAATGCACATCCTTCTTTTTCTTCAGGGACACACACATGTGCAAATATTCAATATTATTTATAACCACTTGAAGAAGAGTTTTTCACAAAACCTATAGAAGAACTTTTGGTTGCTTGTGCTAGATATTAAATATTAAGTACCATTTGCTGCTTGCCCTCAGATTAAGTGAATAACCCTAGAAAAGAGGGGCTGCACTCCAAACCTGTCACCAGGATAGAGCTATAATGCTTGGTCCTCAAAAGTCATTTCTAATTCAGGACACATTGGTCACACAGAGTTATTCACTCCCTATTGCAAAGTCGTTTCCCAAATCTGGGAGGACTGGGCATAACACCGAGTCTTTTATTACACTGACCTTGTCTCTTAGCACAGTCTCAAAATTAGTCTCAATCCTGTTTTCTGGGACAACCTGGGTTGTTACTTTTTTTCTTAATTAGTCACACCAAAATTTGTTTCTGCATGCTGGTCTGGCCAGAAAAGTAGTCAGAAAATTGGAATTTGCCATTGTTCAGCAAAAAGGCACCATTTTGGCCTGACCTGACAGTGCAGGGTCTCGATGACTGCTCTGAACTTGTCTTGACCTGAGCTCATCTGGGCTTATTTCAGCTGCAATAGCAATTGTCTGGACAATTGCCACTGACCAAATCTGTTCTGGTTTTGCGCCAGCTCACAGAAATGACAGGTAAAGCCTGGGTTCAAGTGAGGTAGGGATGAGTGCAAGCACAGGAGAACAGCAGCAATCCCAGTCTGTAAAAACAACTCGCCATGGTTCATCACTGCTCGTGGCAGCGGGGCTGCCTCGTGAACCAGGTAAGAACTTCATGATTTATTACTCCAGGTAATAAATTTGGAGAGACAGAAGAGAACAGGACACCTGAATAACTGGGACCCAACAAAACAAAAATACCAGCAATAAAAAAATTAAATGCATTAAAAATGAACTTTTCTGTAGTAATTAGGTAACTTCAACAACGAGACTGAAAAAATTCACTGGACTAACACTAAAACCATGGCTTTATATAAATTTTGTGTTCCCTTTTGCCCCCACCAGGATTTGGGGAACAACAAAATGCACAACCCTGTGGTGTTGCAAGGCTGGGGCACCTGGAAGATGCCAGGGACACGCTGCCTGGAAAATTGAAGGGATTGATCTGCTGGATCCTCCGGTCCCCAGGCGACTGCTGCAGAGCTGCCCTGAGAGACACAGCCCTGCTTTGGGAGTGAAATACTGATCCTGACAGTGACTAAAATACCTCCCAGCAATCTCTCTCATTCTTACCACTATTACAGCCGCTTCTGGCACAGCTGCTGCCCCAGCCAAGCGAATGCTGTGGGAGTTTTACATGCCTTGTTTTGCTATTCAAAGGACTGCTGACTAAAACCCTAATAAATACCAGGAGCTCGGACATCACCGCAATGAAGGCAGGGTGGAGATAAATTTAGGTATGTGCCAAACCAAATGCTCAGGCTGAGATGAATTATTTTGAGCCTGGAAATTCACTTGTAATATTTTACCCAGAAACACTGGCTTTATTCAAGAACCCAAGTCAAAGACCAAATTTAAGCCTGGCTACTTCCCCAGGGTGATGGGTAAACCAAATTAATTTTTATAGAACATTTGTTGTCACAGTATAATATAATTTATTCTGTTTGTTTCTTGTTTAAATGTAAATTCACAGAACAAACTCTTTGGCAATAACAGAGCTTTTTATCTGAGGAAAAAGCTCTGTTAAAGAGCTCTTAAAAGAGGCCCATGATGGGGCAGGGACACCCCAGAAGGGCTGCAGAAATACGAGCTTTCTCCTTAGCACATTTTCAAACGAGTCAGGTTATTTATCAAAGCAAACAAATGAATCAAACCCCAAAATAAATTGGTAAATAAATGTCAGCAGGCCCTTTTTAGTGTGTTTAAATCAGGCATCCCCTAATTAGCCCATTAAGGAGAGCTCTACACCCAGGAAGTGCAGTAACACTTCTGCCAGAGGACAGAGGACAAACCTGGAGACTGGGAATGAGCAGAGGGATGGACAACAGGTTTGACACGTCCTTCTTTATCCAAGCATTCCTGTTTTCCTCTTATAAATGTGCTTGGAGACTGAACGGCTAAAATAACTTGGACTATTGTACCCAGATCTTTGAAAAGAGAGATGCCAACGTCATCTAAAAGCTCAAAGCTTCAAATATTGTCCCTGTGCTTCGTTAGGGGCAGGGGGTGCTCAGGGCTCCTCTGTTTCACCCCTTGAAACCCAAATTAGTCATTCTGCACTACAGAATTTTAAAGACATTGCAACAAATTGTTTAATAATGAAATAATTTTGGGTTATACACAAAGCATCAGGTTGGAGAAATTTCAGAAAGGAATTGTTTTACTAGCTTCCAGTACTGCAGCTATACAGAACATTTTTTTCTTAAAACCTCTCCTCTGAATAAACTTTGGATTGGGATGGCTGTGGAGTCAGTCTTAAGGAAATAAAGGATAGTTTTGGGGGTGGTTTTTTTGCTTTTTGGTCCTAATTCTCACCAATCTGGATTTCAAAAGTCAGAGTTAAATATTCCACCATACACACAATTCAGACTCTGCAGCCTTGTGGTAACAGCAAAAAAACCTAAAGAGGTGAAAATGATTAAAAAAGGGTTAAAAATAATCTGTTCATTGTTGTTTCACATATTGAGTAATCACAGCTGTGACAAGTAAATTGAATTAAAAGTCACTCCAGTCCCTAAAAAAACCCAACAAACAAACCCACAAAATAACCCTAACCTACATCTGAGGGAAAATACAACTCATCACAAATAGTGTGCATCTTCCCCAAGCCCTCAGACATTTAAATATCAAGCAGCACCTCCTTAAATGCTGAAAAAAAAAGACAAATGGCTGCATATAAACATCAGACAATCCACAGGTGAGTTGAAACCTCATAGGGGTGTGCTTTGCTAGGACCTTAAAGCTCTTGTCGAGTGAACCATTTATAAAACCAGTCCTCAGTTGTCACAAGGAACTAATACATCCATGAAATCAGCATTTAATTAAGGAAGTCATAATATGTGATTATATTAGATCACAGAATTACCAAGCTGTTAAGGTTGGAAAAGACCTTTAAGATCATTTATCTTAATCATGTAGCACCACCGCCATGCTCACCCTTAAACCACGTCCTCAAGTGATTTTTGAACACTTCCAGGGATGGCACCTCCACCACTTCCCCGGGCAGCCTTTTCCAATGCTTGACAACCCCTTACATGATGAAATTTTTCCTAATTTTCCAACCTAAACCTCCCCTAGTGCAACTTGAGGCCACTTCCTCTCATCCTGTCACTCGTTATCTGGGATAAGAGGTTGGCACCCACCTCACCACGACCTCCTTTCAGGTCATTGCAGGGAGCAACAAGGTCTTCCCTGAGCCTCGTTTCCTCCAGGTTAAAGATCCCCAGCTCCCTCAGCTGCTTCTCATGAGACCAAATCTTTGAGGCAGAAAAATGCTAAAAAGAAGAAAGAAAATACAATGCCCAAGAAAACGCAGCAAATTCACAAGGGTAATAAATAAGGATGCAGAGGATGCAAGAGACAAGGCAGGCAGGTCAGAGTGTAAATGTGCTGCTGCATCCACCAGAGCTACAAGGAACTGAGCTATAAAAGCCATATTTAGAAAAGTCATGAAAGAAAGGAGTGATTTTTGTTCAGCCAATTGATGAGAGAGGCAAGAAGGGCCTGAAAAAAGTGAAGTTGATGCTTATGGGTACAATAGAAAGGATGGAGTCAGCTTTCCATGTTTTATCTGACTGCATTGCTTACAGCAGTCTCTTGAAGCCGATCCTGTTCTTCGTTTCACCCAGGAATTATTCCGAGTTTGTGTTTTCTAGGCATCTTTGCAGTTTTACAATCATCCTACACTGTGCCAAGGGTAGTTGAAAATGTAATATGAGGCTCTTTACTTACGTTATTTATTTTTTTTTTCCTGGTTTCTCTGAACACTGTTTTGTTCCTGCTTAGGCAAACTTTGATTTCAGCTAGAAACTCCATTCCTCCATGAAAACAGAAGGCAATGGGGAAAACAGTGAGCCGTTCACACGCTCATCATAAATCTCTCCTCTCTCACAGTAAACAGTCCATCATGTTCCAGCTCCCCCTCACGCTGATGATTTTCCCACTCCACAAATGCCAGATTTAATGCCTCCTTCAGCTCCTACTCCCCTCTTTGTGCCTTCACCCGCACCATCATTTACGAATAAAATGCTGCCTGTATCATCATTTATTAAGCCACCACGTTTTCTCCATAGGTCCAACAGCTCCTGCTGATGTTAATAAGACTCTGTACAGAGAAACCTCACAGAGGGATGTCACACCAGGAGTTGTGGAACCTCTCACAGAATATTTGGGGTTGGGAGGGACCTTAAAGATCATCTATTTCCAATCCCCCTCTTTAAATGCTCCTGTCCAGGTGTTAATCACCATGCAAAAGCAGCAAGTTTGGCCACGATCCAGCCAGGAGGGTCCCTGGTGAACGATGCAGAGCATCCTGCGTTACACAACAAAGGAAGCAGCTCTCGGCACCACGGCTTTATTCTCACTGCTTGTTTAGTTTAAGCCTAATCAGTACTGAATAATTTCTTAATGCTTTAGGAGATAATAAGAAGTTAGGGCTGAGCCAACAAAGAACTACATCTTGATTTTGATCAGTTCCCTCCAAAATCTGGGGAAAAGATGCACTGGAACACAGACCAAAGCAAAATTCCCCGTGAGCAGCAAACCTGTAAATAATAGAACTACACTCCATGCAATTACCCAGCAATAAATGACTTTGATCCTGGGTAGCTGTCATCTGCCTTGAGTCCTGCAAAATATGGAGGGAAGGGATGAGAGATGCAATCCACCAAGGTGCACTTTTCGGGAACACTACCCATCTGCACAGGAATAATCTCCTTTTGCTGAGCAGGCACAGCAGCTCATGCATAAACCAGATCTTCCCAGCCCTCTCCATGTCGCAGCCCCCGCTGAATGCAGAGAGGGAAGCAGGTGCTTCTATGGGTTTGTGTACATTATTTGGATGGGTAGGTTGGGGAAATTGCTCAGACCAGTCTAGGGAAAATGCACTTTCTCTGAAAAAGAATAACCAGGCAACAGCAATAAGGAGATGCTCTGGATTTCAGATACCTGCACAGCAACTCTGTGACCCAGCAGCTGGATTCAGGAATAGCTTCACAGGAAAATATGATGTGGTTTGCTTTTAGCAGAATATAAGCATCACTGTCAAGCACAAGCACCATTTTTTTTTCCTCTTTAGTCATCATTTTGCCTGTTGACAAGTGTGAGAAGAGTACTCACTACATACTCATTTAACTTCTAAACAATGGAGAAAAAATAAAATGGTCAGCAGTCTTGAACGAGAGAAGGGCCCAATACTAAAATACTCAATATTGAGTGAACTTTACATATTAGAAATGGAAGAGGAGGTGTATTACTCTGAATATATATCATTGCTATCCACACAAAATGATCTCTTTATTGGAATCATGGAATGGTTTGGTTTGGAAGGGATGATTATCAAGTTCCATTGGCAGGGTCACCTTCCACTAGAGCAGGTTGTATTCCTGTATCTGTCACCTCTAATTTGCAAGATGGAGCAGGAGGAAACTTTTCAGTGGGAGCAGAAACTGCTGCAGCAGGATCAGGCACTGCAGCTGCTCCATTGGCCTCACAACTCTGTCCCTAAACCTGCTGAATGGGGGTTTGGATAAATGAAAACACCAATCCTTCTTTCACTTCATCTCTTTCCATGCCTCAATTTATGTGTCCATCTGACAGACACACCAACACAAGACACTTGGAAACACAAACCCCAGAATTATTATTTTATATGGATAATAAGAGGTTTTATATATTTATATAAGAATGTCTTATGTAGTGTACATAGACACACAGATGACACACACACCTCTATACACAATTTATCTCTAATTATATACCTGGAAAAAACCCACCAGGTAAATGCTGAAACAATGCTTGTTGGTTGCACTGCTTGAGCAGAAAGAAAATGAGCCCCAGTTGGCTTCATAAAAATTGGGATGAAGCATAGCTGACATTTCCTTGGCTGTGACTAATAAGCGCTAAACAGCAGAAGTGACGTGTCCTGGAGCACTTCTCCCTCAGGCAATGGCCACGGCTCTGAGTGTGACTGGGATTACTGGGTGGCAACATCATAACCCACCTCCCAAATTCTCCTGGCTCAGCATGGAAGTGAGCTTAGGTCTGGGAAGAAGTGGGATCCAAAAGCCCACAGCTGCCTGTACAGAAGAAATCACAGTGGGAAGTGATGCATTATAGAAAGTGGGTGGGTTTGGCCATGGATTTTGTGTGGAGTCAGATGTCAAAGCTGAGATCAGCTCCTGGAATTAAGGTGTCTCATGTCCCAGCCCCCCAACCCAAAGGCTTGGATCCATGGAAATACATGACAAATATTGTCCTTATATCATTTGGCTTCTCTCCTTCCACAGCAATGAGCCAGGTGGAATTTCCTACAAGGCAGGACAGAGAGAATCCATCACCCTGAAATTCACCACCTCGATCCAAGTCATCCATCCATCCATCCATTCCTTGTTTCCCCAGGGGTGCAAGAATCCCTTCTCTGCTCAGGCTGTGGGCCTGTAACAGCAGCTGTGTCAGGTGTCATGTGCCTGGGCTGATGCCCAAAAGCATTTCCAGTGCCGCAACCCAGCTGCTCATCCCAAGAACATCAGCCCCGAACCACAGGGACCAGCTTGCCATCAACCCTGTTGTCCACCCCTTTGTCCAGCTTTTTGCTGTGCTAAAACCTGGCAGCTCGGGAGGTGCACACCCAGCCAAGAGCTTTGAGAAGAGCACTTTCAAAGACGTGTTCTTTTTCTTTTGTATTTCCTTATGACCACGTTTCCCATCCCTCATCTTCCTCCCCTATGTACAGACCCGCTACGGCACATAAAATGCCAGAGGCAGCCGTGCTCTCGCCGTAAAAACAGATGCTTTTTTAATTGTCCATCTCACAGGCATAATTGGTTGAACGAAGAAACATAAAATAGACTGCAGCACACGTGTCAAGGGAGGGAGCTTTCCTCAGCTGCTGCGAGAGGAAAAAAAAATCTCCCTCTCCCAGCCTGAGAAATGTAGTAATTTACACGGATCCACTCAAATTCACTTTTCAGGGCCGTAATTAGCATATTCTGGCCCTGTAATGTAGCAGCCTTTACCCTGTGACCCTGCTGTCTCTTTGTATGGCTTGTTAGCAGTGTGGTCACTCAGGCAGAGCCGAGAAAAGCAGATTCATGTGGAGCCATGGGACTGCTGCCATCCATGGTGAGGGAGCACCTGGGTAAAATGCATCTCCTCAGCTACTTAAAACTAACATTTCTTACCCTATTCCAATCATTTCTATGCAGGAGAAAAGGTT
>VZRN01001478.1:33169-75824 GCA_013397935.1 Dasyornis broadbenti | reverse complement strand
GCAAGGTAAAAAAAAGATCATGTGTTTTATATTGTGCAAGTTTAGACTTTTTAAAGAACTGATTTGAAAAGAATAATGGCTAGATTTGCAGCTAATGTAATGTTTGTATTGCTTGCAGGAACTTTTAGGGTGTTAGTTTTCCATTTGAAGAAAAAGAATGTTCATAGACTCTTTGGACTAAAGGTCTCTCATCATGCTTGACTTTAGACTCAAATTGTCAAAGTCCCATGCGTCTTTTAAATCCCCTATCAGTTGCTGCATACCTGTGATTCAGCCTTTCTCCTGTATTGGAGGAAGAGCTCTCTGTGCTGTAAAGCACTGTGGGAAGAACTGCTCACAACAGGAAATAGCTCATTAGGGCAAAGAGCAAACAGACCTGGTTGCCACATGGCCATACTATACAGTGTTCAATGGAGCTAAATCTATTTATACTTTCTAAAACCAGCTGCTCTTCTAATCTTTGTCTGAGTTCCTCTCTTACAGCTGGATAGGTGGTGTGGGAAAATAGCTATCAGGACTAGTGTTTTCCTCTCCTGTGAGAGAAGTGTGCTAGTGGAATTGCTTAGAAAGATGTAAAAAACACAAACTATTTTTCACATTGTAGACTTTGGTCAGCTAATGGATTAGAAAGGCAAGAGAATCATTTCCTAATGAGATGATGACTGTGTAATGAAAGAAATGTAACTGCAGTTAAATTTGCACCACTTTGCTGGGATGGCTGAGTGCTGTACCTGCTGCAGAGCAGCTACAGGAACTAACTGGTATGGTGGGAATCTAACGCCCAGGCTTTGTTGGGCTTTGGTGGTTTTAGTTTTTAAAGAACAGTTTGAGAAGCAAAAGACATAGCTACTTACTGGACAACTCCATTGCAGACAGAAAGGGAAGTGAGGATGGTGATGCTCCAGAAGCAGCACAGCTGTAGCACTCTGCTGGTGCGACTGCACTGATGGGCACCATAGGTCTGAGGAGGGGGCAGTTCCCTGGATCAACTGAGTGTGTGAGCCCTGCTGCTGGGGACCTGCCAACAGCAAGCACAGCTTTCTCTGACCTCAGTAGCACTGTTGCCTGCTGCTAAGTGAGGCTTCATGCAGATATGGTGACTCAGGAAAACTCAGCTCCACAACTTCTCACTCTTTTCAGAAGTGTTAGATTGAGGCTTCTTTACTATAGTTCCAGGAGTATTAACAGCATACTCTAACATTTTAGTTCCAAAATTCTCCGTCCCCTCCCCTCCCCTCCCTTCCGCGCCTTCCTTCCTTCCGCGCCTTCCTTCCTTCCTTCTGCGCCTTCCTTCCGCGCCTTCCTTCCTTCTTCTTCCCTTCTTCCCTTCTTTCCTCCTTTCCTTCTTTCTTTTTCTCCCCATGTGTAATCCATCTCTTTCTCTTCCTTTTCACTCTACCCCCTTATCCAAAACCCACTGCCTTTTGCTTAGGCAGGAAGTCATGGACTAATTTATACTGATTTCCATGCCAAATGTGGAATTTACTAATGAATCTTTGTAAGCTTGTGTGCACCCTCTGACTTTTGCCATTCCTTTTGACCATGAACACCCACAAATCTTGGATGTTCCCTTCCCCTTAAGGGTGGGGTGCCACAGGAGCGAACATTTTTCACCTGGGGCACCAAAGGCAGGAATGGGGTGAGGAGAAGACTTATTTTTCCAGTGTCTAGTCACTGGCAAAAGACAAAAATCATCTCATTGTTTATCCAGATCTGTGCTCCAAATGGAGAGCACGGGACACTGCTGGAGATCCTTGGAGCAGAAGTGCAAGAACCTGGGCTCACTCTGTGGCAATCAACTTCTGTTCCCTATATCCCCTGGAGATGTTCCAGCCCTGGTGTTCAACCAGCTGGATCTAAAGTCAGTGGGCAAATCTGCAAACTGGAGATGGGAACAAGGATGTGTGGGAAGGCTTGGGCTCCAAAGGAACGCAGTTTTCACCAGCATTGAGAGTGCTCTTCTTTCCTTGAGCCTGCAGAGCTCTGTGGAGGAGAACCTGGGGGTCCAGGTGGACAACAAGCCACCCATGACCAGCAATGTGCCCTCGTGGCCAAGGAGGCCAATGGGACCCTGGGCTGCATTGAGAAGAGCATTGCCAGAAGGTCAAGGGAGGTGATCCTGGCCCTCTGCTCAGCCCTGGTGAGGCACATCTGGAGTGCTGTGTGCAGTGCTGGGCTCCTCAGGACAGGAGGGACATGGAGATCCTGGAGTGGGTCCAGGTGAAGGCTGTGAAGATGATGAAGGGACTGGAGCATCTCTGGTGAGGAAAGGCTGAGGGAGCTGGGGCTGTTCAGACTCAAGAAGAGGCAACAGAGAGGGGACCTCTTCAGTTTCTGTCCCTGTCTGCAGGGAGGGCTCAGAGCATGGACCAGGCTTTTCTCCTGGCACCAGAGGAATGGGCAGGAACTGATGCCCAGAAAGTTCCACCTGAACATGAGGAAGAACTTCTTTCCTCTGACCAGACATCCCACTGTGGTGCCTTCCAGTCTTCCTCAGGCTGCGATTTTCTGTGATTCTGTGACTGCCCACTACCATGAGCAGAGGAGAGAAACCATGGGATGAGACCTGAAGGCTTTAAAAAAATTACACAAACAGCGGTGGCAGTAAGAGACCTTCAAGAGGAGATTGTTGGTTATCCCCCAGATGCCACCACTCCTTGTCATCCCCTGGAGCATCCATCCCTTGCCACAAACAAAATACTCATTGCTCCATCACCACGGAGTCTAAAATTCCCTGCCTACATCCAAAGGCCATCTTGATGTGGGAAGAGGCTGTTGCTGATTTCTGGCCACCTCAGACCTCTGGCAAGGACAATTTGGGAGAAAAACACTGAAAAGAAAAACTTTGCTGACAGATTGATTTGTAGTGACCATTAGAAACTGCTCAAGCATGTGAAGGGATACTCCAAGGACCTCTCCAAGCAGGGAAGGCAGTTCAAAAGTGTATGAATTTATCATCATTGGAGAATTCTGCAGTTCATCACCAGCTTTTGTAATTTATCACAGGGATGTCACATATCTGGAGCTCTGGGATTCTTACGGGTGAGATCTGTCACATAAATACAGTTATTAAGGCAGCGAGTGTGTTATACAGTTAAATGCAAATGTTGCAATCTGGCAACCCATTTTTACTGCCAAACCTAGAAGGTTTTTCCTGTCAGAAATTGATGCCAGCAGCGATAAATGGGGGATAGATAAAGTTAATCCGACTGCTTTGAGTTGAACAGGAAAGGTATTACTTTGAAGGGTTTAACATATTAACGGAATCAAAACGACATTTCAAAATATTTATGGAAATCTTTTTTTTTTTTTTAAGCTTCTACAAGCAGTATAACAAAACCATATAAAACATTATTAAATCCTAGCCTTAATTAAACATGCTGACACTTAAAAGCTTCTGTCTGATTTGCTTTAACAAATCTTCTTTCGGTAAATTATGACTTTAAAATATCACTCTGCTCTAAACGAATCTGCATTCCAGAGGAATTAAAACCTTTTTAACAGAAGCCTTTTCAAAAAAAAAATTTAAGCTTTACCTCCAATTTATCAAACATAATGGTGAAATAGGAAAAGAAAAAGGAAACAATAGACATAAATGATGTAATTAACTGAGAAAAAGAGCCTTTATTGTTTCATGTCAATTCAGAAAAGCTGAGGGGCATGGATTCATCCACCTTTGCAGCAGGTTGCTGAGGCTTCAAGCCATGAAGAGAACTATTCCACATCCCTGGAGCATCCAGAGGAACAATGGGAATGTCCAAAGAACACTTTGGTCCAGCTAAGGTACAAATGACCCCTCAAAAAGCCAAGGGTTACCACATTTCTTAGTGTAATGAGTAAGGTGGGAAGAAACTGAGCCACCTTAACCATTCACCCTGAAGGTGAAATACCAGTGCCAGTTCCTCGTTTGATTCAGGGGTCAGGTACTGCCCATCGAGATGTCCCAATGTTGCCACCACATCCAATGCTGCCATTTCAGAAGTGAGAGAGCAGCAAGTCCTGTGCCAATACTGCCAACCCCGCCAATGTGTCCCAGACACCCTGGGGCACCTCAAGAGACTCAGGAGTCACCAGTCGCATCCTGGGCTGCATCACAAGAAAGTCACGGCCAGAAAGTCAAGGGAGGGGATTCTTCCCCTCTGCTATGACCTCGTGAGACCCCACCTGCAGAGCTGTGTCCATCTCTGGGCTCATCAACAGCAGAAGGGTGTGGAGCTGCAGGAGCAGGTCCAGAGGAGACCACAAAGATGCTCCAAGGGTTGGAGCGCCTCTGCTCTGGCTGGGAGAGCTGGGAATGTCCAGTGTGGAGAACAGGTTTCCAGGAAGATTCTTCCAGAGCCTAAAGGGGCTCAAGGAGAGCTGGAGAGGTACTGGGGACAAGAGATGGAGTGACAGGAGAAGGGGAAATAACTTTGAACTGAAAAGGGCAAGTTTAAATTGGACATTGGGAAGAAATCTTTGGCTGTGAGGGTGGTGAGGCCCTGGCACAGGCTGCCCAGAGAAGCTGTGGCTGCCCCATCCCTGGAAGTGTCCAAGGCCAGTTTGGACGGGGCTTGAAGCACCTGGGAGAGTGGAAGGTGTCCCTGCCCATGATAGGGGAGGGTTGGAATTACACAGTCTTTAAGGACCCTTCCAACCCAAACCATTCCATGATTCTCAGGAACTTCCCAGGATGAGCTGAAGCTTGGCAGACTCCAGAGACCAAGATAATACAGGCAACCACCTTTAGAGGGTGTAACAACCTGTGCCAAGCAAGGCTCATAGATGAGTCCAGTCCATCACAGATTTACTGATTCTATCCTGAATGCCAACATGTGTCAAAAATGCTTCTACAAATCCAGCAAAGCACCTCAGACTGAGCCTGAGAGCACTGAAGAGCTCATTGCCAGAGTTTAATTGATTCTGGCTGTTCATAGGGGCTTCCAGCTTGGACAGGGATGCCTCTCTTCCCAAAAGCACCCTGAACTGACAAAACTTCACCCTAGACATTCATTGATTTTAGGGTGGCAAAATAAACTGATCAAGTGATTTTACTCTTCCCCCAAAAATGTTCTTCTGGAGATCATGCAAATTTCCTGGGGAAGAGTGAGGAAGATGGAATCCCCTTTAATCCCAGCAAAGAACACAGCAATCTATGTATTCATGACCAAGGAAAAGAGGTGCCCTGTTAGTCCAAACAACAGGTAAGAGCAGCAATACAAAAGCTGCACTTTCAGTCTCTTCCAGGGCTGTTGGACTGTCTCACCCTGAAGCAGCTCAGATCTCAAACTCAGCTTTCCCACTTGGAAAATACTTGGAAACTCCTTTGAGGCCAAAGGAATTCTCTGTCATGCAGCATCTTAACCAAGATTTTCTTTCAGTTCAATCAGAAAAGCAGGTTTATTCTCTCACACGGTACAGCTGCAGAGCTGAGCCCTCTCTCAGGTGCACAAAAAAAAAAAATCCTACGTATTTCAATAATGTGCACTTTAAAAAATAAATAATAATGCCAATGGGAAAAGTGAGGTGAAAGCTAAAAGTCGTTCTTCTTTTTCTCAAATCAGGAGAAATCAACACTTCTTTTTAGTAAATCTCATCAGTGCTAAAATCTTATCAGTGCTAAAAGCCCCAAAAATATCCTGCTTTTAACTCCTCCTTAAACAGGCAAATTCTTCTGCTACTGACTCGTGAAGGATCCAAAAATGCCACGGAGTGAAGACCCATGGGCTACAGCCCAGACACACCTGGAAATGGATAATGAGCTGTGATTGTGACTCAATGCCCTTATTCCTCTCGTCCTTGCCATGACACGAAGTCAAATGTCCCTTAAGGTGACAAACTCCTGTCTGAGGTGAGCAATGAGGGAAGCCTGGTTTGGAAAGCTTGGATCACTTCTGTAGCCACCCAGCCTCGAAAGAAAGGACATCAAGGACCTTTCATTGCCACTCCAAGCTCAGTCTCATGCTGACTTTCAGGAAGTCAGCAAATGCTTCTTGCAGCCTGCATGGCCACTTGGCTTTTCTTGAGATCGCAATAAGACAGGGTCAGGTTGTGCAAAAATTAAAGACTTTTTTTTCTTCTTCTTCTAACACACTTCTCAGAGAGCTTTTTCCAGGTTCCAGGTTTCATTTCCAGCCAGTTTGTGGAGGATGTTGGGAAACCAACCAGCCATACCAATCAAAAGAGAAGAGACTGGTTTTCACTTGGAGACAATGCTCTACCTGGGCATTTAATTTGATTTGCCTAAATTAAAAGCTCATTACCTTCAGTGCCTAATGTTGGAGAACCCCTCATCCCACACACTCTGGCTAAGGAGGCAGATAAATGCCTTGGAAGCTTGGATTATTAAACCAAAGGTCAGAGAAAAAAACAAATCAGTTCATTTTTCCTGCATCACTGGAGAAAGCCTCAGCTTTGCCTCCTGGCCTTAGTTCCTCATCCCAGCTCCATGAACCTTTTTTTCCTTTTGCTCCCACTCCTTTCCCAATTAATCCAGGGTCAGTTGCGTTCAGCCAAGAGCTTTGTCTGGGCATTTACATTTCACTTGCCGGGACACCCAGCTCCAAGTGTGCTGCACACAAATATTTGTGCTGGCTCTGGGAAGAGCTTCGACCAGGATTATTCACTTTGGGTCTCATCTATGCCCTGCTCACATCAGCAGCCAAGTCTGTCTCACTGCCTAGAGCTGGCACTTCATTTGGGATGAACTCTCCCAAATTTACTGGCCACAGATGCAGTCCTTATTCTGAAAGACTCAGCTCTCAAAGGCAGAGAAACCATCTCGGAGTAGGGAATAGCCCAATCTGACAGTAAGAAGCCTGCCTTCATCTGATGCTTTTGTGAGCCCCGTGCTTAAGAGGCAGAATGTCTGCATGAATTTGAAAAGGAATCAGGTAATTTTTTTTTTCTTTTTTTTTTCTTTCTGTTTTCGCAGGACCCTGCAGCAAGGTAAGCAAACTCTCCTGCAGGATACAGACCATAGTAGCTGAATGTCCTGTGTGGCAGAATTATTCACCATTAATCCCTATTCCCAAATACTCTGCCTTCCCTCATCTGCCTAATTTTAGGCAGCCTCATTTTAGGCAGAGTGACAGCCTCTTAACAAGAAAGTAGAAAATGTGGCAATTTTACTACTTAGA
Source organism: Dasyornis broadbenti (assembly GCA_013397935.1). Classification (NCBI taxonomy): domain Eukaryota; kingdom Metazoa; phylum Chordata; class Aves; order Passeriformes; family Dasyornithidae; genus Dasyornis; species Dasyornis broadbenti. Next base: position 68,706 of record VZRN01001478.1, on the reverse strand, counting down.
TACCCAAAAACATTATCCTTTTCCTAATAGCCAGGGCTATAAACCTGCCAAACGTTCCCTCACTGCTCCCATCTTCCAAGTTAGAGGGTGTTCAAGGAGACACATGCATCAGCCTCTGAAGGAAAGGGGTCAAGTGGCAGAGGAGGAAGATTAAGCCATGATTTGCAGCCAGGGAAGCAGAAAGCACTGCCCCAAAGGCCTCACCTGAAGAGCTGACCCTCCTGAGCAGAGATCTATGCAGCCCTGCCAGCTCTCGTGATTCATGGCACGCTGCTTTTTGCTGGTGCAGCTCTCACGAGAGACAAGCAGAGGTTCTTGTAGAGCACTCAAGGCTGTTTGCCTGCATCTGGTGATGAAAAAGGGGGTGCAGTGGAAGGACATGTCAGTGTTAGGACAGGGTGACAGGAAGGGAGGATTGAGGGGAAGGAGCTGCTGGTCCTCCTCAGCAGAGCACCCTGGAACTGTTCTGTGTGGAGATACAAGAAGTGAAATGGGAGAAATGGGAGACCTGTTGGAGCATGGGGAGAGGGGATGAATCAGGAGACAGCTGGTGGAATTCTGGGGCTGATGACGGGGGTAGGGAAGCATGGTTAAAATTTTAAAAAGCCACATTAACTATCTGGACAATTAATGATAATTCTGTGATCAAAAAATAATTAGTGCAATTAGTGCCTTATGCATCTATTTATGTAGCTGCTCAGGAAAGAGGAAAATTATCTAGCCATGTTTCTGGAGTGCTCTGAAGAGTCGAGGAATTGATTCTTTAATTAAAATACAGAATAGTTTAGGAGAGCGAACACAATATCTGCATGATATAAAGGCATTCCTGGGTTAAGGATCTCCAGCAGTTATTAAGGTGGCTTATGCTGCAAATAATTTTGTACATGTAAACATCTTTCCTGATTACATCGATCTCCACAGGCTGAGTTTTTACTCTTACATCCTCTCCAATCTCCTAAATTTACTTTCAGATCTTCTGACTATTATTACTATTACTATTTTTAATCCTCTGGATTGCAAAACAGAGTATATGTGAATTAGGGCAGATCTGATGCCCCAATGAAAGCAATGGATTGGAGAGAAAAGGAGAGATACTTCAAACAGGTCTGAGAGTTTATATTGCATAGAGAGGCTCAGTCATGTCCATCAGGCAAATAAAGAAACAAACCCCAAAATTCTCCTCTTTCTTCACAATCTCAGCAGGAACTGCAGTCACACACACGAAATCAGAGTCAGACCCTAAACTGCTGATTTTTGCATGCAAGCTGCATGAAGGGAGGCACCTTTAATAAATTGTGCTACATTTGGAAAAGATATTTGAGTTCTGTAATTAGCACACGTACAATGAGAGCTAACTGTGCTTGTTTGTGTGCACACAGCTCTGGAAGAGGGAATTTAATGAACTGTGTCTATTGCAACCGCAACTCAAGTTTCATTCTGTCAATGTTGTGCTATGTGATGTCGTGATGCAGCTTCCAGCACCACAAGACATTTTTCCTCCATTAAAATATCCTCTTCCCTCTTTTTTTTTTTTTTTTTTCATAGAATCATGGAATGGTTTGGGCTGGAAGGGTCCTTAAAGATTACATGGTTCCAACCCCCTGCCATGGGCAGGGACACCTTCCAGTATCACAAGGTGGCTCCAAGCCCATCCAACCTGGCCTTGGACACTTCCAGGGATGGGGCAACCACAGCTTCTCTGGGCAACCTGTGCCAGGGCCTGTCAGGGAAGAATTTCTTCCTGATATCCAATCTAAAGCTTCTGTCTTTCAGTTTGAAGCCATTCCCCCTTGTCCTGTCACTACATATCCTTGTCACAAGTCCCTTTTTTCTTTTCTCTGGGATTCATGGACTTTGGCAAAGTGCAAGATGGGGTAAAAGCAAAGGAAATAGAAAAGTTACACAAACATCTGTTTTGGTTTAACTCCAGCCAGCAACTAAACCCCCCACAGCCCCTTACTCACTCCCTACTCGCTGGTGGGGTGGGGTGAGAAGCAGGAAAGGCCTTGACTCTGTGTAAGAACTGCTCAGCAGTAACAAAAAAATCCCTGGATTATCAACACTGCTTTCATTACAAATCCAAAGCACAGCTTCACACTGGCTGTTATGAGGGAAATTAACTCCATCCCAGCCAAAGCCAGTGCAGTTTCCTACTCTGGCTTCACTTTAAAAATAAATAACCACCACCCCCAACAACAACAAAACAACAAACAACAGAAAAACAACAACACCTACAGAACCACAGAATGCCCTCTTTCACCGTGGGCCATCTTTTTTGTGTTATCTCCACACCATTCTCTGCCACCTGCAACCAGCACAAGCAAAGCTTTATACGATCAATGCACATCCTACCGTCATTAATCACCAACAGAAATGGATAAAAACGAAGTAATCCTGACAAAAAGGTGTCCAGCTGTAATAAAAGGACTGAAGAAAGGGTGAGGATAGATGAGGGGGAAAATGAAAAGGCTGGGACAAAGAAAGATCTGCAACGATTTAAAATAAACTCACAGTCCATCCTGCAGCTCTTGAGTATCATTCGAGGTCCCCAGAGATCGAAGGCTTCTTTCCAGAGAGGTCACTGTCAACAACAGAGAAAGAAAAGATAAAGAAGCAGTACACTTTTTCAGAGGAAAAATATCAACTGGATTTAGGTTCAGTTGTTTGTCTTTTAATTTAATTTTATTTTTAAAAAAAAATACAATGAAGTGTTTGAACAATGTAACCTGCGAGACAAAGGGGGCAACATCTACCAACAGCCATTACCACAGAATGATAAATTGGGTCCTTTTGGGAGCATAAATGGTGAATCCATGTTTAACATGCCATGACATGATGGAATATGACTCCTTGTCAGGAAAACCTCAGTTCCACGGACCAGATCTCTGGCTCTTCCTGCCTTGAGGTGACCCAGAACTGCGCGTGAAGCATCTACAGCTGGAAACGTGCCTCCAATGCAGAGGCAAGAAATTGCATAATAACTATTTATTGCTCATGATGTCCGCTCCGATATCTTCCATCTTCTTGTTCGAGGCTTTAACACTCAAAATGATTTCTACTTTTTGTCTCAGATAAAATGGACCTCTGATCGTCGCTTGTGTTTATGCTCAACAACTACTTGGGCTTTTCCATCAGGAGAAGCAAATACTCTACCCTAAGAGCAGCTGGAAGGTGGGAACATGGTTTGTGTTGTAATTTGCAATGCCTTCAGATTTAAGAAATATATTTATATTTATATTTATATTTATATTTATATTTATATTTATATTTATATTTACATTTACATTTACATTTACATTTACATTTACATTTATATTTATATTTATATTTATATTTATATTTATGTGTATGTAAAAGCAGAAACCTAGGAGTACTGCTGTTTTTTTTCCACCCTTGAATTTCACTGTCTCAATTTACTTTCAAATTAACAACAGATCACTACTTTCGGACTTAGCACAGCAAGAATGTAAAACACTTCAAGATTTCCTGCAATGGAACATGTGAAATAAATTACATTCTTGATATTTACATGTGGGATTTTTCTCAGGACATTTCTAATTGTAAAAACCCATAACCCGTTATCAGTCACGCTTCAATATTTAAAGAAAGAAAAAAAGAACAGATTAGAAACCTGGCTCAATTATTTCTGCAGAAATTTAAGGAATCCTCTGTTTTAATGACTCTGCAGACTTGGACTTGGCCTGTAATTTTGAACAAGTCACTTAATTATATTTCCACTGACAGACAAAATCCTCTCTTCTCTTTTGGGCTCTGCTGGCTTGACACCAAAAGTCACTAAAACAGCATAAAAAGTAACTAATGTGCCTGAACTATGTGAATATTCAAAAAAAACCTTGAATACCACCATGTATTTCCACCAATGCTAGATCTCAATAACAGATTTTATTGCAGAGTTTGGAGATTCAGTAAGATAAAGCCTCAAGGAATTGTCTATAACTGAGCTAATAATTATTCTTCTTTGCTGGAAGCATAATGTTTTAAAGAATAAATCAGAAGTTTTCACTAATAACCATTTGCTTCTGTAGAAAGACAGCACTGACCCTGCAGAGATCTCATGGATATTATAATTCCCTCTTTCCCTCTCCACAATCCTAACAAATCAATTTCCCTTGGAATCTACATGCTGCCTAGTTCAAATACAAAATTTTGCATCCACTAAAAATACTTTTGGGCCCATCAACCCATCAGAACAAAGCAGAGTGTGTCCTTGGAGAAGGGACAGCAAGCCAAGGTAAAGAAAGGCCTTTTGTGGGCATTGAATTTGTAAGAACAAGTTGGGTTTAAATCCTTATCCAATAGTTTTACCTAATATTCCAATTCAAACATAGTATTTAGACAACTAAATAAATGTCAGTTATCCCAAAATGACAAGATATGCGCTCTGGGGGAGCCAAAGGTTTGATATTGGTCCCCAATTTGATATTGGTCTTTTCTGGAAAACAGCAGGACTAAGACTCCAACATGAGTCTCCTGAATCTCAGGAAAGCTGAAGTTATCCTGGGCTGCATCAAAGAGGAGTGGCCAGAAGGTCAATGAGGTGATTCTCCCCCTCTGCTCTCCTCCCATGAGATCCCACCTGGCCTGCATCCACCTCTGGCACCCCCAACACAAGAAGGATGTTGACCTGTTAGAGCAAATCCAGGGGCGGCCATGGAGATGATCCGAGGCGCTGGAGCCCCTCTGCTCTGGATCCAGGCTGGGACAGCTGGGAATGTCCAGCTTGGAGAAGAGAAGGCTCCAGAGAGAACTTAGAGCCCCTTCCAGTATCTAAGGGGCCTCCAAGAGAACTTGAGATGAACTTTGGACAAGGGCATGAAGTGATGGGGCAAGTGGGAGAGGATTTACACTGATGGAGGACAGGTTCAGATAAGATATTGAGAAGAAATTCTTCCCTGTGAGGGTGCTGAGGCCCTGGCACAGGTTGCCCAGGGGAGCTGTGGCTGTCCCTGAATCCCTGGAAGTGTTCCAGACTAGGCTGAACAGGGCTTGGAGCCCAAGATAATGGGATAATGAAAGGTGTCCTTGGTTATGGCAGGGGTTGGAACAAGATGGTTCCTTCCAACCCAAACCATTCTGTGACTCTACGAGTCTATGAACTTTCCCTATTTCCAGCAGGGACAGCCCCAAAAGATTAAGGGAAAGAAAGCAGATGCAAAGATGAGGAAAAATCTCCCTCTACTCCTTCACACTTCTGTAAGAGATGGCATTAAAAAAAGTCTGTAAGCTCAAGAGCTGGCAGGAGAGTGATCCAGTAGCACATAAAGAGAGCCAGCTGTCCTGGCTAAGATTTTTATTCAACAAATGAGGAAGATTTCCATTTTAATTGCAGAAAAAGGGAGCAGGAAGCATTTGTAGGTGAGAACAGCCACGATCAACTCAGAGCTATAAAATCCCCCTTGGTCAGGAAGCAAGTCCTAAAGTGCCCAAGAAGAATTTAAACCACCCCAAATGGCTCAGAATCTTGTAGAAAGAATAAGGACAGCAAAGAGGGACAAAGCACACAGTGTTTATTACTTCTGCAGTGTTACTCAATAAAATCCAATGGTGCTTTAAAATCCTGGTACAAAGTTGAGTTCTTGTTTCATTAAAAATAGTCATTCCCCAAAGACATAAAAAGTATTACTGAGATTGCCCACAACCTGGGATTTTTAGAATCTAAACCTAAAAAAGCATAACATGAGCAACTTGTGACAGCTTGGAATAGCCTGACCAGGGAAGGGGTGGAGCCAAAATTCCTGGGAGCATTCAAAACTAAATTGACAATGCATTTCACAATATGGTTTAGTGGCCTTGGGGGCATTCAGTCAAAAGTTGTTCTTGGCAATTCTGGAGGTCTTTTCCAGCCTTAATGATTCTATGACTCCATGATTCTATGCTCTTTAGCATCTCAAGGGAGAGAAGAGTCTTTCAGGCGCACGGTTTGACCTCCAAACACAACAGGGAAACCTGAAAAACTCCAGACAGGCTGGGGCAAGACAGGAAAAGGAGGGAATGAGGAGCTGTGATGGGATTTATGCAATCTGTAGGATGTTCAACACACCATGCCCAGCACAAGAGAGGCAACCCCATCATCTGGTGAGCATCTGGAATGGAGCTGCTCGTTCCTTGCTCAGCCACTTGCACGGTGCTACACAAACAACGGCACTGACTTATTCTCCGTGCTCCAAGTCAGAGCCTGCTGAGTTTCCTGAAGAGACATTATGGTACAGAAGGAATCATGGGCATTTTCCCCCATTTTCTAACCTTAAAAATTATTTATTGAAGGTGGATTAGCGCTGCCAAATCTTAGCAGCATACTCAGCACCTCTCTCCTAAAAAGCTCTACCTATTTTGGGGGGGAAAGACTATAAAAAATAAACTGAATGAAACTTCTCAGACAAAAAAAAAAAAAAAATTACGGGTGGTGAACAGAGCAACAACAGTGGAGCATCTTGTGGGCATTTCTTCAACCTGAAAGCACTTTAAAAGACATTACAGATTCATAGACTCATAGATTTTAAAGGCCAGAGAGAGCAATTCTGATTATCCAATCTGATTTTCTCCCATAAAATTTTGTCCCATCACTCCCACATCAAGACTGTAGACTGCAGCTGGACAAAAGTATATCTTATAAAAAGACATTTGAATCTTGATTTAAAGGTTCGTGGCAAAGCCAAATCCATCAAGCCCCCTCCGTAAGCAGCTGTAATGGCTGGTTATCCTCATACAGAAGGATTGAATTTGTTTAGCTTTAACTCCTATCTCCTGATCTCCTTCCGTGTGAGAACGACAGATGAATGAGCCCCATGCTATCTATTTGATGTCTTTCTTCCTAGAGAGGTACTTAGACACCATGATTGAGTCCTCTTAGATGTCTCAAACAGAAATTTGGACGGCACGAATTTTAAAGTCTGATTTGCAGACTTCAAACAGTCGTGGCTTTTCTCTGCACCCTCTCCATCTTTTGCAACATAAGTATAGGCATTGTCATTACCTGAAAGCACTCAATTCAGGCAACTCTTAAGAGAAAACACATCATCACCATCTCAAGAGGAGAAATAACAACAACAGAGGTTGTCAAACACTAATTGAAGGGGTTAATGCGATTCTGACAAAGAACGAAAACAGAAATTGGGTTGTGGCATTTCAAAAAAGATGTGTCATTCACCTTTAAGTTTTCTCAGGAGAAACTCCACCATAGAAGTTGTGATTAAAGCACAGGGACACATCAAGTCAGCCCTAACCTGGCCAGCTGGGACAGAAGTAGCACCCACAGGCTCACGAGAAGGTTGCACAACTTCAGACTGAGCCCTCAGTTTGGTGGCAGAAGTGCTACTACCACTCATCACTACTTTTGTCAAATTAAAACTGTTGGTGCTGGAGCAACCAGAATTGATCCTAATGCAGGTATTTCTGTGTTACTGTAGGGTTGTTCACCCAACCTGCAAGCCTGTGGTCACAGCTGGGAGGTTCAAGCTCCCACAGTGGCCATAATCCCTTTTCTATATGGGATCTGTGTCACCAATAGAAGGGTCACCAACCCCTTGTGGTTGTGGAAAAACTGGTGCTTGATTTTTCCTGGTAGATGGAGCACACATAACTCTTTTAAAAAGAGACAACTGTGTTTTAGAAGTTTTTAATTCCCATCCTTCTAACAATAATCCCTTGCTACAATAACTGGGGCTCTACACTGGGCCACACTGGGGAAGAATTACACAAATAAGGAGGCACTAAAATCCCTTCCCTACACCTAGGCCAGGCCTCTCTGCCACCCAATCCCTACAGAAAGAACAGACACAGAGGCTGTCCAGGTGATTCTGAAGCAATTTCGAGGTCTATCATAAAATCAGCACCGATAATTTTAGATCCCTGTCTGACACTGGTGTGTTTTAGGGCTGGGGTACCATGACATCACCTTCCATTCAGCAATGTTAGTTTCTATCTGTCTGCAAGATAAATTCCTCCAGCCTAATCCAACAAAACTGATGAGGCCAGAGCTTGTCTCCAAGGGAGGGAAGACTCTGCCTCTTTAGGGGCTGGGGAGATGTGAGCAGGAACACCATCCCTGCCCAGCCTACAGGGCAAAGAACAGCAGAGTTTTGGCGCTGGTGTTTTGCTAAGGGAGATGGATGTTTTGCAAGCTCATGTGACAGGCTCTGAACACAGTAGAGCTGCAACATATTTGAAAAAGGATCGTGGCTTGTTCCACCTTTCCAAGCTCTAACTCTCTATTGTAACAGATGACACAATTAAAAATAGAAAAAGGATGTGGTCTCGGCAAGGATTGGAATATATCTGTGCCTGTTGGATGGAACATATGGTGGAATATTTTTACATCTCATAAGGAGCTGGGTATTGGACATGTGCTGCTGCTCGTGTGATGCAGCAGCTGAAAAGCTGCATTAATATTTGCTCCCTGACAAGAGGAGCTGCCAGGGGCCGTGTCCATGCACAGGAATCATCAGCAGGACAGCACAGAATCCACAAGGAAACCTTTCATTTTACGCACCATTGGAGTTAATTCGGAAGACATTGGCTGAAGTCTCCTGAAAAAGTTCCTGCAGCTCGCTGGGATCAATCTGGGTGGCTGTGAAGAGAAAAACAGAAAAAAATTATATTAACACTGGACACCACCAATCACTTTGAAAGGGGAATGATGCTTGGAAGGGGGGGTGTAGGTTCCTCCTGGCTGCAGAAATTTAGCCCAGGTAGGGTGGTGATGCAGCCTTACACAGTGACCGGCCATGGAACTTGCACTGGACAGACAAATCCAGCACCACCAGGGCAGGAAAGACGCTGCTGCAACACGGTGGATACAGCCCACATGGATTGGGATGGCATTTGTAGGGATTATCAGCGGCCGGAATATAAAGAACTCCACCTCATTTATGAAGAGGCAGTATCAGAACCACGACTGAACGAGAAACCACAACGCCAAGTGATGGCAAACCAGCACTTTCCAGAGCAGGAGGGCACGTGAGCAGCTCCTGCTGACAGAAAAGGGCAGAAGCAGTGAGCAGAGGGCACCTGCTCCGTGGGGTCCAGGCTTTTGGGGCAGGATAGAGGTGGGACCTCAGATGGCACCTTCCTCTCCTAACCCCCAAGAGAGGCTCCTTTTCTTCCTATTTCTTCCTGATAGCTCAAACGCAAGGGGCAATCAGTCAGTGCCAGGAATTTCTACTGCTGGTGCCCAGAAAAATTCTGTCTACTTCATTCCCAAGATCCCACTTTAGCCAAGGTACTCAAATCTGTCCTACAAGGAGAACGCTGAAATGAAGATTTGAACATTTTGGCATTTCCTTTTGGTGGCTGGTGGGGTTTTCTTTTGTTAGGTTTTTTTTGTTTGGTTGGTTGGTTTTGTTTGTTTGTTTGTTTGTTGTTGCATTTTATTTGTCTGTTTTGGCTGGGTTTTTTTTGGTTTTTTTTCCTATTTGTTTGGTTCTATCTTCATTTCCCAAATTTAAAACTCCTGAAACTATACCAAGCTTCTCCACGCTTTCATCATCCCCAGAGAAGGAGTGACATGAGGTTGAACTGAGCTTTATTATAGAATCACAGAATGGGTTGGGTTGGAAGGGACCTTAAAGATCTTCCAGTTCCAACCTCCATGGGCAGGGACACCTCCCACTATCCCAGGGTGCTCCAAGCCCCATCCCAACCAGGCCTTGAACACTTCCAGGGATGGGGCAGCCACAGCTTCTCTGGGCAGCCTGTGCCAGGGCCTCCCCACCCTCACGGGGAAGAATTTCTTCCAAATATCCCATCTAAATCTACATTCCTCCGGCTTAACAATATCAATTACGGCTCTATTAAGTCCATATGACAGAGAAAGGATACATCCCACAAATAAGCTTTAACCAGGCATTGCAGTTTTGACTGATCGCAGTCACCAGAAAAACACTCATTTGAAACTCAAACAGGAGCTAAGGTTCATTCTTTTTCAAGTCAGCAGAATGAAACTCTGACCTACTCTTCATCCTTGTCTAGATTTCCCGAAGCTGTTAAAACACCACACACACATCCTGCATTTGGCAGAACAGGAAGACAGCAATGGAGCAAGGCAATAACGAGGGAAATTGGGCAAAATGAGCGACCTGCTGGGTGCATTGCTCAGGTGGGGCTGAGGATGCATCTCCCAGTGCTGGAGGAGCAGCTGCACATCCAAAGAGCAGATTTTTCACCGCCTCTCACACTCACGTGAGATGGTTCAGCCCTGTAACAGCTGTAAATAAAGTCATAGATCAGCCTGTCAGGATGACACAAATCCAGGGTATTAAATGGTGTTTAATCCAAATGCACAGGGCCTTGTTGCTAGAGATTTTCCCACCCTCCTCTTCCTCCAGCTCCTCCTAAATCAGCTGTCCCAGACACTCCTTTCCTTTGCTTTATAGATGAGGCTGTAGAACAGCAGAAATTAGTGTGGGCTTACCTGTCCCCCAGGAATTTCATTTGTTGCTAACAAGATCCAGCTCTCATTAAATCACTGGCAAAAGAGCAGCACACGATAAGATTTGTAGATCTTTACAGACTGTGATCACCCCCATTTTAGGAGGTTTTTCTTGTATTTTCAGGATGCTAGCATGTTCCAGAGAAAACCGGTCTGCACATTTTGGGATAGAACTTATTTTGTATGGGTGGGGTTTTTTTTTTTTCCTGGTGGTTTTTTTTTGTTTTGTTTTGGTGTTTTTGTTTGTTGTTTTTTTTTTTTAGGGGTGGAGGGTTTGTTTAACTTCTTTATTTCTATTCTTTCCTTAGAAACACTGAATTTGCCTCAACAGATCTTTAGCCCGGCCCAGTAATCCTGAGGCCACATTCACTTAGGCACTGAACAAAGCCTCAGATGAACCAGGATGCAACCAAACCAAGGAGTGGGAACTCCCTCAATACCTCCACTGCAATCACCCAGCTGGGAACAGTATTGCGTTAATTCCCCAAATAATCCAGACTGCAGACTTCAGTGTGGGGACACTCCTGCACAGCAACCAGCAGGTGCCTCTGAGGAGTCATTTAAAATGCCAAAGTCACACCAAGAGTAAAGATGAAATATCCCAAATGTTGCAAAAGGCAGGAGAAGGACCAATTTCACTGCACAGACTGTGCACACCCGAGAAAGGAACACTGAGCAACACTGGGAGTCCAGAGTTGTTCCATGAAGGAAAAACCTACCCAGAAATTCAGGTGCTAATTCAGGAGGCTGAGATTTATTTATGTTTATTGGTGAGAGACCAATTTTCTCACCCTGTGCCACAATTCCCTAATGGGAAAGAGACAATGCATGAGGATCATACTCTGAAGTCATGGAAATAATTAATTTTTTAAGCCTCCATGTATTCATTGCAGTCAATATTATTTATTCTTTTCAATGGAAGAGGACGGTGAGGTTATGAGCTCCCCCTCAAAGGCCTCTCAATCCACACCTATCTAACAGGACCCACAATCACCCTCACACCTAAAAAAAAAGCAAATTAAATCTTAAAAAAAAAAAAAAAAAAAAAAAGAAAAAAAAAACCTTTGTCCAAAATTTCCAAACAATTACTTTGAAAATGCAATTCTTGGAGAATGGTTTTTCTGAGAAAACTGCACTGTATCTGGCTTGCAGCTTCCTTCCCCTGGACTTTTATTTCATGTCACAGCATGCTGCTAGTTCTGGCTTTATTTAGTTTTTATTTTGCAAAAGGAAAGAAATTAGCAACAAGGAGGCTGTTTTAACTACTCCAATTTCAAGCTTCAACACATCAAGCCAAGATGTTGTAACTGTTCATGGAGGATGCAGCAGTTCAAGCAGACAAGCAGAACAATTTAAAAACAGCAGCAGAAAGCAAAGCAAAACTGCATCTGTACTGCCAAGCCAAGGAAGACAAACAAAGACTGAGAAGCAAAGTGAGTGTGAAGTCTGATAAAAAGTTAAACATTTTTGATTACATCAAGTGAATACTTAAATCTTATGAATCCCAAAGAAGGAGTAGGAGGTTTTCTGATTAAATGATGTTATGCATTAAATACATGCCCTGACACTAACAGAGTTCAGGACCACACCTGGGAAAAAAAAAATTACTTTTATTTACACTGTGGGTCCTCAAGGCTGAGAAGGTTTTGCAGTGGATGCGTTACAGAAACCCACATGCAAATGGTTTCTCTTTGCTTCCTTAACTGGACATTTCCAAATACATTTGTTCAGTTCCCATTTCTTTTCCCCATTTATTTTTCCAGGAAAATCCCATTGGATCCCAGGACAACCCAACTTCTCTGCTATCAGTTCAACCTTCTCCTTGCCTAGCAGACAGTGATGCCCTGCTACATTTATTGCTGTTATATTTATTTTTACTCATAGAAATCATAGAATGTTTAGGGTTGGAAGGAGCCTTAAATATCATCTGTTCTGCCACCATGGGCAGGGACACCTTGCACTAGACCAGGTCACTCCAATTCCTAAACCAACCCAATTCCTAAACCAATCCAATTCCTAAACCACCAGCAGCAGCTAACAATGGCATTTCTGATATTTGACTATTTAATTCTTCTTTTCCTTACCTGAAAAGCCCCACAGGCACCAGGTAGGTGCAACAGATGGAAAGAAGAGCTTTTCAATGCCTGCTCTGCCAAAGCAGTGTCTCTGCAGGGGGAGACTTCAGCTGTGAATGGGATCTTGAGGAACTTTGAAACTTGGGTGTGGAGTTTTATCCCAGAAATTGCTTCCTCTAGGCAAAAATCTGTGAGGCTGCAGCAAGTTTGAATCCAGCAACATCACCTCACACCCACCTGCTATGAGGAGGTGGCGTCTTAGACCTCTGTGTTACCTGTCATTCTCTGGATCAATGCCAAAAGGGTAAAAAGAAAGAGGGGGAAAAAAAAGAAAAAGGAAATTGAATCATGGAATTATTTAGCTTGGAAAAGACCTTTGAGATCAAGCTCAACCCATTAACCCAGCATTCCCCAATCCACCACTAAACCATGTGCCTGAAGTGCCACATCTACACATCTTTCAAATACCTCCAGGGATGGTGACTCAATCACTTCCCCTGACAGTCTCTTCCCATGCCTGACGACCCTTTCAGTGAAGGAATAGTTCCTAATATCCAATACAAACCTCCCCTGGTGAATCTTGAGGCCATTTCCTTTTTGTCTACCACTTGCATCTTGGAGAAGTGACAGACCCCAGCCTGGCTTGGGGAATCTCCTTTCAGGGATTTGTGAGGAGCAGTTGAGAAGCTTAAAAATCCATACAAGCCTTACACATGATTTTTGCAACTACTATCCCAGAGGACACTCAGAGTGCATCACTTTCCACGTTTCAGTGCAATTACAATCTTTAATTCATCACACTTCTGTGTACAGGAGATGATTTGGGTGAGGACAGTGGAGGGCTGTAGTGGCTGTGCTTGGGGCAAAACAGAAGCCAGGAACCCATGGGCTGCTTCCCCCAGTTCTGCTCAGGAGGGAGGAAACAAATCTGATGCCCTTGGGCATCCCTGGGGCTCTCAGGTGCTGGGACAGTCAACAGCTCCAAGCACCACCCACCGTGGCTTTGGTAGGGCAGGAGAAATCCCAGCAGGATACTCTTTCAGTTCCTCTTCCAGACAAGCCAAATACGATGCCTGACCAGGCTTATAAGGTCTTGTCTCGAGTGATCTGGGTATAATTAATGTCCAGAGGGAATTGCTGGAGGTCCAGGACAACACACATGGTAAAGGAACCTACAGGAACATCCTTTCGCTTAATGTTAATGAAAAGTGCCCGTGTTCGCCACGTTAATCTTCCTTTCCTATTAATTATTTCACACTAATTTGGAGCTCCTAACGGCTTTTCTGCAGCCAGGTGAAGTCAATTGCCTCCCTGAACTCAATTTTGCAGCAAACCCAAAATAATCTAAAAGTTGCAGAGAAGAAGAAGCAGTAATTAAAGTAACTCCAGTAAAAAAGGGGGGGAAAAGGAAAAATAGGACAAGGATTTGATCTTTCTACTTACAATACTCAGTGTGGCTACAGCAAAGCAACTCAGCACCTCAAATTGTAATATATTTATCCCCAAAGCATCACAAAGAATTATATCTGTGGTCTATTAAAGAAAGTCACAGACTTCCTGCATCGTCTCTCCTTTGAAAGCTTTAACTGAAGTTACAGCACAATCCTTTGCCAAAGAAACTCCCACAAAGTTCCTTGCTCTCCAAACTCCTCTTTTGTACCACGAAACGCCAGCAGGGAGTAAAAAGCAGACAGGAAGCAACCTGCTCACTCTGATTTCAAACCATGCACCCCGAAATCCTCAGTTTGCCTCTGTCAATGTGGATGAAGTACCACCACACTCAGCCCTGTGGCTTAACCCTTTCAGAACCCAGCTGAGAGGATGAGTCTGAGCCAAGGGCCTTGTTCTTGCTCCAGGATCATTGGAGCCATTACAAAGCTTCAATTCCCCCTTTTTCGTGGAATTATCCAAGAGAATAATTCCTTATTGAAGACTGTGATCCACAACAAGAGCCCTGTGCCTCTGGCACTGGGAAATGAACTCAAGGGAGAGGAAGAGATTGATTTCTGGCTGCTGGCCAGAGAGGAACAGACATTTACTCTGGAGGAAAATGGTAAATTCATGTCTTTATTTTAGTTTTTCCACAACAATTGACATAGAAGCGAAAAGATGGAAGAAGGTGAGGGAGGCCAAGGGCAAGAAAGAGTAAAGACAAAGAAGCAGATTGTCACGTGAGGAAAAAAATGCTAAAGAAACAGACAAGCACAGACACTTACACCCACCCCAGACAAATCTTTTAGTCCCCAGTACTCAACAGCTTCCCAGGGTGTTCCTCCCTGTGAATTCTCTGATCCCATGTTTCCCACAGCCCTTGGTCTCTTCCACTGCCAGAACACGCTTTTGGTCTTCCACTGCCTTTCCATTTCATATAAACCACAGGACCCTCATGTCACCCTCTTCATCACCTCTGCTCTTCCGTTGAAATTGGTCAAAAAAAGCTTCAACAAACACCAGGATAGAAGGATTGGCCGAGGACATGTTTGAACAAAGTCTCTTTCCTCCAAACAAAGCGCCTAAAATAGGAAAGGAAATGGAAGAGAATGAAAGAAAAACCATCATGTCTAATACGAAGTCGCTTCTGGCGTGCAATCTTTTTATTTCCTCCTGATGAAATTTGAGGGAAATAAGTGATAAAGGGAAATGTAAGCAAAAATCACACTCATCAGACAACATGATTTTCATCAGCACTGGAAAACGTGAGGCTGTTTCACATGGAAAAGCTCCAAGGCTCTTCGTTAGAAATTTGTGCAGTGACATTTTACAAAAGGCCTGGGTCTTCTCAGCATGGCCACGGCACAAAGAGGGGGCACCTGTGGAATTACAGGTGTAAAAATTGGGATGAAGCTGGTGTTTGCATCAATCCTCCCTCAAACCCCTTCTGACACAGCGGGGTCAGTGTATTCAAGAACTCAATTCCCTATGGGTTAACTCAAGGTCTCTCTTTGCATTAACACTTATAAACTCCTGTTCTTTTTTTTTTCTTTTCCTTTTTTAATCATCTTCCTGGTTTGTCCAAGTTCTCCTGAATGCAGAAAATACGTTTTTTCTGGTTTTATAAATGAAGTTTTACCTGAAGGTAAAATTCTTCTAAGCTGGAGGAACACATTTCATCTCACCCATCCAAAAGGGAGAGGTGTAAGGTAGTAAAGCACCTGCCTCTTCCTCCTCCTCCTCCTCAACCTCCTCCTCCTCCTCTCCCCATGGGAAAACCAAGAATCATAGAACATTATGAGTTGGAAGAGACCCAGAAGGATCATCGAAGTCCAACTCCTGGCCCTGCACAGGACAAGAATCACATCAGGTGTCCCAAATTCGTTTAGAAGGTGGACTTTGCAAGTGAACGGCAAATCCATGACCAAATCCTGGAATGTTGGCACATACAGTCTTGACAAGGAGCAGAGAAATCCCAGACAGGATCAGAAACAGCACGAGAGAAAGCTGTTGGCATAAGGTGCCACCCAGAAGATGAGATCCAGCCCATAGTAAACGGAAAGTGGTGAGATGAAGCAGAGCTGCCGCTTCCAACTCATGATAGGGAGGAAAATACTCAACAAAACTCAAGAAAAAAGTCCCGACCAACCAGCAAACTTTGCTGCATTGCTAACCTAATAGTTTATTTTAATTTATCATTAACAAGTTCCCTGATTTTGAAAGGCCACTAGAAATATATCAGATTTTTTCCCAGCAGTTTGTGCTTCTCACTCTTTTCGTCTCAAGCTTGTTAAAGATGTTAGGAAGTAACATCAGCCTTCAGTTCAGAACCTGATATTCTCTATATCTGCACTAATGCTGCCAGAAAAACCTGTTCTCGTCCTGTGCTCCTTTTTAGGCAGCAGTGAAAAACTAAAATAAAAAAAACCAACCAGCATGAAAACAACAACAACAACAAAAAACCTCAAACCACACTGCCTTCTAATTTCTACAAGAAAAACAGCAGCTCTTGTTGATTTAGTGGTAGGAAATGTCAAACACTCACAAGGATGTTACTAAAATAAAGACCCCATCACTTCATGGGGGCAACACAATGGCTAAAGGTGATTTGAAGGTCAGGAGAGGTTGGCAGCCCATGGGAAAGGAGCTGCTGGGATCCTCAGCCCTGTTTCACCTGCTCAAACCTCTACAAAACGAACAAAGGAATTCAGAGAACTCCCACTTTCACCACAGGAATCCACGTGGGCTGCAGTGCTCCTCTCCAGATGGGAGAATTATGGAGAACGTTGATTTTCTGTGATCGTTAAGTGCAAAATAGACTTCAGATTTTAAGTAAAATTTTATGAAGAATAAATGCAGAGCAGAGCTGGGCAGTGGATTAAGAAGCTGCTAATTCTGGCAGCGTGGAAATTTTGGCTTTGGTCGGACAGTTTTACAATTAAGAGTTTTTCTTCATTTTTAAGCAATGGGGAGACAAACTTTAAAAAGTTTTGCATAATTCTGATGTGTTACCAAGATGCAGTTAAGTCCTTTTTAAATGAAACAAATCACTTTGGGCGGGGGGAATTATTATTTTTTGCTGGTAGTGGATTAGGATTGTGTTAAAAGGACAATTCATTTTTGATTGAAATAAATCAATGTACTGGAAAATACCAATCAAATTGTGAAATTTCCCTATCAAATCCTATTGCTTCTTGCCTTCCAAGATGGAAAGTCTAATCATGTTCCCTCCTTCATGCTCCAAAACAGTGGCAGAAACAAACATTAAGGCAGTGTCTGCCTGTATTTTTAAAAGAATACCCAAGCCATTAAAAAATTGAAATTTAAGGTATTTGAGAGTTTATTTCATTTTTTAATATTGATGCTGTGTGAGGATTTAAATAAAACCTGAGTGAAAGCAAGTTTTGTTTGCACTGCCATATTCCTGTCTGCAGTCCTGTGCTAATGCAAACACAAACAGCAGCACCAAAAGGATGTGAAAATATAAAGGAATTGACTGGAAAAGCAAAGTGGAAATGATTAATCTTACACTTACTGCCCAAGCTGTTGGAAGTGTAACGTGAAAACAGTCAGCAAAAAAGATGAAGAATCAAAATATTTTTGAAACGTTGTTATTTAAAAATTTATTGGTGATATAAATCACAAAATACTGTTTTTATTTTTAAACTAGCACTTAATCAGCCTCTCTTCTGGTCTTATTAATGAACTCAGCACTAATTGCCTTAGAAAATATCTTTTTAAAGATTCAGGCTATTAATGACAAAATGGAGATGATTTTTTTTTTCATGATTAAGTCCATGTGATGCAAGGGAGTGCTATCAGAAAAATCAGCCCTATGAACCAAAAAAAAAGAAACCTTAAAAACATTACCTTGCCACAGCTTTGCAGTTGAACAAACACATCCATTGGGATGGGACACTTCGAATGCCCCATCCCTGGAGGTGTCCAAGGCCAGGTTGGATGAGGCTTGGAGCAACCTGGGACAGTGGGAGGTGTCCCTGCCCATGGCAGGGGGTTGGAATGGGACGATCTTAAAGGTCTTTTCCAAGCCACACCATTCCAGGATCCAAGGAAATGGGTATTCCCTACATTCCTTACAAATGTGATGCTGGACCCTCGAGCTTGTTCCAGAGTCAACACTTGTTGCAGCACAAGGCTGAAGAAGTTTGAGTATAGAAAATGCCTTTTCTTTCCATATCTTTCCTCTTCATAACTTCCTTCATAACTAAAATTTCAGGCCGTCTCAAGGACAGAGAAGACAAATTGCTCCTGTAGTAAATAAAAAACCAAAAATCTTGGAGAGACCTTGCAGTGTCATTGAGACCTGCATGCAGAGTTTTCACAAACTAAAAGCCCCGGAGAGATGAAGTGAGATCTGGGATGACAGGAGAGCAGAAATGACTGAAACAAAGTGGGTGCAATGGAAAATAGCAACGGAGCAATGCAACAGCTGGCATCCATCTATGGGAAAAAGAGCTTTGTGCATGGGTAGCACTGCAAATGCTGAAGTAGATTCCCTAGCTCAGACTAAAAGCTCCAACTGATGCACCCTCGTCTTCTGGAGAACTTCAATTCTCCAGAAAAAAAAAAAAAGGGAGCAAGGTAATTTATCAGACATCCTAAAGAGAGATGAAAAAGGGTGATACACCCTTTGCCATTTATTGGTAATCTTTACCCACATGTTTAAATAAGCAAACTATACTGCTAATTTATGCATAATACTTTATATACCTTCTCAGCATTTACTGAATGGAGGAAGGAAAATTACTTTTGTTTGCTTAAGATTAACCATAACAGAAACCATCTGGCTCCAAGAATCAGCTCTTTTGGAAGAAATCATAAAACCTATACAGGGTTTTATAATCCATATGTACCAGACCCCATACGTTGTTCAGGAAGATGAAGTGCCATCTGCCAGAGCTTCTGGAAGTCTCCTGGGTTTGTTTCTGTGGGATATTTTATGCAGATCTGGTCACCCACGGTTATGGGATCTGCAGCTGGTCAGCAGAGGTTGTAGCAAATGCCATAAAACGTTCTGTTTCTTGTTACACAGCTGCTGCTGTAGTTATTCTCTGGTAAGGAAGGACTGGTACAGCAGGCACAGGCTCAGCTGCCTCTCCCTGCGATTCACACGGACCAAATTCTGACTTCTCAGACCCTGAGCAAGTTACTGCTGAGCCCTTGAATTGTTCATCACAGTGAAATGGTCACTGTGGGGAAACATTACAGAATTAGTTGGGGTATTTTTGTACACAGAGGCACGTTCACTCAGGAACAAACCTTTCCCATCTCCCAAGGCAGGAGGAGAGGGGAACATCATCTCACTGCCATGTATTATAAAGAAAGTAAATTACTTTACTGTTCCAAGGACGATTTCAGGCATAAACATTGAGTTGTAGAATGATTTATGTTGGAGGGGATGATAAATACCATCCAGATCCAACCTTGCCATGGGCAGGGACACCTTCCACTATCCCAGGGTGCTCCAAGCCCTGTCCAGCCTGGCCTTGGACACTTCCAGGGATGGGGCAGCCACAGCTTCTCTGGGCAAACCTGTGCCAGGGCCTCACCACCCTCACAGGAAAGAATTTCTCGCTCATATCTAATCTAAAGCCATTCTGCCTTGTCCTCTACATGCTCTTATCAAAAGTAATCTCACAGACCTGTTACTGCACAAGGAAACCTCTAACCCAGCACAGCAACACCGCCCTAAAAGGACAGAGCTAATAAATAAAATAAAAACAAAATAGAAGTTCATTAGAAGTTTATGCAAAGCTACAGAAGACATGTAGTTACTCCATGTGTGACGTGATTTGGACAATGACCTTTATTCCCATACTTGCACACAAAAGAAAAGGTGTTAGCATTTATTAGACATTATTATATTACCCTCTGCACCTTTGTACAAGTGAGAATACCCCTTCCTCATGGGTAAACCAGCAGCATTTACACTGCCCTGGGGCTCAGCCCTCATGACCAGGACTGATCCATCCTCAGGGTCAACTGTGCCTTCAGCTACAAGACAAAAAGTGGCTTTTTGCTGTTTAATTCAGCAGAACTTTGCTCTGTTTCTCATTCTCAGCATGAGTCATTAAATATCTGCAGACCAGATTTTGCTCTTCATCTTAATTGAAAAGACTCTATTATGTACTTGAACGCAGACTTTCTCCTTTTCTTTCAAACTAAAACTGAGACATGGCTTGAAGTATTTGCCTAAAAAAAATATAAAAATTCCACGGCACTGTGATACTGATGAGTATGAGAAAGTGGAAGTGACAGGAAACTGATAAAGAAAAGGCTGAATTAAATTTTTTAGACAACTGGTTTATTAGCTGAAGCATTCTGGTTTAGATCAACAGATACAAATGCCAAACTCAGTAAGCTGGTTTCAGCTGAAAGTTTTTTTTTCTTTCTCCCTTTACCACAGTCGAAGCAGCCCATTGCAAGCTTTCAAAGGGAAATGTTTTGACATTTTGAACTGAAATACTGTGTGTTCTCAAAATCTGCTCATATTAAAAAAACTCAAATAGCAAGAAAATTAGAAATAAAAGAGGGTTTCCCCCAAATACTTCAGTCAGTGAAACTCTAATTTCTTCTTTTTTTTCTTTTTCATTTGTAGATAAATTCTAAACATAACTGACAGCCATAAGGAGAAAAAACTTTAAAATTAAATAAAAATCATTTACATCACCCCTCTGACTACCAGCACCAGTGCTCATGCAGAGAGAAATGCATGTATAAGACATAGCAAAGAGGTGAAACCAAAATACATCTGAAAGGTTTTGGCTCCAAGAGCAAAGCTATGGGAGATGGGCAACCTCCACAGGAGTTAATCCTTTAGTCCCTTTGGAAAATGTCAAGGAATCCCAAAATGCAGAATCATTTAAAAGCTGAGGCAGTCATCCTGTCAATAAAGCCAAGAGATTCCATTTTGAACTATTTCATGTCCCTTTTCCTGTTTCATTCCCTGTTCCTTTTCCTGCAGCCTTTCTTCAAACATTCTTGCAAAGTGCTACGGGAATTTTCTGACACTTACTCCATGACATGATAGAATCACAGAATAGTTTGGGTTGGAAGGAACCTTAAAGCTCATCCCGTTCCAAACCCCTGGCATGCACAGGGACACCTTCCACTATCCCAGGTTGCTCCAAATCTCATCCAACCTGGCCTTAGACATTTCCAGGGATGGGGCAGCCACGACTTCTCTGAGCATGTTGCTGCAGCTGAGGTCAAAGGAAACCCTTCCCCACACCTATTCCCCATCAAATGCCTACAGAAGGGTTAACACCTGATTTCCAGCACACCTACAACCATCCCCTTCTGTGCACGCCTCTATTAATAGCAAATCCAAACATGTGAGCAGAGTGCTGCCAGCAATGGCTCTCTGGATTTTTGTCGACGCTGCGATTGCAATAATAAAATATAATGTTCTACCAGAAGAAACAGGACTGCTGCCAAATCCCTGCTCCACCATGTTCCCTCATGCTGCTCTTGCAGCCACCAGCATTAAAGGGTGGGGACAACAGGTGGGAACAGCCAGTGGCTGGGGCAGGGGACTCGTTCACCCAGGAGCCAATAGTTGGATGTGGGTCTGGGGATGCTGGATTGCCTCCTCTTTTCTCATGGATGCCCCATCCCTAGAAGGTGTTTAAGGTCAGCAGGATGGGGCTCGGAGCTCCCTGGTCTAGTGAAAAGAGTCCCTGTCCAAGGCAGGGGATTGGAGCGAGATGATCTTTAATAACTCTTCAAACCAAACCTATTCTATGATTCTTTTTACCTCTTTTTGCTTCCTCTTCCTTTTCTTCATTCCCTCACCCCCTTAGTTGCTTTTTCCACCCACCACTTTTGAAGTCAGCAGTGGCTGCTGCCATTCAGAGCTCACCAAGCAGCTCAGGGAGACTGACATGTGTCACATTCCTCCCTGGGAAAAATTCCCTCCTCGTACCTTCTTAGAATGAGAAGGTTGAAATCAAGGGGTCCCCAAAACTCCCTCTCATCTCTGTTGCCAGGATGGTGCATCCCCAGCGCCCGTGTTCATCTGCAGCAAATCTCAGCCCATCCATCCATCTGGCCCTGCTTGAGCAGAGATCTTGGACTTTATGAACTCCAGAGGTTCCTCCCAACCTTCCATCCTTCTACAGCTCCTCAACAGACCCTGTCTCTTCTTCCTTAAACAGTGATGAAGGTCTAAGGAGCAGGAGTGCTATGATTTTCTAGTTGAAGGTTGGATTTGATGATCTCACAGGTCTTTCCCAGCCTTGATGATTCCATGATCCTTTTGTGGTCATATCCTGCCTTTCTTCCTTTCAACTTCCTGTGCAGAGGGGACTGGCACTGGGCAGCAAAGAATTCTGTAGGAAATGGTCAACATTGTTGCTCAAAGGGGTAAAATGGTGCTGTTCATTGATCTTTAGGTGGTCAGAAGTTGCCTCCCACAGGTTTCCCATCATCTTGCAGCTCCCAGGTGTTACCCCTGCACCAGCCCCACCAGGTAACCACAGGACAGATCAAGTGACCTAGGTGGGACACATGGATCTGTTGGGGAAGGAGAGGCTTTGCAGGTCAAATTCTCCACTGCAGCTCTGCAGCGGATGAATGAAGTCCAGGAGAGCACCAAGAAAACCACACGGGGAATGCAAAAGTCATGACAACCAATTCCTCTTGAAAACAGAAAATATCTCCTGCTGGATATGAAGAAAAGATGTCTTGAAGCTCTTGAAGGTTTGTCAAGAAGGTGGGGATCACTCCCTAACACCCAATGAGTTCACAATCTGGTTGGAAAGTTCATCATCGGGTGATTTCCTCCAAAACAGGTGGAAATGGGAGTTTGGCAGCCTCCCTCATTCTCATATCCCACTCCCTGCGCTGTGCTAATTACACACTTGAGACGGTTTAACTTCCCCCAGAGATCTGAGGAGGTCAATCAGCACTTCTCCCCCAGTTCATTGTACCCAGCAGCCCGAGCAGCTAACAGCAGCTCCTTTGAGTGAGTTGATTTTATCAGAAATTCCTGCTGCCACCTCCGTGTGTGCACAAACGCCGTCGAGGCTTCTATAATTAGAGCACACTGAGAGAGAAGCAATTTGTAAGGAGAATGACATCTCTAAAACGCGTCTTTCTCAGAAAGGTGCTGCCTGCATGTCTGGGGGGAAAAGCTTGAATATTCAGGAGGAAATTCTCTGTACTGATGCCACTACACATTAACTCGAAAGCCTAATTGTTTTGTTTGTTTTTTTTTCTCCGTGTCTAAAAGTCCCGAGTCATAAAAGAAGAAAAAAAAAACCACATAGGCAAACACAGGTGCAAACCTGCGCACACCCCTCAGTCACCTGTGCTTAGTCAAAGACAAGGTACACATAAAAGAACCAAAATATCAGCCAACGTGCCAGGGGGGTAAATTTATACATGGTAAATTTATACAGGTTGAGATTTACAACAGCAGAGAATGTGGTGCTTTGGACCGTGCTGGTATCGATGTTGCTCCAAAATGAGAGCATTTTGATCTCACAAATCCGAAAGCATTTCTGTTCCCAAATATTTAAATGAGGCAAGATGAGCTTGCAGGGGAGTTGCATCCACCAGCTGCTACTGGGATTGTTTAGTCTGGAGAAAAGGAGGTTCAGGGGAGACCTCACTGTCGTCTACAACTGCCCGAAAGGAGGTTGTGAGGTAAGAGTTGGATTCTTCTCCCAGGCAGCTCCTGACAGAACAGTGGAAAATGGCTTTAAGTATCACTAAGAGAGGTTCAGATCAGATATTACAAAACATTTCTTCACTGAAAGAGTAGTTAAGCATTGGAACAGGCTGGCCAGGGCAGTGGTTGAGTCACCATCCCGAAAGAGCTCAAAAAATGAATCCGTGTGGCTGTGGTGGTATTCAGTCATAGGCTGGAATTTGAAGTCTTTTCCAACCTTATGGATCCTGTGGTTCTATGATCCCACGGAAATGTTCCCACCCACAGCCAACCCAAGGCTGTTTGCTGGTTTGGTGCAGCTAAAATGCACCTGTACAAGCCTGACCTGAGTCACGATGGCTCCTTTTGTGTCCCCTTCCCTCCCTGCAGACCCATGCAGGCACCACGGTCACAGGACCATGAAGCAGAACCACTCCGGTCTCTGAGCCACCACACAGGAGATTTGGGTTATTTTTGCAAACAGGAAGAGAACAAGGCCTTACCAGACTGTGGGCCCTGATCTGTGCAGGCTGTGGGCCAGAGCAGGGGAATAGTCCCTAGTTCTGGTCCTGACCCTGTAAGATCTGAAGCTCTCTCCCTTCTCCACCAGAATCCCATCCCCTGTTTGGCTGGAAAGTCTCTGTGATCCTGCAAGACTGAGGGGAAATGGCAATTCGGGGTCCCAGACTCAAGGATGGTGCAAGGAGCTGAACATACATCCAATAATACTGCTGGAAATTCTTAGCATCCAGGTAATTCAAAAAGACTGACAAAATAATCTCATGATCCCTTCCAGCTTTAAAATCCATGATTGCCAGAGCTGAAAGAAAAAAAAATATATAATGCTACTTAACCGTTAATGCCAAGACTAGACATATTTTCACCCAAGATCATGGCTAAATAACAGAATTTCAAAACTTCCAGTAAAGTTTTGCACCTATAGACTGAGTAGGTGGAAAACAACATTTTTAAAAGGAGCATCTTCCATCAGGAATGCGTCACTAAAAGCACTCTCTGTCTAAATGGGCTGGAACTATGTCTGGGGACTTCCATGCCATTGTCTTGAAAAATTGTAAAAATAAAAAATTAAAAGAAAACAAGCTTCACAGACAAGGAAAGTTAAAATTCTTGTGCTGCCATTAAAAAGTTGGAGACTTCTGTTTCAGAAACAGTTCTTCACTTGTTTTAAGAACAAAGCTCAAAGGCCATTAGCAAGATTCATCTTGTTAATAATTCATTATAATTTTTCTCCTCTGGTTGAAATGTAGATTTTTTACTCAGAAGGTTGTAATATACAGAGTGTTCGAAGACTGTTTTGCTCTTACTCTGTTTTCCTGTTCAAAGTACACTAAGATGATATTTTGGGGCACAATTTTGTAGTGGGCTTGGCAGGGTTTGGTTTATGGTTGGGCACAATGATCTTAGAGGTCTTTTCCAATCTTAACAATTCTGTGTTTCTGTGATATTGGTCACTGGGTATGAATAGATTGTCCAGGAAAGTCATGGCTGCCCCATCCCTGGAAGTGTTCAAGGCCAGGTTGGATGGGGCTTGGAGCAACCTGGGATAGTGGGAGCCATCCCTGCCCACAGAAGGGGGCAGGAACTGGATGATTTATAAAATCCCTTCCAACCCAGGCCATCCTAGGATTCTACGATTCCAAAAAATACATTTGCTGTGTGTATGAACGCACTTCCCTGGGTGCATTTTGGCAGTGCTAGAAAACAACTCTAACGCACACAACGACAGAGAAGATCTCTGTGACCCCCACTGGGGTCTGCACTCAGGTCAGATCTTGGCTGTGTTAGTGTTGGACAACCTAAATACAGTGACCTGGTACAGCCCTGGTCCAGCACACAAGTGTGTGTATCAATACTGGTCCTTAGAGAAAACCCCTAAGGATGCCCTAAAAAACAGGAAAATATTTCCTGTTCCTTTCTGAACTCTCATCTGACTGCACTTCCTCCTCACCCATCTCATGGAGAGCAATTTTCTTGCAGCCACCAGCTCACCTCAGACAGGGGACAGAGGACACACCTGAGCTGTGGAAAGCAGCACATGGCAAATATTCCCGAGCTGGGATGTTCACATCATAGGTGGGCCTGGAAGTTCTCCAAGTGAACATCCCTTCAGGTTGGTCTGGGCAGCCTCTCCCCTCTCTCAGGAGGTCAAGAGCTGCCCCCGTCTCTCCACCCAGCCAGAGCTGGCAGCGCTGCACTGAGCAGCATTCAATTAGGAGAGCTCTCTGTAAGCTGAGAGTGAGCTGAAACACAGAGGGAGGAAGAAGCCAGCTCAAATAAATGGATAATTGCCATTTAATTCCCACGTATTAGATTTGGCAATACTCACATTATGGTTAAGTCAATAAAGCAACTTTGACTCGAGCCTGATTTGAGGACGGGACAGACCGATCAATCTGTCTGAGAGGCAGCTCCCAGCCCTGCCAGGGAGCCCTCAGGGTGGGGACAGAGGAAAGGCCACTGCCTGAGTGCCACGTGTGGAGGGAAATAGTCCTTTGTGTGCCAAAACGAGTATTAAGCAATGATCCCATTCATGCTCTCCCTAAATTAGGCAGTTTCGTTCATGCACAATGCATCCCTTTATTCCTACCCCTCAATTAGGCTGCACAGCAAAGCCCAGCCACCTTGCTGGGAAGGCGTTGCTATGCCAAGCCGGTCTGTCTGTCATATCCATGTGAACACTGCTCAGGAGGCAAGTCCACGTAGGAAATTCACTGTCAGGCAACTGGCTCAAGAGAATGAGCTAACTAAAGCTGCAGCAGAGGGATGAAAACTTCCCAGTGCTGCCTCACAGCTTGTCATTCCCACCTGGCTGCACATCAGTGAGGACAGGATGTCCATGAAACCTGCCACTGCCAGTGGGAAACAGCAAAGGGCTGTGAGGGAACAGCCCTTGCACATGTGTTTAGTCCAAATCAATACTAATAAATGTTTCCAGGCGTCCGACATCAATAGCTATAAAATAATTCATCTGGTTTACAGGTTCAGCTCCCTTTCACTGAGACAAGTGAAGCCCTTGATTTTTTGGGGGGGAACTACAATTTCCTTTGGGAGGGACAAAATCTGCCTCTACCACAAAACAGAGTTGCTCACAAGAGAAGTGGACAAACAAGTGGAACCATGGGAATTTGAGATCAGCAGAAAAAATAGCAAGACAGAAATGCCACCAATAATGCATTATTATTATTATTATTATTATTATTATTGCTACCAAAATGCATTATTTTGCCTCACACTGCATCCATAAAATAGAATTCTGCATTATGTACCATTGCTCTAGTGGTGTGCCAGGCATCTGCCCTACCCAATACACACAAGAGTCTATGAAAAGCAGAAGAGGAAACCATGGCAAATTGGTTTGGGTGAGCACACAGCCAGGCATTGCACAGGCTCTCAGGCTCTATTCTGTGATAAACCTGGAAATCCCTGGAGATATTGCCATTAGTTCCAGTGGATTTAACATATACAGGGCACATTCAACAGCAGGATGCATGATAAGAGTATTCAGCCACACAGACTGAAACTTCACCAGTATGAACTAGGAACCTGTTCATCCCTCACTGCTTAAAAGGAAAAACAAACAAACAAACCAGAAAAAAAACCCCTACAACCTAAAAACACATGAAAAAATATCAAAGATTCCCCCAAAACCAACCTAACACTTTATTTTATGAGTATCAAAGCAAGTAAATTAAAGAAGGTATCTAAATTCCTCTGTATATTTGTTTCCATTAGAATATTAGTGATAATTCTTCACCTTGCAGTAGGTAGACAGATGTGATGTGGCTATGTACATACCCAGACACACACAAAACATATTTTATGGTATATTACTGTTTAAATGTAAATATTTTCCTGAGATGTCCTACAAAGCAAGAACATTAAAAGCATCTGCTATTAAATCTTTGCTAAAACCTCCAAATTTCTCATGAAAATTCAAAGTGTGCTGTTAATGAAATTGTTGAGTTTTTAATGTACATGTCATTGTGATGAATGTAGAACATAATTTCCATAATGTCTTACATGTTTCACGCACTTCTAGGTATTTTACCATCTCCTGAATAACCCAGGGAAACAGATTATTAGCAGATTATTAGGCTAGAAAACAGAATTATGGAGCCATGTATGGTTACAGAGAATTTGCTTCAAGGTAAGAAGCAGTGCACAAAATTTCCCATGTGCTTGCTCACTTTTCCAACTACTAGATTAATACTTTCCAATCCTTGCAATAATTTAATTAAAGTGATCAGAAGATGAGAAGTAATACTGCATCGCTGAATCTAATTAAACTTCAAGTTTATCCTCTAGAAATCAAGAAAAATACATATTTCTTCAAGGAAAGACATTCATTTTATTCTGACAGAGGAGAGGATAAAAGTAAAAAACCAATCAGTTTTGTTGATAACATCTCTCTCTTCTCTCTCTCCAAATGACAATTCTTGCCTGGCTAAATAATCAAATAATAAGCATTCTGCAAAGCTAATCTTCATTTTCTGAGCTGTCTGAGACACTTTATCCCATCCCACCCCTGTCATTGCATGGTGAAACAGCCGTGCCTTTGTAAAAATGGCAACAAATAAACAAATGGAGGGGAGGCCTCTACCCTGCTGGAGCCAGCCAAGAGAACGATGGAATCACAGAATATCCTGAGTTGGAAGGAACCCACAAGGATCATCGAGTCCCACTCCTGGCCCTGCACAGGACACTCCAACAATCCCACCCTGTGCCTGAGAGCGCTGTCCTTGAGCTCTGGCAGCTTTGTGGCTGTGACCACTTCCATGGGGAGCTGTTCCAGTGCCCAACCACCCTCTGGATGAAGAACCTTTTCCTGATATCCAACTTAAACCTACCCTGACACAACTTCAGGCCATTCCCTTGGGTCCTGTCTCTGGTAGAGAGAAAAGATCAGTGCCTGCCCTTCCTCTTCCCCTCACAAGGATGCTGAAGACCACAATGAGGTGTCCCCTCAGTTTCCTCTTCAGGCTGAACAGACCAAGTGATCTCAGCCCTTCCTCACACAGCTTCACCTCCTGACCCTTCCCCATCTTTGCAGCCCTCATTTGGAATCCTCACAACAGCTTTAGATCCTTCTTATATTGTGAAATATTATCTATTTATGAAAACCAACACATGAACGTGAGACGGCGCAAATGAGAAGACTTTGAGGAAGGCTGAGATCACTCAGGTCTGTGATGAGAACTTAACTTCCACTTTCAATAAACCAAAGCCACTTTTCATTATGACACAGCGAAGGATAAACACCAGAGCATTATTCAGCTCCTGGTACTTAGAGCTTGAAGGACACTGAGTGGGTGGCAGAGAAAAGCTGAAAGCAAAGGGAAAAATCAAACTCTGCACCCTGGCATTATTTGCAGCTGGTCTTCTGTTCATGCTTTGTCTAGAGGCCTCTTCCTGATAAATCATATCATCACTCCGGGCTCACCAAACGCAGATCCGGCAGGGCCCAGCTTTACTTCTCTCTGCTGAGCATCTCGCAGATGTTGATCCTCACCGTGGTGAGGCAGCTCCTCCACTGCAGCCCATGGGAGTCCAGAGGGGAGCAGAGACCCACCTGAAGCCCATGGAGAATCCCACACCAGGGCAGGGTGAGGCCTGAAGGAGGCTGGCCCTGATGGGAAGCCTGCGCTGGAGTTTTGCTGCCAGGAACTGTGACCCCATGGGACCATAAGACCCATTCCCTGTGTCCCTGCACCACTGGAGGGGAGGAGGTAGAAGAAATAATGAGTGAATTTCAGCCCAGGAAGAAGGGAGGGGTGGTGGAAAGGTGTTTTAAGACTTTTTATTTCTCATTAACCTAACCTGACTTTTGATTGGCAATGTTAAATTCATTTTCCCTAAGCTGAGACTGTTTTGCCCATGACAGAAATTGGCCAGTGTTCTCTCCTTGCCTTTACAGCAAACCAAGAGCATTTAATGTATTTTTTTCAGCTGAAGAGGGGAGTGATAAAGAGATTTGGTGGGAGCCTGGCATTCAGCCAGCGTCAACCCACCTCAGCCAGTACCCAGTCCAGAACCTTTCTGGGCTGAGCCTAATGCAATGGAAAGTGCTGTGGAACATTAAATTTCCACTTTGAGGACAGACAGCTCTTCAGGACTGAAGCTGCTGCTGCTGCCTGCTGTGAAGGGTGTGCTGGAGCCAGCTCATCCCTGCTGAATTCCTCAGACACAGGCAGGATATCTTCTTCCTGACCAGGTCCCTCAGAGGGACCTGCATCTGACATATAAAGGTGAACTTTGCTGCTGTAACACCAGATCCAAAGAACAAATATTAATATTAAATATATATATATATCTAAAAGAAAAGTAGACAAGTTGAAGATTCTGCTGCCACAAGAGAATAAATGCAATAGCATGAAGGAAAGGTTTCTTTTTCTCTATCGATATAAAAGCATTTAAAAGCCATTAAATTGATTAATTGAATGCTAAAAATCACCAAGGCAGACAGAATCACCACCTCATCTTTATCAGCATGTCTATGTTTTCAGCCATAAATTAAAAGCCAGAAACTTTTAAACACAAAGAGCAGAGACTTAGATTAGATTTTGGGAAGAAATTGAAGTTACTGTGAGGATGGTGAGGCCCTGGCACAGATTTCCCAGAGAAGCTGAGGCTGCCCAACCCCTGGCAGAGTCCAAGGCCAGGTTGGATGAGGCTTGGAGCAACCTGAGATAGTGGAAGGTTTCGCTGCCCATGACAGGGGGTAGGAATGAGGTGATCATGAAGGTCCCTTCCAACCCAAACCATTCTGTGATGTTACCAGCATCCCAGGAACATGAGAGCAGCCTTTTCACATCAGATTCCGCCCAAAACCTTTCCAGAAATTCCTCCCTTTAAAGAAGATACCCTTCCACAAACAACAAAACCCACAGGGACTGCCAGGGTGGCTTATCAGACAATGCAACACTTATAAACGCAGGAATGACGAGAAAAAGTAGGTGGAAGTTCTAATCTTAAAACATCTGTGTCTGAAAAACAAAATATATTTCCAAACCTCGCTTTCCAATACACTTCAGAATTGTGAGGAAGGCAATAATTATCCCTAATTTTCAGAGGGAACTGTAGAAGAGAGAATTAAAGGCTCTGACTCACAGGCACTAAAGCAAACAGTGGCAGGAGCACACGCTGGTTTACACCAGCAAGTGCTGGCCTCACTGTGTGTTTATAACAAAAAAAATTAATATAAACCCTCTTTTGTTGGCCCTTTAAGATAACACAGGTTACAGTGCTCACCTGGGAGAAAGCAACCTCCAGAGCTGAAAACAGGGAATAATTTCTCCCAGGTCAATCTGAGCCCGAAATGACATCATTTAGGAGTCAGTCCATTAATTATGGGGCACTGATGAGCACACCAAATTTCCAGGCTCCTCCAAGGGTTTGCAGGTCTGTCCAAAATGCACTTCAAGCCCATGGAAGTGCTCGCCATGAATTCTCCAAGTGGCAGAACAAAAAAAAAGTTGGAAGTGCCCATGGCTGTGGGATCAGAGAAATTTGACACACACAGGTTGTCGCCTCGTCCACTGGCCCCCAAAACTTGGCTTGAAATATCTAAAGGTATTAACCAGGTGCTCAGCTACTGTGAAAACTGACCTGATGGGAAAAGGAGCAAGAGAGCTCTGAGGGAAAGTAGATGACAGAAGTTTTAGAGTTTCTTTTGTGCTTCATTGATTGAACTTGGGTGATTACCAATTAAATAATTAATATATGTACAACTTAAGCACAAAAACATATTTTAATTTTTTAACAGGATTTCACATTACTTCAGAGTTGAAGAATACCTTTTTTGGTAGGTTTGCCCATCACCACAGACTTTAAAAAGTAAATTTTAAAATGTAATTTTGTAATTTTGTGTAATTCAGAAAATGTATGATAAACAAAGGGGGAAAATAAAATCATATATCCATACCGCAGAATTATATACTCACAGAAATGCTCTGCAGTGTCAGTTTTGGGAACTGTTTCACAACACCTTATATATATTAAAGGAGATAACAACCCAAAAGAGCTGTTTGTTCATGATTTAAGAACTGTAAGGAGAGGGAGAACAGCAATATCCCACACAGACACACACCCAGCAGCAGAAATCACCCCCAGCAGCTCTCAGTGATGATCACATTGATTCCTGCACCACTTGAGATCAGACCTGCAAAAGGCACCTTCTCTGCTGGGAACAGCTGCTGATGGCAGAAACAAGACTGATGTGTATTGTGCTCCTACAAATAACTTCCTTTCTCATAAATGGGTCAAATTAACTGTGATTTATAGAACTGAAGTTCCCTCTCAAACTCCTGCAGAAGTCCAGGAAGACAAATTCATTCTTATTACAGAGTCTTGAACAACTCACCTTAAATTTCTCTGTTATGATGAAGAACTCAATATTTTAAGCTAGAAGAGACTGTTGATCCTTTCTATTGCATTTTCAGAATTTGCTAAATAGAATCAATCACTGACTGGCTTTGGTTGGAAAGGACATTAAAAATCACCTAAGTCCAACCTCCTGCCATGGGCAGGGACACCTTCCGCTATCCCAGGTTGCTCCAAGCCCCATCCAACCTGGCCTGGAACACTTCCAGGGATGGGAATTCCACAGCTTCTCTGGGTAACCTGTGCCAGGGCCTCACCACCCTCACAGGGAAGAATTTATTCCTGATCTCTAATCTAAACCTGGCCTCTTTCAGTTTCAAGCCACTCCCTCTTGTCCTACCACTGTATGTCCTTGTAAAAAGTCCCTCTTCAGCTTTCTTGTAGATCCTCTCTAGGAACTGGAAGAATGATGTTGGATGTCTATCAAAGGTCTGAGAAAAAGAAACATGGTCTTCTCAGCTCCCCAAAATAAACCTGAGGCTTCAGAGGAGCAGCAAAAGCTTATCATGGAAAACACTCCTCTTTCCTTACGAGCAGAATTTGTGACATCTCTTCCAGAGGTTTGACTGGACAAGAATCACATAGAATCATTAAGGTTGGAGAAGACTTTCAAGATCCATCTGGAGCTGGTCTCAGTATCTACAATAGCGTGCAGAGAACATCCCTGCATGCAGAAGAGCCTTGTGACCACCTTTGCCTCACAGAAGAGTAGAATCATGGAATAGTTTGGGTTGGAAAGGACCTTAGAGATCATCGAGTTCCAATCCCCTTCCACGGGCAGGGATGTCATTGGCCAGATGAGGTTGCTCAGGGCCCCATCTAACCTTGGCTGGATGTCATATCAGGACATATGCAGAATTCCACCATTAATCAAGTTACAGCTATTCCTGATATTTAGTCTCCATCCAGACATTACTGATCTTGCAGAAAACTACCAAGAAGGCAAAACTGTTATTCAAAGAGTACCAAAAATACTCTTAATGCCTATGTAAAAGTTTTTTTTTTTTTCCTTTTTCTAGAAAGCTTTCTTAAAACTCAGTCAGTCTTTGTCCATAATTAGTAAAAGAAGCTATTGTCTGTTCTTCTTAACATGACACTTATCTTCCCAAGTCTAGCAAAGTATTTCTTAAATACTGGCAAAGTTCCTCACTTCGTATTAATATTTTCCTACTTAAGCTGTACCCCAAAATAGCAGCCAATTATTTCTTCAAACGCTCTTATGACACTGGTGAGCAAAGTGCTTGTTGATCCAATAATGCCAAAAGGATGTTGCGAAATCCAGCCTTATGTTCAAAAGATATTTCCAAATATTTTGCATCTCAAAAGCAGTTTGCATCAAAAGTAAACTTCTGAAGGCTGATGGAATCTCCTGGCTCTTGCAGAAGGATGTGACCCAGGCGCCATCCACATCTTGCATGAGGTTATATCCAAGCATAAAACACATATGAAATTTAATAATCTGACCATAAACGCACATCTGAAATTTAATGATCGCTCTTGGAAAATGAGATTCAGCAGGCATGTTTGCAGAGTAGCCCGTGCACTTTTAAACTGAATTCTTGGTGAGAAGCGAGAGCGATTGGTGTCAGTATTTTGATGACTTCGATGCACAACCAAATTACACCAAGCCAACAAAACCAATGTGCTCTCAGTCAACAATAAACCAAGATAAATCTGCTTTGTTTACACCCATGTGAAAGATTTAGGTGTGTGGGTTTTATCTGACATTTGCATCAGGCCCACTGGACAAACCACAGCAACTTGTTCCACTGATGTGGCTTCTCTGTGCTTCAAAGCCTTCAAGGGGATAAAAAAACCCCACACTCTTTGATCTCAGAAACGAGCACATCCATTCCTTGTATTCACCCAGGCCTTTCTTCTAAATCAGAATTCTATTTCCTTGAGGCAGAGGATTCACACTGTGAGAAGAGTTAAATACACTTTTTCCCCCCAACCAAAGCCCTGATTCTACCTTCATCCCCCATGTTTGAAACTCAGCAGAATAAAATAGGCATCTCTGAGACACACTGTGAGCAACACAAAGCTGTTTTATTCACCTTTCAAGATATAAAAATACCCACATCTGTTGCTTCAGTTTTACTATAATATTCAAGATTTACTATAATATTCGAGATACATTACACAGCACACTGTGTTGCTTTCTGGCCTGGGTTTTTTTAATAGCAAGGTACAAGTTGTCTTCTGAAACATTTGGCATATTCCTGGTTGACAGAGGTAGGGGTTTCCCCGAGTATTTCTTAAACTAACTTGACATTTCGTATAATTATATCTGCAACCAGAGAGTAAGCACTCGAGCTATCACATTATCCGGGTTTTGCATATATGAAAATAATTGCACCATCCCCTGATCCAGGGAAAGGCACAACCAGCCTGGTTAAACCCTAGTATTAGCAGGATAAACGGTTATAATTTTATTAATCACCATTTTTGCACTGGTGCTGGGGACGAATCGCTCCCTGATGTTCCATCACGCCGAGCGCCGTGCACAACACGCACGATTAAACCTTTCCTCCCCAGAAGAGCCCACTCTGGATGTTTCTTTGTTCGAGCCCAGGACATGAACTTGCCAGGCGTGTAATTAAATCTGCTCGTTGGGGGTGGGCCTGTCCCAGACACAGACATGTGTCTGTTAACAGCTCCTCCAAGAACAACCAGCTCACTCGGCAGTGAAGCAAGGCTGGAGCCCCAAAACAAACGGATGGGATGAAAGGCAGGCATTCAGCACTGAGATATTTATTCCTTTCAGGCAGCCAGGCCCGTCTTCTTCATCCAGTCCATGAATTCTGTTTTCTCAGATTTGTGCTCACACCACACTGGTGTCCTTGGGCAGGAGGTGTATACAATCTTCTCCTGGAAACTACAGTTTTGAAGAAATGGGCAACCTTCTCTATTTTGAACACATTTAAGCCCTACCAGTCCTCCTCTGCAAAGAACAAGGCCTGGTAAACATGATATGTACATCTGATATACCCAAATATGTGCATTCAGTATTAAAGGGGGGTTATAGGAAGGAGAGAGAGTAACTTTTTACACCTGCAGATGGTGGTAGGGCAAGGAATGAATGTTTTAAGCTGAAAGAGGAGAGATTCAGGTTACATATAAGGAAGGAATTCTTCCCTGGGAGGAGGATGAGATCCTGGCACTGCTTTCCCAGAGAAGCTGTGGATACCCCATCCCTAGAAATGCCCAAGGACATGTTGGATGGAGCTCTGAGAAACCTGGGGTAGTGGAAAGTGTCCCTGCCCATGGCAGGGGAGTTGGAACTAATTGATTTTTAAAGCCCTCTCCAACCCAAGCCATTCTGATTCTACAACTATATATATTTATTTGCATAAATATTTATTTGCTCTCAGCTGTGGGCAAATTGCAAATAGTAGCAAATTTTTCTCCCCAAAGCTGAAAATAAATTAGGCCCCAAAAATTTAGCTGTTCTTTTGTGTTCTTGTATTTTTTTTGCAAATTCCTTTGATTGGTGTCTTGCCTTTTTTTT
>VZRN01001478.1:0-25349 GCA_013397935.1 Dasyornis broadbenti | reverse complement strand
AAAAAAAAAAAAAAAGTGGGAGTGGACTAAAAAGGACAGGAAGTTCAATCAGAAACCAGAAACAGAACAGTTGGTGAGCAGCAGCAAGACAAACAATCCTCCTCCCACCAACTAGACATCAATAAAATAAAATAACATAAGATAACAAATAAAATTAAGTAAGAGAAAAATAAATGAAGCAAAGCTGGATTCTTACCAAGTCTGAGGGTATGGAAGGAAAAAGAAGCACTGACATGAGATACACTAACAACTCAATTAAAATCCCTCCTCTTGTGGGAGCAGAGGGTGCCAGGCATTCCCCAAATACAAAGTGGCCCAACCTCTCTGATCTCCAGGCAGTTCAGTCCCCAAAAGGACACTCTTGTTTGCCACAGTGTTTTTTTCTTATTGTATATAAACATGCACTTTTTCTCCTTGTCAGGATGTCAATATGGCCTGGCTTCTTCTTCACTAATGAGCAATAAATGTGAAAACCCCACGGAGAAGAAAATAAATTTAAACATCACTGAAAATACTGAAACTGAGTTAATAGATACAAAATTTAAAAGTATGAAGTGACAGCACTTTGGTTTAGCAGCAAGACTACAAAAGGAGAGGTATGAAATGCCAGTATGACTGAAACCTCCAAATTACATTTCAAAAAACCACACACTGCACATCCATTCCCCCCAGGTATGCACATCCTGTATATTTTTAGTGATTTTATTGTTGTTAGATCCTGGCTTGGAATTATCTGTGTGTTGTTCAAAGTCCCAGCCATCTGGCTACAGTCTGGCTGGTAAAGCACTTCAGGAAAAGCAGCAGACACCTCCTCTTTCTCAACCTGCTTAACTCCTGCAGTACCTGAAATAAACCTAAAATACTGACTATTGCAGGATTTCAATAAAGGTTGTTTTCTTTTTTCCTGCATTTTGTCATAAATCAAGTTCTTTGCAAACTGTATTTTACAGAAAACCCTCTTTCTAAATCTCTGCGTTACACCATGTCACAGAAGTGAAAATAATAATAAAAAATAACTTGAAGGAATGAGTGATACAGAAATCTTATTTTGCTCAGCCCAGCACTTTGGTTGCCTCCATACACGTGGAAAAACACAGGAGGTCTGAAATTTTCAGGCTCCCCGGACTCATTTCTCCCTTCAAAACCATTTTTAAGGGAGAATGGGATGGTTCCCAGTGGTTTTGCCTCCACACGGCTTCATACACAACAGACCTGTTTCACATGCAAGTTCAAGGCATGAGCTATTCCCAGCCCCAAAAGATGGATTTATGACTTTAAAAATCTTCTGATGGATTTATGACTTCAAAAAATCTTCTTTACATAACTTTGTCCCTCTGCTTTGCTGGCTGTATCCCTGTTTCCATTTCTGTATCTCTATTGGGAGAGAAGAAGAAATAGAGGATATTTTATTTTATGCAGCATGGCTGTGGTCAGCTTTTTGGTCTTCTGCTCTCCACTAAGGACCTGAGCAAAGCATTTAGAGAGAAAAAAAAAAAAAAAAATCCCCTCCTAACCAAATAATGCTCAATGCATTCACATGTATGGGATATTCTTTGTCTCTCTGAAAATCCACTCCCAAATCTCTTGGTGAAGCTTTCAAGGAAAGGAATGACCAAACACACAGAAATATTCACAGGAAATATTCCATTTTAGCACATTTCTGGGCACCAAGGGATTTAGGAATAATCAGGTTTGACTGGCTATTAAAAAAAAAAACCCCAAACAAACAACATTTGCTGAAATTGCAAGACATCCTTAAAATCCTTCCAGAGTATAAAGGGGCCTCGGACTATCCACTCCCACACCCCCACCTGCATCATCAAGTACCTGGAGATCTGTGAGGTCTGACCTTAAAAAGAGATTCTGAAAATAGGACATAAGCTGTAAAAAAGTCCATTGGGAATATTTTAATCCCATGTACCTCCCATGAATCACCTGCCTGACTGGAAATTACAAGCTTGATTTCCACTAAAAATATTGGCTTTTGAAGGAATTAAAGCATTTTAAGTGAACTTAAGATGTGTTCATATTGAAAAAGAAAATAGTATCATCGTCCCATTGCAGCCCTCAGCAGCCAGAAAAAGGTAAAAACCAGAGAGATATCCCCAAAATGTCCTTCAGCTTTGTTCATCTATAGATCTTGCACGAAACCAGAACCTGGGTAAGAGGATGAGAAACCTCCTGCTCAACCATCACATTTCAAAGACCTTCTCAGCGAGTCCCACCTGCTTATAAAGTATTTGTGGGCATTATTTCCACGATGTTAATTAAGTCTCTGGTAAGTGGGGCTGGATTAAAGCTGGTACTTTGGTGTGGCCAGTCCCCATGAGTGTTTTAAATTTAAAGTGGACACTGACTCTCACTGGGGAACTTTTGCTGCCCAGCAGAGGAGATGTGACACAATCTGCTGGCCACCTGTCCATGCCTGGCTGCTGGACATGCGGGTCTTTGCCGGGGACAAGAGGATCAATGTTTTTTAGATGGATTAAACTCAATTAAAACTAAAGAAATATCATGTTAGATCAAGGAAGGAAGCTGCTCTGAAGAAGTGGGGACATTTCCCAGTGTCACCAGACAAGAGCCATTCTGTCCATTCTGCACAACTCCGTGCACTGGGACATGGATGACAACGGCAAATAGTCTTGAAAAAACAACATTTGTCATTCCTAACCCTGACCTTCTCTAAAAAAAAATGAGTAATTTAGGGCAAGAAAGCCTGGGTATTGCAGAAAGGCATGGAAAACAGGGAATAAAATGCACCCACTGCTTGGGATATCACAATTAAAGGTTGTGAGAGACCACCCTACCCTCATGGCTTGAAGAATCATTAGTAACAGCACGATCTAAGGTTCTCCAAAACTTCCTTCTGAAATCCTGAAGGTCAAAACCTGCCCTACTTCATCTTCCAGCTGCTTCATTTCCATTTGGACAAGGGAAGATGTTGTAGGCAAGTCCAAGTGTCAGTGATGACAACCTGCACCAAACTCCCACAGCTGCAGGACAGAAGAAATTACTCTTTCTCCAGGTGCTTCTCCAGCCTAAGACACCATCCAGGCAGAAGGGAGAGGTGCATCCAGGGAAAGCATCACTGATTCTTCAAAGAGAAGGAAAATCTACTTCTACATGAGTGTTCACTGTCAAGTTTTGCTTTATTCAAGCTCTTCCTTTAAAATTTAAAAGTGAGTTTACACCTTCAGAGAATCACGGAATGATATGGGTTGGGTTGGAAGGGCCCTCAAAGATCATCCAGTTCCAAACCCCCTGCCATGGGCATGGACACCTTCCATGAGACCAGGTTGCTCCAAGCCCCATCCTCAAACACTTCCAGGGATGGGGCAGCCACAGCTTCCCTGGGCAACTTCTGCAAGGACCTGACCGCCCTCACAGGGAAGAATTTCTTTCCAATATCCAATGTAAACCAACCCTCTTCTAGCTTAAAGCCACTGAAGTCTTGCCCAGGTCTGAACAGTCCCTGCTTTAAAGAAATAGCCAAGAGTTAACAGCAAGGGAGTCTGGCTGAGAAAAACCCCCTCAGGAATGGGAAAGAGAAAGATTTTTCCAGGGATTTCATGACAGCTTCAAACCTTAGGATCTAATCTCCAAGAGAAACACAGCTGGCAAAGGGTTCAGTTAGTGAGCAGGAGTTATTTTCCCGGCTAAGCTCATTGCATTTGTTCCTTGATGTACAAATCAGAAGGACTTTGATTGATTCTCCAGCTTGGGATCAGGAAATAATGGGAAACTGGTTTTAGGAACACCTATGGGAGCACTTGTACACCTCAAACCCTCTTTAAGCTGCTTCTTCCACCCCACTACAACCACCTGCAGCACTGCCACTACCTTCAGCCACATCCACAGCCTCCGAACGTGCTCATAAATCCCAACCATTAATATCCAAGTATAACAGAAATTCAGGGAAGTTCCACAACGCATTCATCCTAACATCCAATTTAAAATCCTTCCTTGCTCCTAAATGCTTTCCATCCACACTAATTCACCCTAATCCCCAATCTACCTGCTTACATCTGTCGAGTCCTTCCTCACGGTTGATCTCTAATCCCTGCCCACTTCTAGCTGCTCGTGTCAGTCTCCAAGCAAACGTCAACCTGGAAGAAGAGATATTTAGAAATAATGTTTCTGGACTGACAGCATGGATAAAAACTTTATTCCTTTTCTTTTTTTTTTTTTCCTCCACTCAAATTCTGTTTGTGTCATACATATTTGGGTCAGCTGTGTCTACCCCTCCATTACGTACAGAAGTGAGATTTGTGTATGTTCTGCAAATAAATACATCCTTAGAGCTGGGCTGCAGAACAGAAATCCACAACTACGATTTTTTCAGTTTCTCTATAAATCTCCATTCCCATTTTCCTGCCATAAAACTCCACTTGCATTTTCAAAGTGAAAAAGGAAGATGCACTCATACACAAAGGATGCTAAATTGTTTTATTTCTAATCAGTTAAGAAAGGCATATTCTACATCCTTAAGAATTTAATGAAGTGGATGAGACTAAGGATAGGAGGGGAAGGAAACAGGAAAACAAGGAAGGTAAGAGATTTGCACAAGGCCACACTACGGAGCAGTGACAGAGACCAAGACATGGATGTGCTCTCCAAAAATCAGTTACTTGGCAGGCTACAAGCTGCATTCATGCACTGGGGTTTTGCTGGTTTATCTATTATTACTTTAAATATTAATATTTTTAATACTATTCATATATGAACATCTCAAATACACAGAGCTCCATCTCACTCAGCGTGTCCTGCAGCATCCGTGTCGCAACAGCACAGGCAACAGAGACGTTTTTCCTTCCTAAACTTTATCCCACGTTTAAGACTTTTTGGATTTGTTCCCTTTCACAGCCAAAACCCCAAGTAGAAATCCTGCAACAGAAAAAAAAAAAAAAAAAAAATTCTGAAGCAATTCTGTCAATATCAAGTTTAGTTTGCAGCCAGGGATCAGGGTGAGGTAGCACAGTCTCACCTGTGCTAAGAATCTGAGCTGTGCCAATGTCTGGTTCATACCTGGGGAATGCTTGGGACAAAGCAAATTCCTGCCAGAAACTATTCTAGCTCTTCTTCCAGAGTCCAGGAATGTCCATTCCCAAATTTACTGGGGTTACTACAGCAATAGTAGAGGAGACAGAGCATGCACTTGTTCAGTCACTGTACTTGGATATCCTTGCAATCCAAACTAGGACAAACAAGGCTAAATTCAATTTCAGCCTCATTTGGTTTCCTGATGAGCACATTAATAAAAAAAGCCAAAAAACACAATAAGAAAAAAAAAAAAAAAACTTTTTAGAAGCCATAGAGGCAATAAAAAGTGCCAGCACCTTCCCAAGAAGGGAACAATACAACATGGAGAGGATAAAGCTGTGTTAGAAATGACAGCCCGCTCCTAGACACCACCTTTTCCAGTAAAGTTTGGGAGTTCTCCCATTTGCATTGCAGGGAAGGAGCTGCAGAACCTCAGGAAAAATGCTGGCTGGAGTATTTAGCCTGTCTGGAGCCTGGTTCTGCTTCCTCCCTGAGGACACAACTCGATGAACCAAACTGGGATGCAGCCACCACCCTGGAGGCTGGAAACATTCCAGCAAACCCAGAATAAACTCTACCCCTGATTTCAGAGTGAAACCATCCTGGCAGCACATCTGCCTGGCACAGCAAGACACTGGGGAGCACTGGGACGTGCACATGGAAACATCTCTGATGGGAAAGCAAACAGCTGCAGAAGGGTTGCTCCAACCTCGTCCTGTTTCCTGTGGATCCCCATTCAGCAGACACGGACAGATGCTCACGCAAGGTCATGCAGCAATCCTACTGCTCAGTTTCAGCTGTATCTCGTTTCAGGTGGACTCATTTGAAGGCACAGGTCAAGAAAAACAGGCTTCAGATCCAAGCACTGGATAACGCCGTGATGCAAAGGACAGGATGCAAAACACAGAGTGGAAGCCCAGTGGTGTAGGAAATGTTGAGGAAGCCTTGCAGCCCTTGAAGGAATTTCATGCTACAGCCAAGCACCGCCCTATGGAGAAGAGCTCTGCTCTCCTAACTGGAGAAGTGCTCTCGAGCAACTGAGAACATTTCAAGAAACACAACTGGATTCAATCTACAGAATTAAAGAATCTTGGGAGTATTGATCAGAGAATCACAGACATGGTTTGAGTTGGAAGGGACCTTAAAGATCATCCTGTTCCAATCCCCTGCCATGGGGATTTTTGGTCACCTTCCACCAGACCAGGCTGCTCCAAGCCCATCCAGTCTGGTCTCAAGCACTTGAGGGGCATCCACAGCTTCTCTGGGAATCCTGTGCCAGGGCCTCACCACCCTCACAGGGAAGAATTTCTTCCTCACATCTCATCTAAACCTTCTCTCTTTCAGTTTAAAATCACTGATGTCTTGTCCAGGTCTGAACAGCTTAAACAAGACCTGGAGCAAAGTTTGAATGAAGCGGTAGCTGAGTTTTATTTTATCAATAAAACTTTTCTTTCCTCTGCATCCAAGACAAAAAAAAGCTTTTGAAAGAAGGAAAACACGAGCTGTAATAATTTCAGGAGCTGAAACCAAAGCACAGGGCAGTCTCTTCTTCTTTAGGAAAAGATACTCATGTGGAAGAACATCCCAGAAAGGCAGCCCCAGGTCTGGGCACATGTTGGGAAAATAAAGGAACCACAAGCACATTCATAGAAATACAGAATCACAGAATGGCCTGGGCTGGAAAAGAACCTTAAAGATCATTTGGTTCCCAACTCCTACGATGGTCAGGGACACTTTCCACTGGACAGCTTCTACCAGCAGCATCCGTTCTGTTCTGCTTTCCCTACCAAGGCGCCTCTACCCACACGAGGAGCAGGCTGCAGGCAGAGGATCTCCTTAAACTATTTCTAATTCCACTGCAATTGAGTGGAAAATGAAGCAAGCTGTTCTGAGAGGATGTTTAAATGCATTTCCAGCTGAAATGCCTAAGGAAAGGCCACTGTCTTTGATTTCTGATTTTCTGTCAAAGATTGGGACTGCCAGCGTGATTTTTACATGTTTACATTAAAATTGCTTTGGATAACCAAGACTAGCAAATAAAATTGGTAGAGAAAAAAAAAAAAATTATCTTTACGCAAGAGGTTTTTGGATTGGTTTGTTGTTTTTGTTGCTTTTTTTTCCCTGCTAAGAAGTTGTCAGCTCACCCTCACATATTTCATTAAAATACTTATTTATTCCAATGGTGTGTTCTGGTTTTGCTAGTTATATAAATAAATGCATAATCACTTACATTTCCTGAAATACTGAAATTATAGCAAAATGTTTTATTATAATGTTAAAAGTGGCAGAAGGGATAGGGCAGAGGTTTTCCAAACAAACAGTTTCAAAGTCAATTTGTGTATGAAAATTAATTCTCCTGGCAATTCCTTTTGCTATAAAACATGTTGTTCATTATTCTTTAATATGTTTTCTTAAGTTTAGGTTTATTAATTCATTAAATCATTGCCAAGATCTCTTAAGAACTGGATGTAAGGCAGAGAAGATCCTCTAAATCTGGTGAAAATGGACTAAGAAAATAAATTTATAACTTTTGGAAATCTTGCACAATGGCAAAGAATCAATATTAAATAATTCTAAAGATGTCACAAAAATGTTTTTGGGGTTCCTGTTGAGATAGATCATCTTATTAAGATTTTTTTTTAATGTTGTTTGAATTTAGACTTTAACCTGGATTTTAGTAATGACTTATTAAATATGACACCCAACTCCTCAACTTCTGTGGGACCATAAATTCAAGAGATGACCCAAGACTTCGAAGCCAAAGTCAATCATTTAGACTCTCAGAAATGTTTTACACAACATTTGACAAGCCACATTATTATTTAGAGCTCTCTAAATTAGAGGGAAGTCCAGGAGGTAACCTTGGAGCAATATTTGTGAACCCATCTATGCATGGCAGAGTAAAGGTGCTACAGGAGGTCACATCTTCAGTGCTGCATTCTTTAGAGGTTGGACTTGATGATCTTGGAGGCCTTTTTCAACCTTAAAGATTCTGTAATTCTACACTTGACTCCATCCCAGAAACACACTTTGGTTAAATTACTGAACGTCATCTGATCCAGCCCTTCAGTTTAATACTTTAGCCTTTGAAAAAAACACCCCTAGTATTGCAAAGGAGCTTCAAATATCCCCAAAAGATTCAACAATTTTGTTCTTGCTTTCTTTCACTGCTTTTAACTCTTTCTAGCACTTTCCTAAGGACATTTAAGTGCATGATTGGGTTCCTCACTGCCCCAGTGAGGAACAGTCGCCACAGCCAGACCTGGAGCTCCCACCAGACCCCACCAGACAATGCCTTACACTGCAACCACCACGGGTTTCAAGTTCCCTTCAGCAAAACACTCCAAGTACTGGAATTAATTTAAGAAGCCAACGCAAAACTAAAGCAGTGCTCAGGCCCCAGTAGAGCAGAAGGATTAACCACCTGCTTAATGCTGATTAACCTCAGGGGGACTCCTTGTGTGCTCAGGAGTTTGTTCCGTGCCTCAGCACCTTGCAGTTTCGAGATGTGGAGCTGGCAGGGGATTCCTTCCCACGATTTGACAGCAGACCCAGGGGCTGCAGTGAGGCCACGTGGTGGCCAGGCCATGGTGCTGGTTTGTACCTGAGCTTTCGAGGGAGTTTTGTGTTCAGAACAGAGCTCCTGCCATCCCCGTCCCACCAAAGGGGTCACAGTGATTGAACATCTCCCTCGCAAGGAGCTCTGTGACCCTGCCAAATTTTGAGGCAACCATGAACCCCCTGATGGTTTTTTAAGGATAAATCACTTTCCAAAACTGCTAGAAGAAGAAAATAGGCCTGGAGAAGACAGAAGGATGGTTCATCTGTAAGGAGGAGGTTTAGATCGGATATTTGGGAAAAAAATCTTCACTGAAAGGGTCGTCAAGCCCTGGAACAGGCTGCCCAGAGAAGTGCTGGAGTCACCAGCCCTGGAGGGATTTAAAAGACGTGCAGATGTGGCACTTGGGAACATGGTTTAGTGGTGGAACTGAAAGTGCTGGGTTCATGGTTGGACTTGAGGATCTTAGAAGTCTTTTCCCACCTAAATGATTCCATGACAGGTCAGTGACAGCACTGCCAGCTCTGACACATGACTTTCCACCCAAGGGCTGGTTGGTGCAGCACAGCAGCAGGTGAGTGGTAGAGAAGGGAGGGCAAAGAAAATTATAGACCTGATCCCGGGGAAAAAAAAATGTTAGAAAAAATAATTTAACAACTGCTAAGTATTGAAATGATAATTAGGTGATTTATACCCAGAGAACAGCGCC
This sequence comes from Dasyornis broadbenti, assembly GCA_013397935.1. Taxonomy (NCBI): domain Eukaryota; kingdom Metazoa; phylum Chordata; class Aves; order Passeriformes; family Dasyornithidae; genus Dasyornis; species Dasyornis broadbenti. The sequence continues at coordinate 16,041 of VZRN01001478.1, read as the reverse complement.
AAGGACAACTCGCAGGGACCAATCTCATTTTGTTCAGTGACAAGATAACCAACCTTATCCAACCAGGAGAAAGACTCATATGTGATATATCTTGAGTACAACCCTGGCCAGAGTCCCACACAAAATCTTCAGGAGAAACCGAGGGGAAAATGGTCTAAATGAAGTCACAGCCAAATTAAGCACTGACCCAGCAGTCCCTCGAGCTCACCTGGAAGCAATGCACTGCTGGAATATGACATTAACCTCACCTTTTCAGAGCTGGCATTTAACGTCCAGGTTACAGTAAGGTTAATAAAAGCAGTGTTAAAAATTTCCTGGCTTGTGGCATTTTAATCCAAGCTATTTAAATTCTCTGACCTATATGCCTCCCATTGTAAAGCAGGTTTTGTTCATTTTCCCCACAAAAAGATGGTTTTGGGAAGACGGGTTGAACATGGTGGAGAGTGCAGGTTGCACACATCAACACAGTAAGATCCAGGGTTTAATTATTCCTGCTGTATGGTCTCTGTTTATCTTAGACATGTCACATTATTTTAAAAGTAGTATTTTGAAGTCAATCTTTCCCATTTCTCAGGTTTAAACTTAAAAACAAAAAGAAAAAAAAAAACCAAACAAACAATTTTTACTACCTGCTTTTCAGTTTGTCCATGCAACACCAATGCCCAGCTGAAGCCCAGAGAAGCTCCTACAAGGACACAGGGGAACATGTGGCCTTACATTGATTTTGGGAGCAGAATGAGGATAGGAAAAGCAGATGTTGTTGGAGGAGGTTGTAACTCCCAACTGCAAAGCAGGGACTTGGCTTATGCCTCCACTTGCCACTCCTGGCTGTCCTTCCATGGCTGTGGGACAACCAAACCCCCAAAGTGCTCTGCTCCAGGTAATCCTGGTGATCCTGCTTGGGACACACCTTAGGGTGCTCCTTGGTTAAGGCTACAGAACATCTGAGTTCTGCTGAGCTTCTCCTTTTCTCCTCCCAAAACCTGTCAATATTACAAAATAATGAAAAAAAAACCCAAAATTTGTTTTTGTTTTCCCCGAGAAATCCTTGATATCCAGCACCAAAACAAAGGTTTAAACCACAGTCTTCTGACACCAAGGTGTCCAAGGCAAACCAAACTGCCCAAACCATTGTCTTGGGATTCCTCCCCACATTGCTGCAGGTGAAGTGTGTAGATCTCTCTAATTAGGCTGGCCAGCAAGGTTAACATCCACATGGCCTGAGGATGGGCTGTAAGTCCATCCCTCATTGCATCAGCCCAGAGCCAAGGGAATCACCTTCACGTAATTAAACTTTCCCATCCTGGCAGCACATTTGGATCGAGCATGGAACAAACGGAACCAAGACAAACAGATGCATAAGGTCAGAGGAAACCTCCATGGTAATATCACCCTTCATGAAATGAAACCAAACAAAACCTGAGCCCCCTTTTCTTTGCTCTCTGTTTTACAGGTGAAGCAGTTCCACACCCACCACTTTTATTTTTGTTTTCTGTTGGATATCTGAATATTGCCACTGTGCAGCTGGACAACTCTTGGACATTAATTACCTGCAGGGATACCTGGTTTTATTTATTTATTTATTATCTATAAAGAGAGGGACAGGTTTAAAGCACACACAGAACATTCCCATCCAGGTCTGCCCCTGCTGAGAGCTGACACATGAATGCTGACGGGAAGGCCACGCTCCTTTGTTCCATGATCTAATACAAAAGGCAGATTTTCTTAGCAAACCAGTCATCTATCGTCCAGAAGCAAGAGGCAGATAATTAGTGTTGCATTAGCCTCTCCTGACACTTAATTAAGGGCGATATTTGGGGATACTATGACGAAAGGCATCCAGTGTGTCAGTTTTCCATGGTGAAGGGACACAGGCTCAGATGAGCTTAGAACAGAATCACAGAATGTCAGGTTGGAAAGGAACCTCAAGGATCATCTGATACAACCTTTCCTGGCAAAAGCACAACCTAGACAAGATGGCCGAGCACCCCATCCAGCTGAAGTTTAAAATTGTCCAGCATTCAGGAATCCACCAGTTCCCTAGGGAGATTACTCTAAAGGCTGATTGTTCTCATTGAAAAAAATTTCCACTTGTCTGAGTCTCTGATAACTGAATTTTCCCAGGAGTGACTTGCACCCATGACCCCTTGTCTTTTCCACGTGTAAAGGGAGCCTTCACCTCATTTGCAGCCACCTTTTAAACACTGGGACACAGTGATAAAGTCTCCCCTAAACCTTTTCTAAACCCACCTCTGACTGAGACACACAGAAAGGAAACTTCTCCAAGGTGCCTTGACCAATGCAAACAACTCCCCCCCCTTGCAACCTTTTCCACCTGGATGCCTAGTTAAGGGACCAACCAATTTTGGCTGGCTGGGAAAATCCACCCTGGAAGACCCTGGAGATTTGTCCATGACAAGGTCAGCGGACAGGATGTGTGCAAGCCTGGAAGAGAAACCAACACTCACCTCCCAGTCATAATCCAGAGCATCAACAGGCCCTGGCTGGGCAGCCAACACTCAATGGCTGTTCCAAAAAAGCTGATTTTTCCACACCAGCTCCTCTTTGCCATCCACTAAGGGTGGCTTCAGTGTCACAGCTCCAACTGCCAAGCCATGGGCAAGCTGGGCACAATGAGGGATCTCTTCAAATATGTAGAGATTTCAAGTGTCTGGAGTTATTCTGTCAATTTGCATTAAAAAAAGCATTTTTTCCATACAGCACAATAAATACTTATGTTTTTAACCTAAGCTACAATGCACTGAGAGTCATCATTTTTCTAGTCCATACTTCAGTTCTCTTTTCTTACGGTTCTTTGATTGTGCCCAAGTATCCCATTCTTCCTTGCTTTTATGCCTTTAATTTTACCTTGTAGAATAGCCTAAAAATCACTTTTTACAACTGAACAGACAACTCATACTTACTTCAATACCTTCTTCCTGTTCAAGGCAAAAAAAATCAAAATTAAACCCCAAACTGGTAAGAAAACAGAAACCCAAGAGAAACCTCTGTGTTTTATTTTTTTTTATATTGCCATCCAGGAAGAACAGCTATTTGCAAAATAAAGAAATGCTTCCCAAATAACATTTGCAACCCTCAAAACGTGAACGCCAAATCAGGCTGTGTTAATGAATGGCCCTGTTGAAATCAAAGGCAAGTGGAGAGAGGGGTGATGTTCTTCCCTGGTGAAAAAAGGGAAAACAGAGCCCTTTTCCATCTTACAAGAGCCCCTTTCCTGAGGTTTCTGCCAAGGTTTAAACTCCCAGTTGTGTCTACACCAGAGCCGCGGCAGCCTCACCTTCCATTGCAAGCCAGACCCAGGAAAGAAAAGAAGGATAAATTCCAGATAAAAAGACTTGCTCAAATCCAGACTAGATAAGCCCAGATCAGCCCTAGAGCTGATCTGGCCTCTGCTTAAAAAAATGACACAGAGAAAGAATCCACAGCAATTTGCAAGTCACCGTTTATGGTTTCAGCATTTCCTGAGTGAGTTTTTGATCCTGTGTGCCACATCCCAGCATGTTTCCCAGATTCAAGCAGCTTCCACAGCAAAGTTATTCCCTGGGAGAGCACAGCCCACTGCATTTTGTACATCTTTCCACCTACTCCCACCATCAGCCAGCCCTAGAACAACCATGGAGACAAACCTCTTTCAAAGGGGATGGGGAGATGAGAAAAGACACCAGCCAGTTTAGAGAATATTCTGCATTTCTCCTTCTGGTCCCCAAAAATTCCTCCAAAATCCTCATTAGTGCTGCTCTCCCATGTTGCAGCCTCAAATCCTGAGCACAGTGAGATGTTGGGCCTCGATCACACAAATCAAACCCAACAAGTTCGGTTTTCACATTCGAAAATCAGTGTCAGAAGCGATCCCTGGTGAGGGTGTGATATTTATACAGCAGCCACGCTGAAGCTGAGCAAGTCAAACTTCAGTCCTCAGGGAGTCAGGTGGAATAAATTACAGCAAGGGATCAATACTTCACCGAGAGGTTGATAGCCTTGTCTGGAAGGGCCTCCAAATGGGTTCCTGCTCCCAAATCCACTCCCATCAATGGATCCGTAAGACATTTTCTGGATAGTGATGGATGCGGGATTACACTTCAAACCTAAAAAACAGAGACAAAGTCAGACACAGCCCTGTTAAAAGTCGGTTAAACCCCAATAGTCTAAGAAAAAAAGAGGACAAAGGCAAATAAAAGATACAGGGCAATCTCCAAACTTCAGGGTGCCCACCTGCAAAAAAAATTAAAAGCACTAAAATCTAGGTCTTCTGGACTACAGATGATCTTGAGGGCAAGCAAGTCATTTGACCTCCCTGTGTCTTATTTTCTCCACTGATAAAGGGCAACTTCTAATTCCTCGCTGTTCACAAAGTGCTTTGAGATCCCGAGCTGGAAGGCAAAGACTTAAGCGTTCCATCAAAAAAAGGTAATGCTGTGTTCTGGAGCGTTATCAGTACACAGCTGGCTGGAGTCCATCCATCACACTGCGGTCCTGATGAGCTCTCAAAAGAGACAGTTCTCTGCTATAAGCTCCTGGGCCTCCCATAGAAATATTAGAGTTATTTTGCCTTGTTGGTTAAAAAAACTAAAAACCAAAACAAAACAAAAACAAACAAAAAAAACCTAACAAAAACAAACAAAAAGAAAACACACCAAAAAACTCCTCACAAACAGAAAAATCCCAAAAAACAACAAAAAAACCAAAACAAACAAAAAACCCAAACAAACCAACCAGACAAACAAAAGCCAAACCAAACCAAAAAAAACCGGAACAAAATACCAAAAAAACCTCCCAAGACAAACAAAAAAGCCCCAACAAAAAAACCAACCAAAAAAACCCCCAAAACAAAACAAACAAGAAAAAACACCAAAAAAAAAAAAACCTACAAAAAACAAACAAACAAACAAACAAATACCCCAAAAAATAAAGTTAAAAAAAAACAACACAAAAAACCCTGAAACAAAACAAAACAAAAAAAAACCCTCAAGGCCTGAGGTAGCAGCAGCAGAATGAAATAAATGCAGCAGTCAGAGGAAGACATCTTCCTCCTTTCCACCCCCTCATCCACAGAAATGTCCCACTGTGGCCCCAGAGATCCTCCAATGTCAACAGTGTCCCAGGGCTTTGATATCAAAATATCAAACTCTAAGGCATGGAGAGGATGGCAGCAAAGGAAGAGATGACATAAAGGTGCTGCATGAGTTGGGACATGATACAGGACCAGCTGCTGCTTTCTTACACCAAGGCTATGAAAAACCACCCCAAACCGGTGTGTCTACCACAAAAAATGGTTACAGTCCAACAAGCATGGCAACACCTTTGGTGTGATGGCAAAATCAGAACAGTTTGGGTTGACAGAGACCTTTACGGATCATCTAGTGCAACCTCCCTGGCCTTAAATGTTTCCCGTGATGGGGCAACCTGGTCCATCTTTCACTCACCTCACCATAAAATAAAATTCTTCATGATAACTATTCCGTATCTACTCTCTTTTAGTTTAAACCTGTTATCCTGTCACTACAGGTGCTGATAAAATGTCTGTCCCCACCTTTCTTTTAAGTCCCTTTCAGTATTGAAAGTCCACATTAAGGACTCCCCAGAGCGTTCTCTTCTCTAGGCTGAACAACCCCAACTGTAGAGCCTTTCTTCACAGCAGAGCTGGTTCATCTCTCTGATAATTTTTGTGGCCTCCTCTGGTCCTGCTCCAACAGGTCCATGTTTTTTCTTGTACTGAGAAAGGCATTGGGGTGTTAGGCTGGATGACATGAGCTGTGATGCATCATTTTGGGCTTGGATATTCAAATTTTTCATGTCCTGCTCCAGCCATTCTCTCTCTGACAGACAAAAACCTGGGAATAGCCTCCAGTTTCTGTGGCACATGACCACATGTCACACGATGTCCTGATGTGTGTATTGACAGCTGTCTCAGGAAAGGGCTAAAGTCTCTGTTGGGATCCAATGACACTGACACTTGCTGCTATTCCTTTGGTTTGTCCTCCATGGACAGCAAAGCACCAGAAAATCCCAGTTCTGCACTGTACTGGGAGCAGCCAAATGGCCTCAGGCACCTGTTGTACTTCATTCTCCTTTATGTCTTTCAGAGTTTCAAAACCAAGCAAAGAAAAATCAGTGCTGAGATCCACCAGACAGCAAAACTCCAGGACTAAAAGAAATCACTCACCATCCTCCCTTAATTGGGCCATACACATAAAAGAGGATGAAAGTGCAACTGCCTTGAGAGAGCAACGGTTGGGAGCTAAATCCATTAAAAGTGCAGAAAATTCAGAGTGCAGCTTCCCCAGCCAGCCTCAGTGTACCACAAGATACATAATTGGCATCTGAGGCTGCAGGTGCCCCCAGGCCAGAAATCCATCACTTTTGGGAAAATTCCTTCAGTCCAGACTTACAGCAGCCAAGCTGTGAGAGCCCAAGCAGCCAGAGAGAGAGTGGGTTTAGATTGGCTGTTTGGAAGAAATTCTGTATTCAGAGAGTGGTGAGGTTTCACTGGCACAGGTTTCCCAGAGGAGTTGTGGCTCTCCCATCCCTGGAAGTGTCCAAGGCCAGGTTGGATGGGGCTTGGAGCAACCTGGGATAGTGGAAAGTTTCCCTGCCCATGGCAGATGGGGTTGGAACTTCCAACCCAAACCATTCTCTGGTTCTGTGGTGTCTTTGTGGAAATTCTTGATCACAAGCACTGAACATTACAAGAATCAGCTGAAGATTCATGTGAGGAGTCTGTGATGGACTTGGGAACAAACCTCACCTCTCCTGGGTCTCAGGTGAGCTCAGAACTACCAACACAACCTTCATCACAAAATGCAACCCAAGATCCAGCAAAACTCTTACCAGGGAAAACATGAGCACATAGGAGACAGTTAGAGGAAAATCTCTAGGCAGGGGTAAGGAATTATTTTATTTTCTTTATCTCCCACAGTTTAAGACCACAGCAAGCAGGGATGTGGGACAACCAAACAGCTCGGAAACACAGAGATTGTTCCTGACCCATCCTTTCTCTTTGGAGATAAGCAAGTGGAAACATTTCCTGACACGACTTCCCCAAGGCCACAGACAACAAACATGGAGTGAAAGTCTACACCCTGTTGTAAAGTGACTTGATTTCAACTGGGCAAGTGTTGTTTTGGCAAACAGTGAATGCGTCTATTTTTTTTCTCCAACAGGGTTGTGTGAAAGGGGGAGAGAAGGAGGGCTTTTAGAGCACTCCAAATGTTTCATGTTGATTTATCATTTTCAGGATGTGTTTCCATTTTAAAGCTTTTTCTCTTTGTAAGGGAGGAAAAATTGAAAACGAAATATTTTGTTGTAGCTTAACCAACCGTTTAAGCAGCAGCCACCTCCCACCCCATCCTACCAAGCTATTGAAATGTCCCTTATTCACACAGCTCTGGAGCCACATTCTTACCCCACAGTAATATATTTACAGAAAAATTTAAGAGCAGATCTAAATGCCTTTAATTTGATTGGCAATAAAAGCATTTCCCTCCCCATCCCCATGGCACTTCCCAAGTCTTTTGTCTACTGCTCCTCAGGGACACTTGTCCAATTTACTGTGAAGGCAGTTTGTACAAATTGGAACAAGCATTTCCTGACATACTAGACACAGGGAAAAAAAAATAAATAAAAAGAAGAAAAAAAAACCATTTTATCACAGCGTTATCCTCATCACCCAAAATACAAATAAAAGAATAACCACATCCAAGCCAGACTAAAAGGACATCCATTCTGCCAGGGGCGTGAATTTGTATTTTAATGAATGCAACTACTTCTTGCTTTGTATATCCTATAGAAGTCAATCATGCCATGACTAGAATAGTAGGATGTAGGCTCTCAAGGAAAGAGTTGATCCATATCGCTTGGATGGTTTCCCATCCCATTTTCTTATACTGGCAGGTAAAACCAAGAAGACAAAATTATTTAAGAGTTCCACACCCATTCATTCTCCATGTAGAGACACTCGGATGGGCAGCATTAGTAGTGGGAATGAAAGGTGACAATTCAGCATAGAAAAATAGGTTGTTTAGTATTATTATTATTATTATTATTATTATTATTATTATTATTATTATTATTATTATTATTATTATTATTATTATTATTTTACTATTACATCTCAGTCATTAAACTGTTCTTATCTCAACCCACGAGCTGTCTCACTTTTACTCATCCACTTCTTTTCTACCAGCCTGCTGGGAATGGTGAAGAAGTGACTGTGGGGAGCTCATTTACCAGCTGGAATTAAACCTCAACAGCACTTTGGACAAATTATATGTATTTAAAGTTAAGTTTGGCTGAGAAAGACATGAGCATACTGGAAAAAATGGGAAAGGAAGATAGATATGGATATAGTGCAGTGAATCCAATGAAGGACCATAAAGATGATTTAAGGGATGGGAGCATCTCCTGTATGAGAAGAGGTTGAGGGAGTTGGGATTGTTCCCCTGGGAGAGGAGAAGGATGTGGTGGTGTTAAAGTGTATAAATATCTGATGGAAAGAAGCAAACACGATGGAGCCAGGCTCTTCCTGGCGGTCCTCAGAGACAGGACAAGAGGTAAGGGATTGAAATATAGGAAATTCCACTTCAAAAACAAACAAAAAAACCTCTGTTTGTTTTGGGGTTGGAGTGGCTTTTTTGCTTAGTTTGTGGTTTTGTTTTTGTTTTTTTTTTTGTGGTGAGAGTCCTCAAACATCAGCACAGGCTGCACAGAGAGATTGTGGAGTCCCCATCCTTGGGGATATTCAAGCCCTGACTGATCATGTGCCTGAGAAACGTGCTCTAGGTGACCCTGCTCTCAGGAGGGGCTTGGACAAGATGATCTCCAGAGGTTCTTTCCTCCCTCTGGGATTCTGCAATTTTCCTCCTGTGGTGCCTGAAACAGCATGAGAGCCATTCATGGTCCTCTTGGCAGACTGGAGGACCCTTACTGTGCCTGTTTACTAAACAAGTGGAGAAAAAGAAGAGTAAGAAAACTGCAAATCCACCAGTTGTTTTTTTTTTGTTCCCACCCCCCCCTTTCCTGTAAAAACACTGGAATAAAGCCACTGAAATATGTGGTGGTGAAAACCAGAATAACAGTCACTATGCAACTGGCAAGAAGTCATATCAAACCAACCTTCAACTCCTTATAGAAGTTAGCAGAGGAGTGGAATTAGCAGAGAAGCAGCTGATATTACCCTGTTATGCTCTCATGTTTGCATCGCCAAAGAAATTGATTGGAGGAGCAGAGAAATTTTTAATTTTTAAGTTAGAAAAATCATAGAATCATAGAATGGTTTGTGACGGAAGGGCCCTAAAAATCCTCCAAGTTCCAACCCCTTGCCAAGGGCAGGGACACCTTCCACTGGACCAGGTTGCTCCAAGCCTCATCCAACCTGGTCTTGAAGGTCTTGAACACTTCCAGGGATGGGGCAGCCACAGCTTCTCTGGGAAATCTGTGCCAGCGCCTCCCCACCCTCACAGGGAAGAATTTCTTTCTAATACCTAATCTAAACCCACTCTCTTTCAGTTTAAAACCATTAAATGTTCCCAGTGGACTGTTGCCATAACCAAAGATTAATCTGTGTGGTGTCCACCAAGCTCTGCTCTCCCCATGTGTATTTTGAGCAGTGAGCTGGGTGCCGGAACAGGAATTATTCTCATCAAACACACACAGAGCACCCAACAGGGGAGTGAGATGACAGCTCCGGCCTCCAGAACAATCTTAACAAACCAGAAGTGATGTTCAACAAAGAAAAGAAGGCACTGCTTAATCCAGGTCAACTGCAGGGGCCTGAATTTAGAGCAAACAAGAGCACCAACAGAGGATGAGGAGCTGCTGGCCAGTGCTGCAGAGAGGGATGGATGGATGCCACAGACTTCAAGCTGAACACGGATCTGCAGTGACATTTCCTGTAACAGTGGCAGGCATCATCACGGGATGTATAAATAGGATTACAATCTTCTCAGCAAGAAAAGCAAACCTTTTGCTTGACCCCACTCTGTGGAGTCTGCAGCTGTAGGCAACAAGCTCCAGCAAAGATTTTTGTCAGAGACTGAAGAGAGTCTAGAGGGAACTCGGAGAATGACAACGGGTCAAGAAAACATAACCTGATAGGAAAGATTGAGTAAATGGGGTTGCTTTTCCTATAGAAGGGAAGATTGATGGGAAGACTTAATCCTTCAATTCTGCAAAGCTGCTGCAAAAAGACAGGGAGGAAATAATTCTTTTCATTCCTGTTGGGTAAGACAAGAGAATAGCTCTAAACCAAAGCTGGAAAGATGAACTGAGATGTTGGGAGAGCCTATGAGCCACAGACGTGCTGCTTTTCAGCTTCTCTTAGGGTTTTTCTCAATTATTAAAACCAAAACCCAATAAAACTGGAATTTACCTGGAAAAATGTCTCCTTCCTCTTTCCCTCAGAGCCTAAATTTATGAACAAGCTCTGCTGTTGGATCACATTGTTTTCTTTAGTTTTGTTGGAGTTTTACTCAATGGTTTTAGCATCGAGTTGGTGTCATTGCACAAATCCCCGAGTGCCTCGTAACACGACTGTCAGAGGTCAATCAGAGGAGCTGGAGGACATGACTTTCTTCTTTTTCAGTCTGGGCCTTTGAGGTAATTTATTCCCTTCTGGATCTTTTGTGTAGTTTGTTATATTAACGTCATGTTCCTGGGTGGCTTTGGGCAGGCAAGGAGAGCAGAGCAGCGCTCAGGAGCTGCAGAAATTCCTGGCAGAAGGGTGGTCTGGGAGCAATGCCCAGCCTGCAGCAGGACTGGGGGTGCAGCAGGACAGATATTTCCTCCCACTTTGCTTCCCAACTGAGTTCTAAAGCTGATGCAAGGTCCTTGGAGAGTGAAGTCATCTCTGTTCCTACAGCCTGAGGACCTCACTGTCTAGCCTAAGTTGACAAGACACAAAATATGACAACAAAAACAACAACAAAACCCCCAGGGCATTGTATCTAAAATCTTGTACAAACTAAACAGACTTCCAGAAACTTCTAGAGACACTTCTGTGGTACTTGACTGGCGTGACATCACTGCTGACTGAAAACAGCCTGACTCAACCCCCTGAACTGTGCTCTCGTCTCCCCTCCTCCAGTGAAGCTCACGACAGAGCAAAGCGAACGCCCACGGCCCGGAGGCATCGTGGAGTGGGTGCAGAGTAAAACCAGCAGAGATCATCTCAGAAATGAGCTGTTCCTCCTCTTCTCGAGATTTGCTAAGAAACAATGACAAAAATTCTCTTTTTGCATTCTTCTTCATCTAAGCCCTTATTTGAGGAAAGCATCTGATCGCTGCCTAATGGATTTGGTTTCCCTTCCCTGTGGAATAGCTTCCACTGGAGATGTCTCCAGGAGCTGAGCATTTTGTCCCAGGAACAGATAGGATCAGGACAGGCTGCGAAATCAGAGACAGCGTGATAAGATATCCATGACATTTTATGGAGATATACACCGAGCCACAAAGAGAGACAGCTGGTTCACTGCGCCTCTAATTGCGATGACACCAAGAGCTCTGGCTGTTCTCAGCACATCTGATTGCAGCCTTTGCTCAATCTTATTTTTCATCCAGCTCAGCTACACCACACAAAGCCAACAGGAACAGTTCCTGTCTAACCCCTTCTTTCATCACTCAGTCATCCCCAAGATTTGCAGCTATAGCAGCAGTTCTCAGGTAGACCAGACCCTTTCTTGTCCATCAGAAGGTTCCTCCATCCCTACCAAGCTCATGAAGCCTCCACCCAGGACCTCCTGTTGATGTCAGAGGGCTTCAGATCTGATGGACGGACAGGCAACATAAAGGAGAAGGAAACCATAAACAACAGAGATGGGAAGGGATGGATGCAAGTTGTCTGTACACATTTCACGTAACACCAACGTCTGCACATCAGACACGAAGAACAGAGGCAAGGAAAGCAATCTGGAAGCTGCTTGTGCTCCTTTCATGTCAGTCCCAGCTGCCACTTCAATAAACAGACTCTTCTTCCACATCCACCTGACTGCACGTCTCCTCACAAGAGAACAGAAGACAGCTTTCAAATCCTGCTACGTGGCACCAGAGACAGGCTGGCCTTAGGCAAATGTCAAGAAGAAGGGCTGGATATGTTCTGTTCAGCTCAGGAATCTCGGATTCACAGACCCTCCCCTCTCCCCCCATTTAAGCTGTATAAACTTCTTGAGTGCAAAAATACCTGCTTGAGAAAGTCTTCCATGAAAAGGATCAGAGATGCCATGGAAAAATGGATGCCTTCCATCCTGAAAGCACGAGGCAGCACACCCTGAGACAGTTTGCTTCCCCAAAGCAGCAGCTGAGGATGATAAATGCCAGAGTGACGGCACAAGCAAGGCCAGCCCTCAGGACCCAAATATCTTTACTTGTGGAGAAGCCAGGAGGCTTCTCTGATACTGAGGAATTCAGATCAAGAACAAAAGAGACTCCTGAGTCTCTGGGAGACCAAAGATCTTTTGGGCACTGAGCTGTGTGTAATGTTTTCTGCTGTTCCAGGCCATATCATGGCAGTGCTTACATGACTTAATGCCAGGTCACTCTGAGCTCATTTTGATCAAGATATGATGTCACCCTTCCTATTTTTTCAACTGACATTAATATAACAGTTAGACATTTCTTCTGGCTCTTGCAGAAGATGATCTAGACAGCTTCCAATCTGAACTGCCCGAGTACAAATGCTCCAAAACTCTGTTGCTTCTACCTCAGGGGTTTTTTTTTTTCTATTTTTTTTACCTGTATTGCCTTCTTCTATTTGCTGTTTTGTGCCATGTTGTCTACTTTTTGTGAACCTTGCATGTAGAGCAGTCTTAATCTATCCATATGCTAGACAAACACAGAAGTATTACATATTTCAGTGAACAGCAAAATTAAATTTCCAGTCAGTTCAAAATCCAGGTTTCATCTGCCTTTTCACTGGTTACGAAAGATGAATATTAATGTCTATTTGCTGTAATAAAAAACAGGGAGGAGGAACGCAGGAAAGAGGGAACTGGTGTCTAGTTTGCTACTCTGACGTTCGAGTAAACTTATTAATTATAAAAGATGTACACGCACGAATGGACAGAGACCAACTGCACCACACTAGGTCAGCTTAACAAAATTAGAAATGGCATTTATAAATTTATATTGGATTTCAACAGAATAATGAAAAACGCATCTGAGGATGGCAACAAATCCTGAGTCCATGGGAACATCTTGATAGACAGTGCTGCAATTGCTTAGGGGAGGAAGATGCAGGGCAAAATGGGTGAATTAATGAAGTAATAGATTCCTAAATCCCATGATCCTTCTCCCCCATAACTAAACATAAGTCGTTTCCACTTCCCAAGACAGAAATATTGTTATTCAACACCCACAAACAGAATAAGCTCTCAACTACACCAGTGTTCACCATCAGTGACATTATAAATAAACTTTGCAGAGGGGTAAATGAGAAGCAGCACTGTCTGGTGAGGACACAGTGCACAGTGGGAAATAAAGAATCCACTTCTACCTTTGGTTGTGAATCGTCAAGAAACACAAAACAACTTGGTATCTGCATTTCAGGTTCCCTACCAAGACCATGGGAGAAGATAGAAGTCAGTTAAGTTCACTGTAAATCTAATCAAAAGATCACAGAATCACGGAATCTTTAAGGTTGGAAAAGATTTCTAAGATCACTGACTCCAACCACAAAACCAACACCAGCTACCAAATCCCCAAGTGCCACTTGCACGAGCCTTTTCAACACTTCCATGGATGGTGGTTACACCACCTCCCTGAGCAGCCTGTTCCAGTGCCTGACCACCCTGTCAGTGAAGAAATTTTCATGAATCACAGCCCAGAGTCAGCAGTGGCTGTGAGCCAATTTTCCAGTCAGATTAAAGTGAATTTGCTAAAAAAACTTCCATTGAACCTGCCATTGTACATATTTGAGGAAAAACAACCACGCTCAATTTTCCAACTCATTCACCTTTGCCACAACCCCTCACTTATGGAGAACATGGTCGATCCCTTAATTGTTTCAAGTGGTTCTTAATATCCCACTAATCTGCTGTTCACAGAAGGACTTTCCACCTGTGTTTTTAAACCACAACATCTCCCTAAGCCAAGAGGGAAGGTGAGCACCATGATTATCTTTATTCCAACTTTCCCCTTCCTCAAATGAAAACTATTTTTTAAAAAATGATTTTAAAGTAAGGGTTGCTCCAGAGTAGGAGCAAAGTCTCAGGGAGGCAAGGAATTGCTGGGGTTGCTTGTTACAAGGCAACAGGATGAATATTAACATGGACTGATGAGGAACGAGCAATAGAGATGTTTTTCAGCACCAACATTCACCAGAGGGACGCAGCAGAAAAACACAGCAGCAAATCCTCGGAAAACAAGCAAACAACCAACCCTCATTAGCCAGGGATGCTCCACGATGAAGCAGAGCCTCCTGCCACATCCCCTGCCTGCAGCAGAACGTGGTAGGAGAGCACAGGATTTGCATAGCAGGAGAAAAGAGATTTCACCTCCTTTGAAGGCTTTACAGGCAAGGATAACAAGACAGCGAACACGGAGCATCTGGACGTGTAAATATGTGCTGTCAAAGGAGCTCGTCTTCTCCAGACCAGCTCCACTCACAAAGCATTTGCCACAGAGACAGCAGAGACAGCTATGAGCCTGAGGCAGCCTGTGGAGAGCTAAATTCATCCCCTTCCCATCTTTCTTTCACCCTAATCACAGATATTTTGGGGCACCTCCACCGTCATGCTGAGAAAACCCTGTCGGTCAGGTCTGCTCTGACACAGCCTCTGATCAGTTATGAACCAGAGACCCTAAAAAGCCCCATTTCAGCCCATTTCCCAGTTCACTGGGCATTGTAGGGCTCCTCCTTCCTGCTGATGAGCTCGTGTAGCACATGATGGCACCAAAGGGAACCAAGAGCAAATATCAAGGAGGAAAAGCAGCTCCGCTCCAGTGCGTGACTCATGCGAGAGGAACGCCAAGCCCCGAGCGAGCCAAAGCAAAACAGCTGAGTGGCAAACCCTGCACAGGGGAGAAGAGGAGAAGAGTTGCCCTTAAAAACGCAGACTGCATTTTTTTCCACCAAGAAAGAATTTGTATTTTTTAAACAATGAACTGTATGTGAGACGCCGGTGAAGACAGGACGCACGATGTGGGGTGCGTTTGTCAAAATGTGGGTGCCAAGCACCATCTCAGATGCCCTGTGAGGCCCAGGTGGGGCTGGTAGACCTGACAGGGGATGCACAGCCTTCTGTGCTGGCAGAAGAGTGGGAACCAGCTGCAAATTAAGGCACCTAAATCATAGAATGTTTTGGGTTGGAAAAGACTTTTAAAGTCATTGAGTCCAACCATTAACTAGACAGTGCCAAGCCCACCATGAAATTGTGTCCCCCAGTGCCACATCTACACATTTTTAAAATTCCTCCAGGAATGGTGACTCCACCACTTCTCTGGGAAACCTGTTTCAATGCTTGACAAGCCTTTTAGTGAAGAATTTTTCCCTAATATCCCATGTAAATCTACCCTGGCACAGCTCGAGGTTTTTTCCTATTTCCTATCACTTGTTACCTGGGAGAAGAGACTGACCCTCACATCTCAGTGTGCACCCATAGCTACTAGGAGAGACTTAATTCAGTACAGCCACTGAAGAGTTGAGAGCAAGACAAAATTCACAGGAGGTGCCTACTTTTCAGTAGAGAGAGGGAGTGGAGGAAGCCTGCAGCTCCTGGGAAGCACAGACATAAAACAGATTTTAAAAATTCCTTAAAATTTACCTTTACATTTATCATTTTCAGCAGTCTTTTCAATGTTTTATCCAATTCTACCACTTTCTTCCCAATGCAGTAGAAGACCTAAAACTGTAACATCTCCTCAGACTGGGAAACACTGCTAGAGTGGGGGAAAAGCCCATAAAATAACACCCCATGCATTCCTGAATCACCAGAAAAAGGTAAAACTCCCCATCTCTTTTTCCATTGGAAGAACTGGGGGTTAATGAAGCAAATCCAGGAAGAGACAGGAAAGGAAGGCGCAGAAGGAAGG
>VZRN01001476.1:506873-581070 GCA_013397935.1 Dasyornis broadbenti | reverse complement strand
TTTTTTTTTTTTTTAAATCTGCCCGAAATGAGTTGGTAACCAGAGCCTGATTCCTGCTGCTCTGTTGGCTACCTCAGTTTCTTCTGCACATGTACCCAAATAGGTGCTTTATGCCAGGCAAGCCCTGAGGGTCTGAAGCAGCTCTGTACAGGGTGTGCAGGATAAATGAAATTCTTGGGACAGGTGAAGTAAATGGACATGGAACAAGATAAATACCCTGGGAAAGGATATACCTGTTTCTGGGCCAAGCCTGTCCATTGCCTTTCCATGGAGGACTGCCAGGTATTATAGAAATTCCTGGTAGCTTTTATCCTGTCTTTGATGGTGAAGATCTGTTTCTTCTTAGGCATCAGGAGCAGAGCAGGTGGATGGAAGTGTGGAGGGCAGCACTCCTTCCTGTGCCAGCTTTGCCCTCAGGTAGCTTCCATGTTGGTAGAAAGCGATGTCCCAGAGATGAGCAGCTGTGTCCTGCTTCCCTGTCTCTGTGTAGAACAGGAGAGGAAACCTCCTGCACATACCCTGCACTCTGTTCTGTTTGGGTCGGCCTCTGGATCCACCAGGGAGCAACTATGGAATCACAGAATACCTTGACTTGGAAGAGACCTGCAAGGATCACAAGTCCGGCTCCTGGCCCTGCAGAGTCACCCCAACAATCCCACCCTGTGCATCCCTGAGAGCATTGTCCAAATGCTCCTGGAGCTCTGGAAGCCTTTAGGGAGGTGGCTGACACATTCAGTTGTCCACTGTCCTGGGCAGGCAGAGTGTGCAGCAGCTGGGTTGGTTTTGGTGTGCAGGCTGCTCACACTTCATTACTGCATCCCAGATGAAAAAAAAAAGCCCCAGGCAAAATGTCTGTCTGAGCATTAATCTGAGAGTGGGGCATGAAAGACCAGTTTTTGTCCATTGAATTGAAGTGACCTGTGCTTGAGTTGTCAGCCAGTCCTGATCCCAGAGCTGGTAATGATGCTGGGTTGTTTGACAACATGGGCTGAGATCCCCACATAGACATAGGCCAGGGAATGCTGGCCCGCTTGAGCAGCCCCTGTAGCCTGTTTGGGCTGGAGCTGGCCACTTACACCTCTGTCTTGGAATAACTGGAAGGTGACAGGAACACTCCTGACTGAAGGGATGAATGTACCCTTGGGTGAGTGAGTGCTTTGGTGTGGCTGCGGAGCTCCTGAACCAACAGCAGCTTCGGTTTCTTGTGGGAGGCTGATCTCATCCCAGTGCTGGAGCAGCACTGCCACTTGTCTCACTGCTCTGGGAATGCTGGGTGGCTGCTGAGGTAGCTCTTGAGCAGAGAATGAACCACTCTGCCTTTATTAAATATGACAAAAGAAAGCATCCATCAATCAATTAGCCTGTTATTAGTCATACTGCTCTGATTAGATTTCACTTGTTATGCAGCCACTTCAAGGAATACTGAAGTGCTGCTGGCTCTGGTGACATTGTCCTTTGCTCCTGCCCAGGTGATGATGGCAGAGCTGCTGCCTGTCCTGGAGCCCAGGCTGTGCCCCGAGGGCTCGGCGGGGCTGTTCCGGGCCATCCACACCCAGCTGTGCGAGGGCGGCCAGCGCTTCCCTGTGCTGGTGAGAGATGAGCTGCTGGACTGAGCTGGGGAGCCTCCTACTAGTCCTGCACAGAGCCAGACACAGCTCTAAGCAATAAATCTTTTCTATGAACTTCTTTACTCGGCCTGGTTGTTCAGCTAAATTCCAGGGGGTTGTTTCTGTTATGGGCTTTTTTTTTTTTTCTTAATTTTTAATTTCCTTTTGTATCAAGAGGAAAAGAAGCAGGGGCTAGAGCCCCTCTGCTCTGGAGCCAGGCTGAGAGAGCTGGGGGTGTTCACCTGAAGAAGAGAAGGCTTCAGGGAGAGCTCAGAGCCCCTGCCAGTGCCTAAAGGGACTCCAGGAGAGCTGGAGAGGGACTTTGGAAAAGCTCTGGAGTGCCAGGACAAGGGGGAATGGCTTCCCACTGCCAGAGAGCAGGGATAGATGGGATATTGGGAAGGAATTGTTTCCTGTGAGAGTGCCCAGAGAAGCTGTGGCTTCTTCATCCCTGGAAGTGTTGTTGGATGGGGCTTGGAGCCAGGTCTGGGGTTTGGAATAGTGGAAGGTGTCCCTGCCTATAGCAGGGGCTGAACCAAGATGAGCTTTAGGTCCCTTCCCATCCAAACCAGTCTGTGATTCTATTGTTCTGTATCTCTTTCCTGACCCGTTAACTCTGAGGTTTTGTGAAGCCCCTTCAGGGCTTTAGAGACTCTGATTTGGGGTTTTCTTCCAAGGGTTGTCTCCGCCTAGCTCTGGATTCTTGACTGCCTCAGGCTCCTGTATGCAGACAGTGCAGCAGCAATAAAACTTGATTTACACTGATCAGATAAGCCACAGTACCGTGGGCCACAGCCTCGCAGCATCCAGAGATCCAGAGAACCTGAGCTGTTACTCTGTTCACCATCTGGCAAATAACCAGAGTGGTCACTTAGTATTCACTAATTGTTTTCTGTGCCTTCGTGCACAGCAGCGGATGGATGGATGGATGGATGGATGGATGGATGGATGGATGGATGGATGGATGGATGGATGGATGGATGGATGGATGGATGGATGGATGGATGGATGGATGCCGGGCTCGCGGTGCGCGGCCGGCTGTACCCGGCAGGTGGCGGTCGAGTCCCGCGGTCCCTGCTGGAGCCGGAGGAACCCGGGAATGTCCAGCCCAGCGCTGGAGAAGGCAGGTCCTGCACCTCTTCCCACCTTGTGACCGCGGGAAAGGGCCGGCTGCGGCTCCTCCTGCATTCGGGGTGTTTTTGAGTATAATCCCCAAATCCCCTGGCATTTCAGTGACAGGTAAAGCTTTGGAGTGAGGTGGAAAAACTGCTCGTGAGCCCTTAAAATTCCATTTAGGAGGTGTAGCACAGCTTAGTACCGTTTGAGTCAGACCATATCTCTGAGCTGGACTCTGCCTATTTGACTGGGGGGGAGGGGGTGTGGAAATTTAGCTCTTAGCACGGCTAAGACAGTCATTTTTTCCTTATCATTTTTCAAGGTTGCTGTTTGACTCTTCTGAATGTCTGGCTTTTTCTGACTCCCAAAATTCAATAAAAATCATTCATGTGATAGATGAAAATCAGCATCTCTTACCTTCCCTTTACATTTTTATCACAGAATCCCAGAATGGTTTGGGTTGGAAGGGACCTTAAAGCTCATCCCACCCCCTGCCATGGGCAGGGACACCTTCCACTGTCCCAGGCTGCTCCAAGCCTCATCAAACCTGGCCTTGAACACTTCAAGGGATCAGCCACTGCCTCCTAAATTAGCGTGGTCAAACACATGAACATGTCCATGTTGGAATTGCAGAGCTGACATTTGCTATTGTTAATTAGGGTGTTGTTATGGATAACTTGTGTCTGCAAGCGCTGCATGAGTCATGGAGCATCTGCTGCTGGGCTCGGAGCAGGCCAGTGTGAATTGGCAGCAACTTCAGTGCCACAGCAAGGACTGCAGAGGTGGGAAAGGGCTGGGAAAAGGAGACAGCCCACAGCAGAGGATTCACAGGGGTTGTTACAAACTCAGAGGACAAGCTGACACTGCGGAAGGGGTGCAGAATGTCAGGTAGCTGGGTTGTTCTCTGCCTCTGGGTGCAGTGGGGTTTTGTTACTCTTCCTACAGCACATTTTATAACTTTCAGAAATGTGTAAGACTTTAAATCATTTGAATGACTCACTCTTTCAAATGAGTCTTGTGCAACAGCAGAGATTCAATAGCAATTGAACTCAGGGGTTGAGGGGTCTTTGTTATAGAATGTGCCATTGTTACAGAAAGAAAGTACATCCATCTGAGATGAGGAGACAAAGACAAAAGGTAGGGTTTGATGCCAGGGGATGGAATTACAGAAATACAGGAAGTGAGCAGTATTTTTGGAAAGTGACAGATGATCCCAGAGTTGTGTAGACACGAGCTGAGAAAGCACAGCGGGGGTCGGGGAGGATTAGCAGCTCTTATTCCTTCTTCCTCCCCTGCAGTAGAGCTTATAAGGTTTTGGGGTTTCCCCTACTGAAGGAAGGGGTCCCAAGAAGGAGGCAGGTTTTTTCTTTCCAGAATCTGACTTTAAGCATTTCCGACAGCTAGTTTGTCTTTTTCCCCTGGCTCTCTTCTCTCCCTCCCCTCTGCAACTTCCCCACGGGCTGTGCTTGTTTTGCAAATGTGTTTGGCCAGTGGGAGGACAGTGGCTGGTGGTGCACACTGCAACCAGCAGACCCTCTTGGGGGGTTTCATGTGCACCAGTTGTCTTTGGTTAGAATTAGTGAATAATAGAATCACAGTCTGGTCTGGCTTGGAAGGGATCTTGAAGATCATTTATTTCCTGCCCTCCATGGGCAGGGACACCTTCCACTGTCCCAGGCTGCTCCAAGCCCCATCCAGCCTGGCCTTGGACACTTCCAGGGATCCAGGGGCAGCCACAGTCCCAGTTGTGGTCCGTTCTGAAGCTCTGTTGAGGTCTCCAAGGGGTTTATCCTGCACATGTTCCCAGATCTGCCACCAAGTGCTGCTGAAGCCCCTCCTTGTGCCACTCAGCGATGTGGATTTAGGGGTGCTCCCCATCTAAAACAGAAAAAGCTTGAGTCATGCTAAGAAGGAAGACACCAGCAGTGGTGTGGAGGAATGTCCTGCCTCTTCCAGCCCTTCTGAGCAGCGTGTGAGTGGTGAGAGAGCACGACAGCCCATGCTCTGCTGCTGTGACTGTCCACAGCACCCTCTCAGCCCTGGGAAAAGGGCAGGGGGAGCTCCCTTGGCCAGGAGCACAGGTCAGAGTTTGGAGAGGCAACCCCTGCTGAGCTGTGTGAGGGATAAGGTGATTTCATCAAGGAGCAGTTGAAGATGGCAAGTGTTGAAGTGGGAGGAAAACTCCCAGCCCCCTCGGAAGATGACAAATTTGCAGTTGATGTTATTCTCTAAATGAGCTTTCTGTGAGCTCCAGAGAGCAGGTTACTTGATTAAAACAGTGTGTGAGTCAAGGCTGAAGCATTAACACCTGACTCAGCAAGTTGTTGTGCCAGTCTCGAGTTCTAGAAAGAGCACTGGTGCTGCGAAACGCTGGCACAGAGAGCCTGGATTTTAGGAGAGCTACGGGGGGTAGCTGTATGTCCTCCACACACACCCTTTGATTTTCATGTTCTTTTTACTCAAATCAATCTCTCCCCAGGTTACAGAATTCAGGGTGAGCTTGGGATTTCCAGCTGAAGCTTTGCTGAGAAATTTTGTCCATGTCTGCTAAATCTGAAAGGGGTGTTTTTGGGATCCATGTGCGTGCAGAGCACACTGAGGATGCTGGATGTGGGAACCGCAGGATGCAGAGAGCTCCTCCAGACTGTCACAGGGTGTCTAATTCTCAGTATACTGTAAGCAATGAGTGGGAAATGCTTTAATAGCCTTCTGAATGCCAGGAGAAGGAGCCAACAGGGATTTTTTGTGGGCAGGCAGCCAGTTGATGGCTGTGCATTTCCAGTCCTGAGTCCTGTCACGGTTGTGGAGTCACTGAGAGGCTGCAGCAGATGATGGACCTGACACCAGGGCTTGTCACTTGTTATCTGTAAAACGGAGACTGGGACTACTTCACTTGCTCCTGAGCCTGGTTTTGCATTCTGTGCTCTCTGGAACAAAGCCTCTTGTGTTGGTGGGTTTTGGTTGATTTCTTTAAGCATATGCACTGGGACTGGTGCAGTTGACATCTGGTTTCACTGGCAGCTTCCTAGTCCTCCTTCACAGCCATTAAAAACAACCTCACAAAAGAAAAACCCCAATCATTGTTCAGAATGACATGAAAACAATTCATTAAATAGGTATTAAAGTTCCTACCACCCACCATGCAGATTGAGTATGAGTTTTGTAACCACCACCCAGAAGAAAAGATCCATCATCTTGGTTTTAATTTGTGGAGACAGAAGGGGTTTAGCATTGTAATCAAGAAAAATCCGTGGCTGGTTAATTAATCTGTGCTCAGTTAGAAAGAAGAGGGCAGGAAGCCACATGTACCAGGGGATAAAGACCTGGGAACGGGAGGGGGAAAAAATTAAAAGGGGGTTTTGAACTGTAATTTCAGAGAGCAAAAGTTTATAGCAGCAGGTTATTTAGACACACAAATGATGTTTGACTTATTTTTAGCCAGAACAAGAAAGATAATCAGTGGATCCGGAGTTTGGATAGGAAGAAAGTAAATAGAAGCAAGCTGTGAGTCAGTGGAGGAGCCTGGCCTTGGAGAAAAGCCTCCTCCTTCCTCAGAGTCTTCCCTCCTGGTTTCTGGGAACACAAGCTGCCAGGTGTGCTCATGCTGCTGTTAGGTTTGTCCTCAGCCCTCATATCTTGTAGAGAGAAACAATTCATTTGTCTCATCTCAGCTCCATCTCAAAAGGAAGAACCAAGGCAGGCCTAATGTGCAGGTCCATGTCAGTTGGACTCCAGTGGGGGCTCCTTCCTGCCTTGCCGATGACGTTGGATTGTGCATCCCATTTCACTGCAGCTCTGCAGCTCAACATCCTTTCCCCCTCTCAAAACTACTGTGCCACAGCTGTTAGTTCAGCTGGCACAGCCTCAGAGCTCTGCAGTTTGGAGAAGTTTGTTCTCAGAGGATCTTACCCTTTGCAGTTTTGTTTTCCTGCTTCAGGCTCTGCGTTTCAGAGCAAACAGCAGTTTTCTCTCGAGGTGAAGCCTCTTAGAGGATGTGTTAGCAGCAGATCTGGCTTTTGGCATTGTTGGGCAGCTGAGTGCTGTTTGGCAAGGTGAGAGAATCTACAGCTCCCACGGCCTCCAGGATGGGAGTTTCGGGTACCAGCTGGGCACAGGAACACGCAGGAGAGAGCACAGGAATCAGAGAATCCTTTAGGGTTGAAAAGACCTTTAAGAACTTCGAGTCCAAATGTTCCCCCACTGCCAAGACCACCACTAAACCATCAGTCTACACATCTTTTAAATCCCTTCAGGAGCAGTGACTCAGCAAAAAAAAACCTTTTAAAAACTTAGTGAGACCATAAATAGTGTTTGAATTACAATATTGTGCTGTGTAATGAGACAGGATTCAGATGGTTGGGTACTGGATGCAGGGATGAATCATAGTATTTTTCATATTTAAACAAGTTTGGGCATATCAATTTAAACATAAACACATGTTTCTGTGAGCATTCCAGATCACTTTTAGGGTCATTAGAAAATTTGGTGTGTTTGACAATATCCTTTCAATATATTTTCAGTCCTAACTACCTGGTTTTGTCTCAGTTTTAAATGGCGTTTGTTGTGTTGTGCTGTTCTGGAGTCTTGAGGGTGACAGAGTTCCCAGCAGAGATCCTGCTGTCCTTGCAAGAGCAAACTAACCAGATTTAATGGAGTTGTTTGACTGAACAAAACTTGAGTGATTTGAATCATCATGATTGCCTCTCCCTTCCTCCTACAGCAGGAGCACCATGGTCTCCATTTGCAGGGAGGAATTCAGGGTCTTGCTCATGACAATGCAAACAGCATTATTTGGGGTTTGGGCTTTTGACTGTTTTTTTTTTTAAGAACTAATTACAGTAAAATGGTTTATTCTTATGTATTAGGTGTATTTCTTATCTGTGAGCCTTAAAAGCAGTGCTGACAGTGCCTGAGTCACTCGGCTCTGCTGGTGCCTTGCCCAGCTCCCCAGGAGTGCCAGGAGTAGCCACAGCACTTTCTCCAAGGACAGAGGACATCAACAGAGCTGCTGTGGATCTTTGCTCCTGGTTTGCAGCTTTTCCTGTCTCCAGATCATCCCTGGCTCTCAGTATTGGCTGAGTGGCCTGAGCTGGGCTGAGGAGCAGCAGAAGGTGGCAAGGTCTGGCTGAGCTCAGCCCTAACACCGTGGCTATGGCTGGGGGGTGATGTAATGATCCTTTCCCATCTGCTCCCATCCATCTCTAAATCCACAGGGAAGCATCCTCCTTGCAAGACACGTGAATCCCTCATCTCCAGCGCCGCCCCTGGTTTGGAAGTTGCTCTGGAATGCTGTGGCTGGTGC
This sequence comes from Dasyornis broadbenti, assembly GCA_013397935.1. Classification (NCBI taxonomy): domain Eukaryota; kingdom Metazoa; phylum Chordata; class Aves; order Passeriformes; family Dasyornithidae; genus Dasyornis; species Dasyornis broadbenti. The sequence continues at coordinate 573,045 of VZRN01001476.1, read as the reverse complement.
TGGCATCCCCCCCACGCCGATGCCCCAGAGGGGCTCCCCACGCAGTGAAAGCCACGGGCCCAAAATAGCTCAGAGATGTCACCCAGCAACTTGTCACTGTTGCCAGAGTCTTTGTTGGAGAGGATCAAGGTGACACTTGGCTGCTATTTTCAGCCCCACACTTCCTGATGGCTGTTGGCGCTTTATTCCCCTGCTTTGATTATTTATTTATTTCTCTTTTGCTGAATCATAGACCTGGAAAATACTTCTTAGATCACCGAGGATCCAAGAATGTGCCTCCTGATTTATTTTGCTGCCTATTTTCCACCTTTACGTGGCACAAGGCAGCTTAAAATGGACTATGAGGTGCCACCTGTGCTTTCTTAATGACCCTTTCCTGCTGCCTGAGGAGTTTCTTCCCTGCTCTTTACTTTAAAAGCTGAGAGAGCTTCTCAAAACTTAAGGCTGGCTTTGCCAGGGTTTGTTCCACAGTCATCTGTGGTTGTTCGTGCTATATTCACCTGCTCTCATTTGGCTGCAGCTCTTCATTGCAGTCAAAGTTTATTTATGGTGGGGGACAGTTGTGCAATAAATTGTCATTCAGTATTTCCTGCCCCAGTCTTAATCCATTTTGTGGCTCTTGCATGAGCTGTACCAGATTTTCATCATGGAAAAGGGATCAGGCCCTGGTACAGCTGCCCAGGAGGGTGGTGGAGTCACCATCCCTGGGTTTAAAAAATGCATGAATCCATATTCAGGGACAGGGGTTAGTGGTGACCACGGTGGTGCTGGGTTAGTGGCTGAATTGATGATCTTCCACCTTAGTAACTCCATGATTCTTTACAGCCAAATAAAGGCAGAATTATTAATCTCCTCACAGAGCCAAAGGCAAAAAAAACCTTGTGGGGATTTCTAAGTTATTATAAACTGCTGGGGTTTGTTGCTTTTTCCAGTTCCTCGGTGTGATAAGTCAATGCCTGGGGTCTGTTGGTGTCTAATTTTTAACAGAGTGAGAGTCCCTTGTTGAGAGCACAGTTCTCTGTGTGAGAAGGCTTCAGGGCTGCCATTTGCTGGATTTCTACAACCTAGAGCCCAACGCTGAGCTGTGTGTCCCAAAAACGAGCAGTGAGGTGGGCACAAGTGAGTGTTGCCTCTTTGACTCATGCAGGGACACGTGGGAATTGTGTAACAGAGATTATCTTCCATCATCTTTGTCAAAAGGTGTTATTTCCTGCAAGATAGGTTGTTTTCTGTTCTTGTTTCCAGCCCCATTACCTTCTAGTTCTGGAGAAAATAAGGCATAATTCCTTCATCTACAAACACTCCCCTGAGCAGGGACTCAGCTCCAGGAGGGAGTGTGGCCATCCCGAGCACGGCAGCCCCTGGAGCCATGAGCAGAGAGAGGCACGAGGGTGTCTCTGCATCCTGGCCCTGCTCTCTTTGTTCCAGCGTTTCCATGTGGTCTCCAAATGATTTTGGCTCTCATGTCTGCTTTGAGAAGGCGGTGTCAGGGTCTCTGGTCACTCACATAATTATGGAGCTGCCATTGGACTCCTTCCTCCTGCTGCAGGGAATGTGGATCTCCTCCCAGACCCTGCTTCTCCTGGGATTCCTTGGTGGTGCTAAGCATCATATTTGATTCTGGGCTTTCTTATTTCAAAACTGGAGAAATTAATCTATTTTAGAGGGATCCTGGCTTCCTCATCCTTTCTTTCCTCCTCATTCCCTTCTAGGAATCTGAATCTCTTACTCCACCACCACCTTTCCATCTCCCACCCAAGCCATTCACCTTCTGTGCTCTTTTCTGTTCCTCTTCCACAGGAATTTCCCAGGTTTTTCCTTCCTTCCTGCAGCTCTTTGCCGCAGTCCTGAGAGCCCGGCTCTGGAGCCTCTCCCCCAGCCAAGGGCACCGAGCCTGGCTCTGGGCAGTGCTGTAGCAGCAGGGAGAGCTCCTGTGCCCCATCCGCCTGCCCGTGGTCCCTGTGGGTGTCTGGGTGTGGAGGGGGTGTCACCCATCCCTGCTCCTGCAAGGTGACTCATCCAGTCCCAGCTGCATTTTCATCTCTTCCTGTGGGAAGAGGGAGGAGGACTCACAAGTCTCTATTTCTGCTGTGAAAATTACACCCTTACATTGGTTGCAGGAGTATGGAGAGAAGGAGTGGAGCACCCAGGCAGAGGAACCTGTCAGCCCCACCAAGGGTGGAAGATTCAGTGCCCAAAAACACGGACTCACACCACACAGCCCGCCCTGAAACCTCTCCCTTAGCATATTTGTGAGTTTATAGATAACAACCACGAAATTGGAGAAAGAGTTGCCTGAATTTGGCCCCTGAATGAAGGAGGGAAGTTCATGCTGCTGCTTTCCACACGAGTGTGAGAGGTTTCCTGGTGGTGCTCCCGTCCCCTGCCAGAGCCTTGTGCAGGCCTGTCCTGGTCCTGCATTTCCTTGCAAACCAGGGCCAACGCCAGCGTGGCTCTGCAATGTGCACTCTGCTCTTGGCAGATAATTTCTTCTAAAGCATCTGTGGACTTGTAGAGGTCCTTGGTCAGACACTGCTGCCCCTGCTGCTTTGGGAACACTCCCTGCTGAGCTCCATCCCAGTGTAAGGAGTTTGATAAATGCACATTTCCTGCAGCTGGCTGTGTCCCTGTGCTTTTCTCTTGCACGGTTTCAGCAGCAGCAGGGGTGAGGCTTGGTGCTGCTGCAGGAGACACGGGGCTGCCACAGCAGGATCACACCGGTGCCACTGAGTCAAACACTCCAAGCCCTCATGGATCAGAACTGAGACATGAGAAAGGGTATTTTTCTAACCCGCTGGGACTTGTTTTTCTCACCTCCTGCTTTTTCAAGGCCAGTCACTGCTCTTCAGCACCACTTAAAAATGGGTACAGCTGTCAATCCACTAATGCTGTGGGGTTTTGATGGAAGCCAAGAGGCGTTTCCAAGCCCTGGAGTGGAGGCTGGAGGTGTGGGGATGCTGCAGGGGGGTAGAGCCAGTGCAGGGGGCTGGAGCTGTGTTTAGGGACAGCACCCCATCACAAGTTTCCTGAGAAGCATTTCAGGAAGTGGCCCATTGCCAGGCTCATTCTTGGAGTAGTTTCTTCCAGACCCCACTGTCAGCAGCAGCTGAACTACTTTAGCTGGTATTTTCTTCAAGGGTTCAGGTCGGGGTAAATTTCAGCCTGAACATCTTCAAGTTCGACAAAGCTCCGCAAAGCTGAAGCTGGAGCTTGTGCTGGGCGGTATCAGCCTCCAGGGCAGGTTCTGCCCTCGCTCAAAGGGCGTTGACTCATGGACTTCTGCTGCTCTTCTTCCCCTCTAATGAGCAATCTGGAGAGTAAATAACAAAACTCGGTTTGCAGAGCACCGTGTGCTGCTTGTCTGCCTTAGCTGGAGTTATTTTCCCACTGCTATTTCTGTGCAGAGCCAGAGCCCCTGTGCCCAGATCCCTGGTGTCTGCAGCTGCCTGCCTTTGGCCATACCATGGGAATTTTGGGAATTCAGCTGATACCTGACCAACCGGATCCACTTTTGTTATTTCTGAATGTTATTTAAGAAACTGTGAGCAAGAAGAAATGCCAGGGCTCTCACAGCCCTCGGCCCCATATTTCAGTGCTTACAGGTTGCACACAGCTTTCAGAGAAAGCCTGAGAAGGAGCTAAGTCTGATGCAAACCAGCTTTATTCTTCCCCAGAGGGGCACGACTTCCCTGGGGATGCTGTAAGCAAGAGTAGAGCCCACAAGAAAGGGAGGATAACACATTCGCTGTCCAGACCAATGCCCAAACCTCCCCTTTCCTGAGTCAGTCCCATCAGCTCCTCTGATTCTCCATCTCAGCTTCCCCAGAGCCTCCCTCTCACTGCCCAGCTCTGCTTCTCCTGCAGTTGGGATTTTCTCCCTTGTTTTTGGCTTCCTCTTAGTTGATGCAGAAACACAGCTGGGCCCCATCAGCTCAGGGGAAGCGCTGACCTGGGAAAGGCTCCAGGTCTGCAGGTTTGTTGCAATAGCTCATTCCTTTCCTTTCTCCTTCAGGAAAACCAATTTTAAAAATGAAACAGTGCAGGAGAAGCCAGAGGAGATAGGAGCAGTTTGTGCCATCTCTGTTCTCGGTACTTCCCTGATCCTCTCACAGTAAAGGTAGCACGAAAAGCTTTTGCCCACAAAGATTGGTCTCTGCTGATGGTCAGAGCTGAGCAGGAGGATTTTGTATTTAACCATCTCCAGGCTGTTTGTGTCTCCCTTCTCTCTGCCCAGGAGCCCTGGGTGGCATCACTGGGCTCTGCCAGGTGCTGCTCATGTGAGATTCTGTGCCAGAGCAGTGCAGAGCCACCATCACCTACCTGTGCTCAGTGCTGCTGTTTAAAAGGGGTTAATCTTGATAGCCTGGATTGGGGCACTGCAGGGAAAGGGAGCAGTGCCTGGGGGCCCTGCTGGGTGCCAGTTCTCAGAGCCTGGCCTTGCAGCACACTCTGCCTGTCCTTCACGGGACAGCTCCCCATGGCTCTGCTGATGCCCTCCTGCTCCCAGCTGCCTTTCAGCGCCCTGCCCGTGCTGGGTCTTATCCTGCAATCATCTCAAATCCCAAATCCTCCTGTGCCTCATCTCCAGCCTCTTTCCTTCCGGGTCTCCTGACTGGTCACCCTCTGTTCCCCCCAGTGTCACCCCAGCAAAGTGCCACCATTGGGGACCTGGGACCTTGGGGCCCCCACCCCAAGCCCTGTGCCAGGGGACAAAGCTGGCAGAGGGTGGCACCGGGAGAAAAAGTAACCTGGAAGGAGGTGATGGCACTGGCACAGCCCACGGAGGAGGCCAAGGGGCTCAGGGGCGTGGCTGGAAGTGCCGCTGCCCGTTCCCTTGGGATGTCCCTGCCCGTGGGGCTGCAGCAATGCGGCCCTGGGGGCAGCGCGCAGCCGGGACAGCGCCCCTGCCCCAGCGCTGCCTGCCCGGGGTCCGGCCCGGCCAAAACAGATACAAATTGAAAAAATACACTCCAAGAGCGATCCCAGCTGGGCTGCAGGCGGCTGCCTGCTCACAGCCCGAAACAGTTAACAGGAGGCGAGGCCGAGCCGGTCCTCCCACCGTCATGAGATCACCGCCGCCACCGCCAATCCTTGCTCCAGTCCCTCTCCAGACCTCGCTCAGTTTGGCAGCAAAGGAGCCGGGAGCCCAAGCTGCGAGTGAGAGCAGCGGCAGACAAGATCCCGGCCCGCCCGCACCTTGAGCCGCCGGGCACAGGGACCATGTAGGATCCGGAATCTTCCCTCCAGCACCGGCACCGCCACTCTCGTTCACCCGAGGCGCGCCTTGTGCTGCTCCTTCCTGGGTTTTCTTGCCAACATGATGGGCTGCAAGTCCAACTCACTCACTTGCCTGCAGGGAGGAAAACCCGGGCTGCCGCTGGCCACAGCCGCCGATTCTACGGCTACACTCAACAAACTGGCCCTGGCCACGGGCGGGACCGAGAAATCCTGGTACCGCTGCATCTTCCCCTTCGGCATCGTCTCCGTGGTCATCGGCGTGGCAGCGACGTGCATCACCTTCACCATCAATGGCCCCCAAATGGACATCGCTAAGGTGGTCTCGGTGGCCACCTTGATCTTCGGGCTGGGCCTGCTGGTGGCTGCCTATGTGTGCTGGCGGGCCAAGCGGGAGCGGCAGCGCAAGCGGCAGCGCCCGGAGCCCGTGGCCATGGAGCAGGGAGCCCTCTGACCCGGGCTGGGGGCACAGGCTCAGCTCCGCCCGGAGCCCCCTGCCCACACCCCCCTCCGCGAGCAGAGGGGTGGCAGCACCGGCTTTGTCGCACCCGAGGAGGTCCGGACCGTGCCCGAGGTCAGCTTGCCGTCATTGTCCACCCGCCCGCGCCAGCGCCCGGCCATCCCCGCTCCCGGCATGGGCTGGGGGCAGCGCAGCCACGCGAGAGGCTCCCTCCTGCCTGCCTGCCTGGGACCAGCATGGAAAGAGCCCGGAGAGTGGCCAAGGAGGCCGCAGAGGGGCCAAGGAGCAAGTCACCATGCAGGGAGCCGCTGCCTGTCCCTGCCGTGCACCGCCGGGGAGCCGCAGCGAGCCCACGGCGCTGCTCCGTGCCGGGGAAAGCGAGGCAGCGCGGCAGCCCCCGCTGGCTGTCGGAACAGTCCAGCGTCACTTCTGTCCTCTTGCGGTTTTTTCCTGAGGCCAGGACCCGTGTAGCGCAGGACAGAAGGAATTTAGAGGGAAATGAGCTGGGTGCGGGGAGCAGCCCGAGAGCTGCGTGGCAGGATGGGTGCGGGGTTGCGGGACGCAGCAAACAGCGATGCGTGAGCAGGGCCGGCCCCAGGGAGCCCCCGGGAACAGCGACAGGGGCAGGTCTGGAGCTGAGCGTGCCGGGGGCAGCGGATCTTGGTAGCGCAGGGGGGACGCGGGGAATGGAGGGCTCTGCCTCCAGCGGGCGGCGGCTGGTGGGGGTTTGCTGGTGGCGGAGGAGGAACTCGGGCTCTTTCCGTGCCCGTGCGAGTGACCCAGCCCGGTGGTGCCCGGGCTCCGTGTGCCTGGGATGCCCCGGGGGAGGCGACTCGTGCTGGGAGCTCGCAGCAGCATCCCCCGGCTGTGGGAGTCTGACAGCAATGCTGTTGTGGAGAAGGAGCTGGAGGTGCAGCCAAAAGGAGCAAATACACTTTTATCACTTTTTTTTTAAAAAAAAAGAAGTCCGTGCTCCCATTCTTTGAATTCTTTGAATTCTGCTTTGAAATCCTAAAAAATAAGTGTGAGAGCTGGACACGGGGATCCCTCTCCGGCTGCTCCCGTGCTTGCCTGCGGCAGTGCCGGGCTGCTGCCCTGTCCCGGCTGGCCCCGCACCAGAGCAGCCTCCCAAAAGCAGCTCCTTGCACCCTGTGACGCGCCAAGAGCTACAGAGAGCAGCCACGCTCCGGCCGCTCGGCAGCTGGAGCCTTTCCATGCTCAGCACGGCCGTGAATGGAGCCAAAAGCCACGAGCAGGACACGCGGGAGCAAAGCTGAGCTTGTGCCGAGTGTGCCGTGTCACCCTCCCTGCCCGCAGCTCTGATCCCGACACCTTGGGCTCCATGATTGTATCCCACAGCCCCGGGAGCTGCTGCTCGTCACAGCGAGCACGGCCCCGAGCCACCATTCTCAGGACAGTGCGATACTGAGGTACCAGGGCTTGGAGGCCCAGTCCTGCAAACCCAGGTTCAAATACCCACAGAGTCTGGAAGGCTTGGTGACACTTTCAGCCGCAGATCTGACCAAAACTTTTCTTTTTTGGGGGGACAGTATCACAGAGCCCCGCTCTGTGGCAGGTGATGAGTTTAACAGGCGTTGAGCCCAGGCTGTTCTTTGTGAGCCTGGTCGTTGTTTTGAGGTCTTTAAGTAACTGTAGATTGTGGTTTCAGCCTCTCAGAGTCAGGAACCCAGGGGTTTCCAGCCACGGGGGCTCAGTGCTGTGTGTGTGGTGTGGGGGATGCTCAGTGACATGTTTGTGGATTGAGGGTTTGAGGAGCTAGCTCAGTTTTATTATTATTATTTTTCTTTGTTTCATTCTCCTTGCTATAATATTTCAGCCAACAGGTTTGTGGTGCCTGCAAACCCCTCTGCTCTCACCTTGCCCATCACCACTGTCAGGACCAGGAGCTCTGCTCCTAATCCTGCCCAAACTGATCTCACTTTTCAAGGGCTCAGCCCTTCCTCCCCACCATTCCGAAGCAAACCGATCTAAACAGGATGCCAGGATGGTTGTCCAGGTGCATCCAAGGAAAGCCTTGGAGCCAGCCCAAAATATCTGGCATCAGGCCCTGTTACATTTCACCCTCCTTTGATCTTGAAATCCAGTTATCCTGAGCCAAAGCACCTCTCTCCTGCTCCCAGCCAGCTTCCTCAGGGTGGCTCTCAGCAGGACCTGGAGAAGTGGAGCCCGTTCCAGAGAGAGCCTGGATGAGCTGGAATGCCAACCCTGCCCAGCCCTACATAGGCTGACATTTTGTTTTGTTTCTGTTAAAAGCTTTAAGGGATTTGAGTTCTGCCGTGAGAGGCTCAGCCACACCACCCCTCCTGCTGCCTGGGGGGGCTATTGACACCGAGGGACCCTGGCAGGTTCCCCCACGGGACTGCGGCTGCTGCATTGGTTGGGAGCAGCTCCTGGGGAAATTCAGCTCCTTCCACAGCACTGAGTGGGGGTTTGGCTGCAGCAAGAGGGGGCTGGGAAAGTCACACCCAGGTCAGCAAAGAAGATGAAAGGAGCCACGGGGTCAGTCTGCACTCACCGAGCACCTGGGGATCCAGAATTTGCCACTCTGCTGGAACCACCCCATACTGCTCTTCCTTGGCCAGTGCAGGATGGAGCCAGTGGCTCTGTTTACTGGCAAATACCGTCATCGTCTCACCCTCCATCTCCTTGAGCGGCATCTGGTGCCACTGGTGGCATCACAGATGTGTGGGAGCTGCCTGGCCATAGCTGTTCCCTTCCTGTGCAAGCTGCGGTGGCTCCAGAGGACATCCCACCCAGGCACCCCACCCAGGCACCCCGCTGCAGCTCCCCACTGCACACCCCAGCTGCAGATCTCACCCGGCCTGCACCTGTGGCGCAGTTCCTGGGGTGCAGTCACCCTCCGCTCCAGGTGCCTCAGGCCTGGATGACAGCAGAGCCAAAGGCCAGCTGTCCCTCCCCAGCCCTGTTTTGGGGGAAGGTGGCTCACTGGGACGCCGTGCTGTCCAAAGCCTGCAGCCGAGGCGTTGGCACAGGAGCTGCTGGAGCGCAGCCGGATCCGTCTGGGTCCAGGAAGTGCCCTGGCTGGGCAGTGCTGTGGCTGCCTTACCACAGCCTGGGGCTGAGACACTCTTCACCCTTTCTAGGGGAACCAAAGCAAAAATTAATAAACCTGTCAAGCTCACATCAGTTTTCATCGGTTCTGCCTGGAGCTGCAGCCAGGCCCAGCTGTGCTGCCTCACTGCCTGGAGAGCTGCGTCCTCCAGAGACCTCCGTGCCCCTGGCAGGAGTTTCTGAGGGAGGAAAAATGGCTCAAAGGCTGTGCCTGCTTCCCAAAGCTGTGCCTCGGTACAACCTGTCTCCTGATTGCACCAACAGTCCCCAGCAGGGCCTGCTCTTCCAGTGGAGGGAGAATATTCCCGAGCCCAGGGACACTCACCTTGCCTCCAGTGACAGCCTCCCCAAGGCTTTCTGCACACAACAGCCCATCCCAGCAATGCATTCAGCTGCTGGGACAGCCCTGGGCCCCATTTCTGACACACCCACCCAAATCCCCTTTCCACGCTAAACAGAATTCCAGGGAAGAGCGCAGGTTTTGTGGCACTGAAGGGAAGAGTTAAGAATTGTTGCTGCCAGATTGGGAATGGTTGCAAAAGGGAAACATAAAAATAAAAATATGCATCCCTAAAATAAACCTGACATTCATTTCTTCTCTTGGCTGACACGTGGGTCTGCTCCCACTGCCTGGGTTTGGCTGCACAGACTGGAGGTGGAGCCCCCACTGGAGCTCCAGTCTCCCCAGGATTCCCCATCTCAGTCCTCACTGGGACCATGGGGATTCCTGTTCCCACTCCTTCTGTGGAGACTGAAGCCTTGAGCCCTTCAGAGGGGCAGCTGCAGAGGGACTGCTTTTCCTGGTGGCTGCAGGCTGCCAGTGGGGCTGATGGAGGCACGGAGCCACCGCGGCACACGGGCTGAGGCGGCTGCTGGCAGAGCAGGTGCCTGCAGCTCTCCCTGTGACAGTGGACATTCCCTGCTCTGCCCACTCTGCTCTCCCTCTGCCGTGGTGTGGCAGGGAAGGACCAGTCCCAGGGGACAGGATTTTGGGCTGGGCCATGCACCTGGTGTCACACACGTGCCATTGGCTGGGGCTGTGCCATGTCCCCTCTCCAGGTGCATGGAGGTGCCAGGGGCCAGCTGTGGCCAGAGGAAGAAGTGGCCCAAGCCCTGGAGGGCTGTGTGTCTGTGCTGCACCTGGGCCCCCTAAAAAACACACCCATTCCACCTTCCTACACAAGCCCAGACAGACCTAAAAATACGTTTTGTTTTGCTGCTTCTCCAGGTGTCAGCTGGGTCTGGAAATTCCTGGGAAAGAGGAGCAAAGTGCTCCCAGGCACAAGCAGAGTCCAGGTCCAGGACAGCTCACACCACTAGTGCAGGTCTCCTTATCCAGCCAGGGAAGGTGGCACAGCCTGGGACATCCGTCCCTACCGAAAACCACCATTCCCTGCACCTCAAAAACAAGTCCATGTGCCCAGGGAGGTGTGGGAGCAGCCAAGTCCAGCTACTTGGCTTCACTCCAAAGCTGCCAGCAAAATAATGAGTAACTCTGAGACAGCTGGGCTGAATTCCTGGCTAATCAATTAATTTATTTACTCCTCTGATAGTTATTTGTTGTGCAGGGACACAAATGGAAATTTTAACAGCTTTTTTCCCTAGCTGCACACGGAAATCTCTGTCTTCCCAGGGCAGGGACAAGGGACAGGATGGCAGGCACGGGGTGGGCACTGGAAGCAGGCCTTTGGGAATCAGGAAATGACCAACAGATCATCTAACCCAGCACTCCCTCCCAGGGGGTTGCTCTAATCTTGGCTTAGGAAGCCCCAAATGGACAATTATAGAATATTTTTCCACATAAATGCAGTTTCTGATGGTCTGTGTGTATGCAGGACTTATTGTCACAGAAATACCTTTGCAGCAGCCCTGTGTCCCTGCTGCAGGGCTGTCCCAGTCAGCTCCAGCTCCTCCTGGGAACTCTGAATGCCTCTCAAAGCTGTCGTTCAATTGCGGCCGTGTCTTAAATTTGGGTTTCCCCCTGCAGACACAGCAGCAGCACTCGGTGGTGCTGCAGCAGCCCCAAAGAAGGGCCCTTAGGCCCTGCTGAGGTCCCTGTCAGCACTGCAGGAGACAAGGGAGTACCTGGGGGTACCTGGGGGCTGAGTGGGGGCCGTGGGTGGGTGAAGGGTGAGGCCACTGTTCATCTCCAAGATGACATCCCCAGGTCCTACCTTCATCAGAGCTTCAGCTCCTCTCCCTGCTGCTGCTTGAGCCCTGATTTGGGTTTATACAATTTTCCCCTGGGGTTTTACATGGATTGAAGGCAATCAGGTCCAGAAGGGTTTTGGAGATGGTGTAGCATAAAACACATCACAGGGAGATGGGGGCTCAGTGCAGCAAAGATACTGGGGGTGTTCAAAGGCCAAAGCTTGACAGGACACAGGGAATGGCTTCCCACTGCCAGGGCAGGAATAGATGGGATATTGGAATTACTGGCTGTGGGGGGATGAGGCCCTGGCACAGGGCGCCCAGAGCAGCTGTGGCTGCCCCTGGATCCCTGGCAATGCCCAAGGCCAGGTTGGACAGGGCTTGGAGCAGCCTGGGACAGTGGAAGGTGTCCCTGCCCATGGCAGTGGTGGGATGGGATGAGTTTAAGGTCTCTTCCAACCCAAACCATTCCAAGAATCTGTGTGCCTGCATGTCTGCTCCCCCGGTCCAGGTTCCAAATGCTGTGACTCCAAACTATCCCCAGGCTCCCCTAAGCTCCCACTGAAGTTTCTCAAGCAGTGCCAATCCTCCCCAGAGCTCTGCTGGGGGTGGCAGCTCAGTCCCTGTGTCACCACAGGCAGGCTGAGCTCAAACACCACTGCAGAGCCCTGCAGAGCCCAGCTGTGCTCCCAGCTCGGGGTATCTCCCGCATCAGCCCGCAGTTTATTAACCTTGTTTGTCAGCACAAAGTCAGAGCACATCTTCAATGAGCAGCTTATCCTTCTTGCAAAGCATCACAGCACCATGGGACATCTTCAGAGCCCAGCAGCAAAGCTCCGGTGACACTTGATGGCAGCTGCCCCAAATGGGGCTGGGAAAAAATGTGGGTTTACCACAAGGCTGAAAAGAAAGCCTTCACCAATGTCTTTGTTGGCTGCAAGCTTTTTGGAGCAGTGTCTGGAGCCTCATCCACGGGCAGTCATCCTTGGTGCAAGCAGTTGCCTGGAGATCACGGAATGCCAGAACGGCTTGGGTTGGAAGGCACCTTAAAACTGATCTCATTCCAAGCCCTGCCATGGGACACCTTCTACTTGCCATGCTCATGCTGTGAAGGAAACAGGGAGGTGTTTTCTCCCCTGGGCAGAAGGGAACTGAGGCACAGAATCCCTGTGATGTGGTCCCATTTCCCACAAGGAATTTTCCAAAGCTGGGGCTTGGGCTCAGCTCTGTGTGAGGGGAGCAGCTGGTGCCTGTGGAGGCTCAGGGCTGCTGGGCTCAGCCGGACACCACACACTTTGTCTACGCAGTGGGTGGATGTCACTGTCCCAGGAGCTGTGCTGAGCTGGCAGCCAGCCCCTGCCCGAGCCCAGGGTGGCATCAGGCGGGGAGGAGCACGGAGCTCAGCACCTGCCAGGGACACGGTGGCACCGTGCCCCAGCACCGAGCTCCAGGGACAAAGCTCTCTGTCCTTCAGCGCTGGCGCAGCTCCCGCCGCCTCCCAGCCGCGGCCCGGCGGCACAAGGAGCAGATGGGCTGGAGCGGCCGGTGTCACACACACCATGGCGAGGACAGGTGGCCCCTCCCGCCGGGCTGCAATCCTGGTGCCGGGAGGATGGGGGTGGCTGTGAAACCCTCCTGGCTTCCGCCTGGAAGGGAGCAGCGGGATGGATGCAGGGCCTGCAGCTGAGGCACAGGCTCCCTGTCCTGCCTTGGGCTGGGATAGGGTTAATTTTGTTCCCGTAGCTGATCCAGGGCTGTGTTTTGGGTTTAGGATGAGAGCAATGTTGGTAACGCACTGACGGTTTGGTTGTTGCTGGGAAATGCTCTCCCTAAGTCAAGGACTTTTCCATTTCCCATGCTCTGCCAGCCAGGAGGTGACAAGGACTGGGAGGGGTCGTGGCCAGGACAGCTGATCCCGACTGGCCAGAGGGATATTCCAGACCACGGAACGTCATACCCAGGATGGAAACTGGGGGGGTTGGCTGGGAGCCACTGATGGCTGCTGGGATGGGCTGGGCACGGGCACGGGTCGGGGAGCAACTTCATCTCTTGTCTGCCTTGGGCTTCAGTCCTGTCTCCCTCTCTCTCCTTTTCATCATATTATCATCACTGTTAGTGATGTTGTATTTTGTATTTGATGTTGTATTTGATGTTAGTTTGTTGTATTTTACTTTGTTTTTGTTATTAAATTGCTCTTAAACCATGAGGTTTATCTTTTCTTTCTGGTTCTTCTCCCCTCCAGGGAGAGGGGGAGGTGTGTGAGCAGCTCTGTGGTGTTTCACAGGTGGCTGGGGTTAAACCATGACCCTCCACGGGCCCCTCAGCCCATAATGAAACACCCTCTTTTTGTTGAAGAATGAGACCCATGGGCGTCCTCATTTTTAATAATCTCTCCCATGACCTTTCTGCCCATGTCCCCATTTTTTTTCCATTTTGGGTCTGTGTGTCAGTCCCCACTTTGCCCTGGCAGCCCTTTGAGACCAGGGAGAAGCTGCCCACGGCTGTTCATTCTAGCAAGCAGCAATTCCATTTAAAGCCCATCTAACAAACACAGGCTGTGCTGTGCCAAGGGGAATAGGAAAGCACAGCACTTCAGACTTCCAGGATGCAGCTAAACCACCTGTGGAATGCCAACTGCCAATCTTAAGACAAAATTCTGCTGGATTTTTATTCACAATGAAAATATGTGGGTGCCCAGTGGGCAGTGCTGAGGAGCAGGGAGCCTTCACCAGCACACTCCTGCTCAGCAGGAGGAAGGAGATGTTTCAATATTGGACTGAGCTGCAACAGGACAAGAAACCTGCACGTGCCTCACTGCCCTCCTTGGGATCAGGGAGCAAGGGGCGGAATAAACAGCCTCACGTTGCACCAGGAAGAGTTAAGACTGGATATAGGAATTTCTTCTTCAAAAGGGTGGTCAGGCACTGGCACAGCTGCCCAGGGCAGTGGTGGAGCCACCATCCCTGGAAAGATTTCAAAGCCATGTGAATGTGGCACTTGAGGACACAGTTTAGTGGTGGCCTTAGCAGTGCTGGGGTAACGGTTGGACTTGATGATCTCAGAGGGCTTTTCCAACCTAAATGATTCCATGACTCTCTGCACCCCACTTGGCCTGTGTTTCCCATCTGGCAAGATGCAAACCCCATTTTTCCTGAATCCATGCACAGGGAACTTGTGGAGATGGTAGACACTGACAGAAGGCGTCATTCCCACTCACTGAACACCAGGTACAAACCAGCAGGATGTCATGAAGTGAGTGAAAAAGGCTGTAAATCCCATGGCATCAGCAAGGTGAAATGCCAGGGACAGTTCCAGGGACAGTTCCAGCGTCAGGGCTTCCTGCCAGACTAAAATCAGGTCCCATTAGAGGCACAGGCGGCCGTGCTGCCTCCTCATCCCCTCCACTTATGGGGTCATTCCTGCACTCCCAGCTCTGAATAGGAAGTGAAATCTCATTCCATGTTTTAAAGGAAAAGTACATTCAGCCTAGAGAAGCCTGGAGAGGAGGAGACTGAGGGCAGAGCTCACCAGGGCTGCAGCTCCTCCCGAGGGGCAGCTCCGATCTCTGCTCTGTGACAGGGACAGGGCCCAGGGAACGGCTGGAGCTGGGCCAGGGCAGGGTCAGGCTGGAGATCAGGGAAAGGTTCTTCCCGCAGAGGGTGCTGGGCACTGCCCAGGCTCCCCAGGGAATGGGCACGGCCCCGAGGCTGCCAGAGCGCCAGGAGCGTTTGGACAGCGCTGCCAGGGATGCCCAGGGTGGGATTGTTGGGGTGGCTGTGCAGGGCCAGGGGTTGGATCCATGATCCTTGTGGGTCACTTCCAAGTCAGGACATTCTGTGATTGCATGATACATGAAGTCAAAAATGTGATCATTCTCCACTCAGCCATCACACAGGATCGAGCACGCTTTCAGACGTTAAAAATCCATGCCAACCCACAGCTATTTAATGGCAGCCAACTTGAAAACTGCCAAAATGCAGGGTGAGATGGGCAATGAGGGTGTTTTGGGGAGCTCTGTAGCACCTGTCAGCCAGGAATAGGTTTGCATCCCTCTGGAAAAGGTGTCACACAGCAGGACTGTAAAGGAGGCAGCAAGATCCTCCAGGAGAGCAGGAGGAAAAAGAACAGTGAAAGCTGTTCTAGCAGGAGGCAGCACAGCAGAGGGTGGAAAACACAGGCAGTTTTCAGGCTCTGGAGAGGTGATAATAACCAGGGAGCCAGGAAAAATAATAATAGGTGGAATAAAGAGAGGCAATAATGAAGTTCTGTTGAAACTGAAGTGGTGTTTGCTCCCAGTGCCAGGGCTGGAGAGCTCTCACTGCAGATCTCACTGGCTGAACTCCCTCTGACTGAGTGAGCTCAAGGCAGCAACATTTCTCTACAAACACTTCTTTACAAGCACATCTTGGATGATAGGAATTTTGTAAGTCTCCATTTTCCAACATTCCACTTAGAAACTCAAAACCACAATGCCTGTGAGCTTGTCCTTCTCTGCTGAGATGCCACGGAGATTTTGGAGGCATCTGCCAGTGAGTGCTGCTCCAGCCACACAAGGGGGATGTTCCACAGCCCTGCACCAGCCCTGAGCATCCCTGGATCCTCGCTGCTTCCAAAACCCGGCTCCCTGTGAGCAAAACCACTGCAGCTTTTTGCACCAGGGAAGGGAACAGAGCTGGGGAAGGGTCTGGAGCAACAGGAGGGGCTGAGGGAGCTGGGAAAGGGCTCAGCCTGGAGAAAAGGAGGCTCAGGGGGAACCTTGTGGCTCTGCACAGCTCCTGACAGGAGGGGGCAGCTGGGGGGGTCAGGCTCTGCTCCCAGGGAACAGGGACAGGACAAGGGGAAACGGTCTCAAGTTGTGCCAGGGAAGGTTTATATTGGATATTGGAAATTTTTTTTCACTAAAAGGGTGGTCAGGCAGTGGCACAGGTTGCCCAGGGCAGTGATGGGGTCACCATCCCTGGAAGTGTTAAAATGCACTTGGGGACTTGGGGACACAGTTCAGTGGTGGCTTTGGCAGGGCTGGGGGAATGGTTGGACTCAATGATCCTGGAGGTCCTTTCCAAACTTAATGATTCCATGATTCTATGACATTTTTAGGACTTCATCATTTCCGTGTTCTGTTCACAGCAAAGTCATGGTTTTATTCCAAGTCCTTTGTCCTGAGGATGTTTTCCTGAAGAGCTGCCTGGCAGAAATCCCACAGGACCGGCTCAGGGATTTGATTTCCCACAGGGCACTCACCAATTGAGTTGTTTTCCCTGGTTTTTCATTACACCGAGCTGTTACGATGGCTCTTCCCACGGCAGCCAGCAGGCACTTTGGAGGAAGAACAGCACAACACACACCAGCACCCAGCAAAACTCATCTCACTGCTCCCACGGCTCCAGCTCGCGCCCTGGTTTTGCTATCCCGGTTTTATTTGCAATATCTGCCTCTGCTGGGCTTTAGAAGTGCCCAGTAAAGGCTGGGCTTGCAGAACCCCCAGGTCAGAGCTGGTGGCCCAGGCAGTGCTCCAGCCTGGCGCAGCATTCCCGTGGGATTTCTTTCAAACCTGTGGTCAAGACTATGCTGGAATGTTTTTCCAGAGCTCAGAAGGATCTGAACTGGTGAGTTTTACACATTCCTAAGTGAATCCCTGAGTCGAGTCTGAAGTGGGTTAGTTCACAGCCTGCTACACCAGACCCAGATCCTGCTGGGGTAAAGGGGACAAGAAATCCTGCAAAATCTGTTCTTCCTCACAGTAAGTGTTGGCTTTCAGCTTTGAAAAATGTTCCACGTTGGTAAACCTTTACATCATGATTTTCAGTTTGACTAAAAATTTTGGGCTGTATGAGGAGAACAAACACAAATAATTAGAAAGTCCACAGCAACAGCACATCCTGTCCCTGCTGTCCATGTGTCCAGTCCCTCTAGGAGAGCTGAGCTGTGTGGTCATGGCACGTGTGAGGGGAAACCTGGATGTGTTGAGCAGGAGGGGTTGGCTCTCTGAGCATGGCCCTGTGGGGCTCTGCTGGCCGGGACATGTGCAGTGCTCATGGAAAATATCCAGCATGGGATCCAAGGGTCCCACTTCAGCAGCTCCCTAAAGCACCGTGTGCATTCTGCCTCGGGCTCTGTGCCACACCCCAGGCATCCCCAGGTGTCCCCAGGTGCCACCTTTGCTCTCTCTTAGGGTGCAGAGCCTGCTCAAGGTGCAGTGGTTCAGCAGCTCAGTCTGTGTTTGCACACTCGTGTTTATCCTGTTCCTGGCTCTTCCAGCATCCCGAGCCAGCATGGAGAAGTTCTCTAGCTAAACCAAGCACAAGATGCAGGAACCAGGCACAGGTGCTAGAAGCCAGCCCCTGAGGGTGTCTGCCAGGGGACTCGGATGCTTGAAGAGGTATTTGAAGGTTTAAACCACTGAGGACAGCTCAGATCTGGAGGCACACCCAGGTTTACTCCCATACCAATTGCTCTCCTGTGCCACCTGCTCAGCCCAAGGCACTTTGCACTCAGAAAGAAATTAGAAATTTGTCCAATTTGCTGTTGGCGGTAGAAGTTCTGCAGCACCCCTGCACCTCCCCATGTCAAAGTCAGCCTTTTTGGGGGGGCTTCTGCTGAATCCCCCTCCTGCAATAACCCATGGGGGGGAATGGAGCGAGCGTGGCCAGGTGTCAGCAGACTGTTTTCATCACTTTTCCATTTCACGCCTTCCAGCCTCGTTGACGTTCCTTCTGCTCTCTCATTGGCAAAACAATCCTCTCCACAACACTTTGTTGGTTGTAGCTTTATTGGATCCTTCTTTTTGCAGACCTTCACAGCAGCAGGAACAGCCTTCAGTGGCAGAATATACAGAAGGTGAATGATTTTGCCTAAAGGCTTTTTAGAACTGACCAGTGAAGCACTGTACGTGCTGGGGAATTGCACAGACTTAAATTCAATCTCTTTAGGCCAAATATCATAGTGCCATTACAGAAAATGGGAATTTTCATATTTACTACAAGAAGAACAGGGGAAAGTTGGTAACCTCATGCACAGAATGGATTTAAAAGGGTTCCTAACTGAAGACTGAACCCCTGCGCAGTAACCTGGGTCTGAAGGGCATCCACAGCATGAGGCACCAGCAATGAAACTGGAAAGAGGGACTCCCTGAGGAAGTACAAAACAGAGTCACAGAATACCCTGAGCTGGGATGGACCCACAGTCCAGCTCCTGGCCCTGCACAGACACCCCAACAATCCCACCCTGGGCATCCCTGGCAGCGCTGTTCAAATGCTCCTGGAGCTCTGGCAGCCTCGGGGCCGTGCCCATTCCCTGGGGAGCCTGGGCAGTGCCCAGCACCCTCTGGGGGAAGAACCTTTGCCTGATCTCCAACCTAAACCTGACCCCGCTGACTTAGGTCCTATCATAGATCACCAGAATTAGTTGGATTTGTTGGGATTGGGTATTTTGGGGCATTTGTCTGGGGTTTTTCCAGAGGATGTTGAAAGAGAGACTCCAGTGGAGCTGGTAGATATCTGGAAACCTCATGGAAGACACCTGGAAAACACCTTGCTTGGGCTGAGGGACAGAACCTCGCCATGTGCTGATGTGACACAGACAGCTGCCAGCTCATCCTCCAAGGATACATTAACCTTAACATTCAGGGACAGTCTTAACTACAGAGGAAGCAGCACTGAAAAGGTTAAGAAGGGACTGAACTCTATGACCAGCCTTCCAGCAGAAAATACAGGCTAAATTAAATAAAAATGGAGTAATACATCATCAAAAGTGGAAAAGAGGGACAGAGGAGGATGAAGCAATAAACAGCCTCTGCCCTGTAGACAGGAGATAAAAATAGGGCAAGGAGACGGCATCAATCTGAGGGCTATTTCCAAAACATCACACACCAAAAAGCCTCACATTGACACTTTGGGGAGAGCTGGCAATTTGAAGAGAGGTCCCTGCAAGGGCTGTCTGCTGTGTGGGCAGTGGGCAGTGAGCCAGGTCCCTGCAGGTGCTGGGGCCATGTGTCTTGACTTGGGCACTTCAGAGCTTTTGTCCTTGCACGTGGTGTGGGAACTCTTATTTTTGTGACCAGGCCGCTTCTGGACAGAGACACTCATTCAAGGCGCCTGGTGAGGCTCTGATGGAAACACTTTCCAGTCTTTTTGTTCCGTTTTCTCTGGAGAACATCCCTGTACAGTGCCACAAACCTATCCCATTGTTCTTCAGACCCTTTCCCAGCATTTGCCTTTCTTGCAATGCCTACAATGGAGATGGGGACGGTTGCTCTCAAGTTGCATGGGCTGATCAGGACCAAATCCTGGCTGTTTCCTGTTCCCTCTGCCCACAGGCTGCACCTGCTGGTTGATTTGGAAGGGAAGCTCTTGGGATGGGACCATCATCCTGTTCTGTGGCTGTACCCTTCAGACCCGCTCCTGGGAGACACATCAGCAGCATTTCTTCTCTTAAGTACAGTGATCTTCACCATTTCCTGGGGGAATATGAACAGGAACAGGCTGTGCAGTGTCAAAAATCCAGTTCTCATTCACTATTCCTCAGTTGGGCTCAGTATACCCCCAGAGTTGGGCTGTTGGGGTAGAAGCTCCCTGGAGCAGTCTCTGGGGCATTAATGCTCTATATCCTTGCTTGCAGCCACAGGCACTGCAGAGAAGCAGTGCTGCAGCATTTGGGGGCACACAGTAAAAGTTCCTGGTTTGTTTTGCATCCAAAGTGGCTCTCTCCAAAGCCACATTCTCTGCCCTGCAGGGAGCCTGGCTGCACTGCCACGGAGATCCCATCCAGAGAACACAGCATCCATGGCCACAGAAACTGAGGCATGTGTAGGAAAGGTGTAAAATTGCCGTGATATGAAGAAGAGGAGAGCTGTGGAGGAGAAGGTGGTGGGGAAAGGGTATTTCCTCCCCTAAGAGGTCAGAACAGCGTCCAGGAGAGAGCAGGAAAGCCTCTCTCTGGACGTACAAGGACTGAGGTATCCTTGCATGGCTGAAGGGTGTCTCAGGAGGTGACTCTGGGGAGAGGGAAGGAGAGGCAGAAATGTCAATGTTTAGAGTTAGGACCTCCAAGAAAACAGCTGGAAAAGACCACATGAACCTTTTGGGGAGACTGGTGGTGCTCAGTGAAGGTGGCAGCATGTTCTCCACAGCAAAACCTCAAGGATATTCCAGCAGTGTGTCTCCAATGTGTGGCTGTTCCTCACCCGCAGACCCAGCTGTAGATGTGAGCTGGGAAGAGAAGAATGGGGCTTTTCCTCCCCTCATCCCACGCTCACAGGAACACAAACCCGGCCTCAGCAGGGTCTGGATCTGTTCTCATTTAATGGCATTTTAACTGTGCCTCAGTCTGTCTTTGGCCTTCCAGCCTTGGCCAGCTGTCAGGAGGCTCCCCCTCAGCCCTGGGCTGTGTCCGCAGCCTTCCTGTGACGCTGCTGCCACCCGGGAGAGTGAGTGATGGCCCCGAGCCTGCGCTGGGGGTGGCACAACCGCGCTCCCAGCGCCCAGGCGGGATCTCATTACAGCTCAGCCGGAGCGGGGAACGAGAGCTGAGTCACGGCCAGGTACAGACAGCGACTGTGAATCACCGGCACAGCCCCGAGCATCGCTAGCAGCCCGGCCCGGGGGGCACTGCCCCAGGAGTGCCAGTGCTCCTGCAGTGCCAATGCTCCCGGCAGTGCCAGTGTTCCCTGCAGTGCCAGTTCTCCCGGCAGTTCCAGCGCTCCCAGCAATGTCTGCACCCACTCCCGTAGGTGCCTTCGCTGCTCAGCACCCCCTGCCAGGCTCTGGCACCGTCCTTGCAGTTCCTCTGCCCTGTGCCAGGGGGACACCAGGCACATCCCCCTGGCAGAGGGGGCTGCCCACACCTCCCATGTGCATCGATGGCTTTAAGCTGAAATTCAGGGAGGGTGGGGAGGCCCTGGCACAGGGTGCCCAGAGCAGCCGTGGCTGCCCCTGGATCCCCAGAAGTGTCCAAGGCCAGGTTGGACAGGGCTTGGAGCAGCCTGGGATAGTGGAAGGTGTCCCTGCCCATGGCAGGGGGAGGAACTGGATGATCCTTAAGGTCCCTTCCAACCCAAACCACCCTGTGATTCTATTGCTCAAAATTCATGCAGAAATGTAAACTGGCATCTGTTTGCCTGTCAAACCCAAAGGCCTGAGCTCTCACCTGTATGAGGGACCCTTTCTCTCTCCTGTTTCATCCCCACAGCTGCAATTCCCCTCTCCTCCCCAGCTGAGCAGAAGAGGCTGTGAGGACATGTGGCCCCTCAGGGTCCCTCAGGTACGGAGCCAGAACCTCACCACAGAATAAAATTAATTTTTTTCCTTGTGAAATTGATACAGGATCTATTTCCTCTGTCAGGCACTGAGGGCAGAGTGTCTGCAAGGAAAGGCTCAGCTGGGGTGGCACTTTGTGTTTCTGATTCTTGTTTTAACGTGTTGATTTTTCATTCATGAAATCAGGCTCAGGGACAAAATGTGCTTTCACCTTCATCAGGTGCCTGGCTGAGGGAGCTCTGCCACAGTGCCCAGATGGCGTTAATGCAGAGGGTACCTTGTCCTCTGGCACTGCCCTGTGCCCCTGCTGGGAATAGATGGAGGCTCTTTCATGCCAGTCTCTCCTGAAAGCTTTACTTTTACAAGAAGTAATTTTCAAGATAAGCCAGACAAATGAAACAATAAACCTCTTGAAAAATTAAGGGAAAAGGGTAATTTAACACAGAGTTAATAAAGGTAATAAATAATCTCCTGAGTAGCTGGAGGACAGACATGGCTGGAGCTTTTTCTTGAAGTCTTCACATCTTTCTTTCCTCACCCACCTTCTGTGAGCATCTCCCCATCTTCTGCCCTCATCCTTTCACATCCAAGGTGTCCAAGCACTTCCCATTCTTCTGTGTACAGCAATCACCTCACTCAGCCCCAAAATACATCTGTGAGGGTGGGAGGAGCATGGCAGCACACACTAACACTGAGCAACAGCACAGGCCTGGAAGCGAAGGATAAATTTGGGGTTGGATTCAAAATAAGCTGGGTTGTGTGGGCTGAGCCAGCCAAGCTGGAATTCAGCCCTAAGTTCCTCAGCTCTGGGCCTGTGAGCAGGCTGGCCCTGGTGGGTTTGACTGCACTTTAGGAAGGCACAGTCCTGGCCTGGCACCACCAGGCAATGCTGGACTGAGCGATGGGCAGGAGCTTGGCTTGGCACCTCTGCCAGCAGCACCTTCGTGACATCTTCATATTTCCAGGAAACCTTGGAAGGGGGCCCAGCCTGCCAGACAGCTTTTATGAAATTGGGAAACCAATCATAGTTTAAAAAAATGGCACGATTACCTCTGTGCAGCACATTCCGTGCACACGTGTAAGCCATGCGAGCAGCCTGGCATCCTGCTGGCACCAGGCTGAGGGGCATGGGGCAGAGCTCAGGGCTGACACAGCCCCATGGCTTGGGGTGAGGGCTGCACCGAAAGGGGAGCATGATGGCAGCTGGCACCCCAGAGCCTGGCACCAGACCGTGCTGCTGATCCACACTGGCAGTGCAAAAGAGGGACCTGAGCTCTGCCTGGCTCATGCTGGGGTGACACAGGGGCACCAGTGACACTGGGAACAAAGCACCAGGAGAAGGTTATTGTACCGAGAGCAGTGAGGCCCTGGCACAGGCTGTCCAGAGCAGCTGTGGCTGCCCCACCCCTCCAAGTGTTCAAGGCCAGGTTGAACAGGGCTTGGAGCAGCCTGCAACAGTGGAAGGTTTCAAGGGGGTAGAACAAGATGATCTTTAAAGTCCTTTCCAACACAAACTTTTCTGTGGTTCTGTGACTCTGTTTGGTGATGGCAATGGGCTGTCCTTCTCCAGAGCAGCTGGTCTGGGGACAGCCAGCGTGGGCAAGCAGCCAGACCCCCATGCACCCAGAGATGTCACCATGAGCAGCACTTGCTGGTGTCTCCCTTGGTCACGGGGGTTTCACTTCCCAGCAGCCTGTACAGCCCCACAGAGCTGCTGCCACCTACATCAGCAGAGTGGAGAAGGGGTTTGTGATGTTAAGCCTGGGAATGTGTCCCCATGTCCATGAGGTGCTGCAGGACACAGGGCTGGGAACAGGGAGGTACCTGCAGCCGTGAGCCCCCAGACCCCTTCCATCAGCACTGCTCCTCACTGCCGTGGCAGGGCTTTCAGGCACACCGAGAGCCCTGCCAGGACTGACACCTCTGTGCTCAGCAGCACCAGTGATGCTCTGCTGCTCCCCAAGGATTGTTTCTCCTGTTCCTCCACCACCATCAAAGCTCTTCAGCTAAGGACAGTCCCGGCTGAAGCGGCTCTCCCGCAGGGAGGGAAGGAGGTGCTGGCCATGAAAGCTTTAAGCTCATTAGCTGCCACTGGAACAGTAATTAGGTTGATTTGTGCAGGAAGCACAGTGGGAGCAGTCTTTCTTCCTCAGGCACCACCGACAGAGAAGGGAGAGCTCCCACCTTCCCTCTGGTGCAGCACAAAGGAACAGCACTGAGGAAGAAAGAGCGTGTTGAAGACCAGCTCTGCCACAGAGATCCTCAGCAGGCTCCACAGACACTGGGACATGGGAAGGGACAGGAGACAGTGAAGGGCTGGCTCTGGGTGGTCTCGAGATCCACACTGGAAGTGCAGGTGGGGACGGAGGATGGTCCAGGAGTTGAACCAGCCTGGGCCAGGCAGACTTGCACCAGATCTGCACTGACTGTCCTGCACCAAGATTTACCCAGGACTTCTGCTCCTCACTCACAGCTCCATCAGCATAGAAGAGTCCAACAGTGCGCCACAAGAGAGCCCCGCTGCTGGAACAGTGGGCAGACGAGGGAGCTGCAGCATCACTGCCCTGGCTCAGGACCCTGATCCCCATTTTTCCCCTCCAGCCCTGCCCCGCATGGCAGCAGGCAAGTGTGAGCTGGCATGGCGTGTCCTTCAGCACAGGCAGCAACAGGGAATGGCACACTCAGCACCTGCTCTCTAAGAGGCATTCAATATTCTCTGAGCTTCCTCCAAAACCCCTCCTCTGCAGCCCTCAAGCCTCCGAGGTAGGACCAAACCTCAGACCTTACTTTTGTCTCCAGGGAAGAACATATTATCATGCAGTCATAGAATCTCAGACTGGCTTGGGTTGGAAGGGACTTTTAAATCACCCAGTCCAACCCTCTGCCATGGGCAGGGACAGCTTCCACTATCCCAGGTTGCTCCAAGCCCTGTCCAACCTGGCCTTGAACAGGGAAGTGTAACAGATTATCACAGGCAAAACCTGAGAGTGGCAATCTCGCACTGGTCTGTGTCTTCACTCCTAATCCCAAAAGCTCGTGGGGTTTGAGGCACAGGAGTGTTTCCTGCCCACACCTCCAGTAAAACTTCCCCTCTGCTCATGCAAAAGCTCCTGCCTGAGCTGTGACTGGCACGGCAGAGGCACCACGTGGGAGCCCATGGTGGAAGTGCCACGCCTTCTCCTGTGCCATCCTCCCGGTCCCCACAGGATGCTCCTGGTACAGGCTGTTTTCCTCACGGCTCTGGGGGAGAACAATAGGGGGCCTGGGCTGCATAGAGATGTTGTGGGGCTTTTTCTGGAAAGCTGTTAGCTGAGGGCTGCGAGGGAACACGGCGAGGTAATTGGGGAAGATGAGCCTAATCTCATTTTTTGTTGTGAAAAGGGTGTGAAGAAGAGAAAAAGAGATGTACTGGTAAATTACCATCAGGGCTGCTATAGTAACACGGCTTTAAAGATTGCCTCGTTGGCCTCCTTGGGGCTATAGAAAGCTCTTCAGATTGTTCTGTAGTTTTCCACTGTCTCCTGGTGTAGGCTGGCCAGGGCTGCCTTGCACCTGCTGACCGTGCCAGCCGTGCATCCACCACCACCCTCATCTCAGCCGTGCCAGCCCTGGGTGCAGGGAAGGTGCAGGGAAAGGAAGGGACTCAGTCCTAGATAACTTTGTTAAATTTCTCCCTTCGGGCTCACAGGGAGTTTCAGGGAAGTACCTTTACTCACTTATTACTCCTTTTCTCTCCACCATTCATTACCTGACTCATTTCCCCGTAGGAAATCAGAGAAGGGCCCCAGACAACGCAGCTGATGAATCACAGGCTCCCAGTGTAGCACAGGGGCTGTGAGGGTGGGGAGCAGAGTCCGAGGAGATGTGCAGCCAGAGCATCCCTTGGCCAGCACAATGGCCTGTCCTGAGCCCTGACCTGAGCTCTGTCTGCCCCCTTTGGCCCTGCCAGCAGGTGCTGGGGTGCACAGTCCCCACAAAAGGCTGGGCAAGCACAGAGCCATGTGAGACATGAGTTAAAGGGGACATCGTCACTTGCCACGACTGTGCAGTTCCCCAGGAGTCGCTTCTCACCCCTAAAGGGAGCAGCTTCCCTCCTCTTTTTAAAGGAAAGGCCCAAAAGTCCATGCAGAGTGCAGTGGTCCCAGTCTGAAGTGCTGTCAGATGCCTCAGCTGAGACCATGGGAAAGAGTTTTTTCCTCCAGTCTCACATCATTCTGCTGGAGCTTTCCCCTTACACACAGACCATTTCTATTTCTAAGCAGTTCCCCAGCCCTCACCCCTACAGAACTGTTGCTTCCCTCTGCATCCTTGACAGCTGTCCTTGTTTCCAGCACAGTCAGGCTCCAGGTCAGATGTGTTGCTTCAGTGTATTTGCTGGGTAGGTAGGATTTACCAGGACTTTTGGCTCCAGGAACTACTCAAGAACTCCTGTCCTCTCCTTCCACTTGTGCATTTCATTCCTCTTCAACACCAGCTTAACGTAGGTGGAGGTGTCTGTGTTTTATGCCTTTGTTTCTTTGGAATTCACTGGGATGGAGAAATGCTAATGTTTAATTTCTGCAGGAGGGAGAATGTGTTAACAGCCAACCCCCTCAAAGGACCCCAGATTAATTTAAGAATGAAAGGCTGTGTGAACTCTGGTGTGAATTCTGCCATGAGAAATGGGAACTCAATAGGTGTGCTGGCCTGTGGCTTCACACATGGAAGAGTTTTCAGTAATACACTGCAAATTCTTAGAATTGGTCTTATTCTTTATTAAAATAATGCCTAAGATGTAATTTTATTTCAGATGAGACATGTCCCTGTGCTGAAGAATTCGGGGTCTTCTAGATGTGCTGCAATATATTGAAACCAGGCACAAGTGAATTCAGATTTGGCTCCCAGCACATGCAGCCAAAGAAGGAGAGCACCAAAACTTGTTTTCCCCTGGGCACATACAAGCAGCCCCAACAAGGAGAGGAAAGCTCCTGCCTTCTGCAGGAGTAAATCCCAGGTGTGACCAGCCCTGGACTGTCAGACACACATGTTCCCTCAGCGGGTAACATCATCCCTCTGGGAGGCAGACAGTGCCCTTGGACTTGTGTGCTGCAACTGAAGAAATTCCTCTTTGCCATGGAGCTGACCTGGTCCCTGGTCAGCAGAAGGGAGTAGCTCTCCCAGGCTGCCACTCTTCAGAGCACAGAGCACGAGCAGCCAGGCTGTGGAAGAAGGACATTCCTAGTCTTAGTAAAAGCCACTATTTTTTTCCCTTCATGTTTTAATGAAACAGTGCCCAGAAGGTTCCTCTGTTTCTGTTATGAAATTTTTCGGAGCTTACCAGGATGTGGCTGTTATTCACCAGTCTTCAGGCTTGTGAGATGAAGGGTAAAGTTTTATTAACATCTTCTCAGAGGAAAGGACTCAGCCTTGGGGTTTCATGCATATTTACATTCAATGCTAATCATGCAGGCGTATTCCTCTTGACATTTCACTTGGTTTCTCTCTGAGAACAGAAATCTTCCCATCTTGTTTAAGCATTGTGCAATAACCAGATGGAAAACAGCCCTTGGCTGTGAGAGAGAGATCTGAAGAGCTGACATGGAAGTTTTGCTCTCTAAGAAACTCTGCTGCTGGTTGCTAGCACCTGGTGTTTGGTTCAATTTCCCCATGATGATAAGGCAGTAAATGTTTCCCACTGGAAACAAAAGATGGCTTTAAGGCAGATGCTTTGCCTTTAGAACTGGACATCTGGAACTGGTTCCCATTTTTGCTGTAGATCTCACATGTGACTTATCCAAAGCCTTTACTTTGCATCTTGACATCTCCTGCTGAAGCTCTGAGCTCTACACGAGAACTGCAGTGCCTTGTGTCAGAAGATGATGATTTAAAAGACAGCCTTTAGATGCTGTGATAAGGTCTGGTGATGATTCATCCTAAATGGGAGCCATGCCTGTTTGGCAGCTGGCACAGCTGCTGCCCTTTGAAACACACCTCTCCAACCTGTGCTCTCCTGGGAGACAGGACAGACACTGAGGAAGCTTTTGTGGCACAACCCTCACTTGCAATTTGTAAAGCTTTTCAATTGGCCAGGAAAGGCTGAAAATAGCTCTCTAAAAGCTTTCCATTGCTCCTGGCTGGCTCTTCCCTGTTGTGTAAGGACAGGTGAATGTTTCTGTCCTAAGTGTGTCTTGCTGGCTCTTCCAAACTTCAGAGTTCAGTATTAGGAAACTTTTATTCCGTGGTCCTAACTTTGCCTGAAGTCTGGCAGAGTTGGAGAGAGCTCCATCTGGGAGAGGGGAGGGGTGGGGATGCACACATGCTTCTCTTCAGGGTAGGCTTGCAGCAGTTCAGCCCTGTCCTGCTGCTCTGGAGAATGCCTTCCTCCATGAAACTCCAACCTTACATCCAAATTAAACTATTTCATCTCCAATTCTTCAGGCTGCAGAGACAAAAAGCTCTAAATGTGGAATAGAGTAAATAGAGCCATCAGTGTTTGTCTCAACGCTGCACAGCTGATACGCCACATGGTGCCTGGCCAAGGGAACGAGTGTGGATGCTGGGATGAGTGACTGACCCAAGTGCCCGTCTGTTTATCCAAGCCTCTGCTGATCAAAGCATGGAAGGGAGGTGAGGTGGGTGAGCTGGGAATGGCTGTGTTACCCTCTCAAATGGCACCTCCCATTGCAGGGCCAAGAGTTGCACTTGGAGGATCCTTGGTGGTCCCTTTCAACCATTCTGTGCTTCTGTGATTCCACGTCCTCTTGTCCTGGCCCTCATTCCCTGGGAGCACAACCTGGCCCCCACCTGGCTGCAGCCTCCTGGCATGGAGTTGTCAAGGGTGACAAGGTCTCAAGACCCCAAGCCTCCTCTTCTCCAGGATGAGCTCCCCAGGCTCTCTCAGCCCCTGCTCACAGGACATGTGCTCCAGACCCTTCCCCAGCCCCCTTCCCTTCCCTGGACCCACTCCAGCCCCTCAATGTCTTTCCTCATCAACTGGACACAGCACTCGTGCTGGGGCCTCACCAGTGCCCAGCACAGGGCCCCAAGCATTTCCCTGCTCCTGCCAGCCACGCCACTGCTGACGTAGGCCAGAGGCCATTGGCCTTCTTGCCCACCTGGGCACATCTGCCTCAGGCTCAGCCACCGTTCACCAACAGCCCCAGGGCCCTTCCTGCTGGCAGCCTTCGCACACACTCTGGCCCGGCCTGCACCTGCAGAGCCTTCTTGTGCCCAAAGGCCAGCGCCTGACACCTCGGCCTCTGCAACCTCTGGGCCCTGCCAGCCCGGCCAGGGCCCTCTGCAGAGCCTGCCCACCCTGCGGCACCCCGCACTCCCAGCCCACTTGGTGTCCTCACCAACTTGCCACCGGCACACTCAAGTTCCTCCTCCAGATCATCAAGACAGACATTCCACAGGCCTGGGCCCCGCTGCACTGGTCCTCGGGGCACAGCACCCATGCCCAGCCCCGCCTGAGCTCAGCGAGGAGCCTCTTGGCACCCCAGCCCAGAGACAGCCTGGCTGAGCCATGGCCTGTGACAGGGGCCTTGTTCCAGGGCCTTGGGTGAGCTGTGGCTCCCACCTTGGGCTTCCACCCAGGTACCATGGCCCTGGCCTGGCCCACAGGTTCTGCTTTGCTTTTGGGCTGCCCCAGGACGACTCCCTGCAGGCCTCCCCAGACCCCCAGGCAGCCCCTGCAAACATTTGGCTACCTGAAGGCAGCAGCCCTTGTCTGGGCCCCAGGGCTGGCCCCTCTGGCTGCTTCTTGCAGCACCCCAGGGATGCTCCTGCCCCTTCCCTGCTGTCCCAGGGGCCTGCAAGCACCTTCTGGGGCCACCCAGATGCCTCCTGGGGCTTTTGGGGGCCCCCAGTGATCAAATATAAGCTTCTTTGGAGAATGGAGGCAAGAGAATATTGCCCACGTCTGACTTCCAGCTGCCCTCAATACTCTTGCAAATCCTGTTGTGACACTCAGGCTCAACTTTACTGGTGCTCTGAAGTCCTTGCGCAAAGCCATTCATAGCGGTGTCTCCTCAACTCATAGTCAAGAGTAAGCAAACACAGCAAAGTATAGAAAACAGGAACTTTATTGAACTAGACTACACTTCCCAGTTTCAACTAGGGGCTGAGAACATTGCTGGGAAGCCTATGCCTAAAATACCTAAGCTGAAACTCTTTGAAAAACTTAGCTAGGAGTGGAGAAGACTTATGGGAAATCTAATTTTCCTACTAAGGAAGGGAAACCTATGTCTTTATAAAAAAGGGGTTCCTAACACCTATGGGTGGGAACGTCCCAGTGCCCGGGCTCAGCACTGGTCATACGTTCCCTGCCCTGTCCAGAGAGCCCAGAGGGCGGCTGGAGCTGGAGACTCAGAGGAGAGGAGTGGAGTGGAGTGTCCTCCTCTTCCCAGTGCCAGGTTGTCTTCGCCTCTTCCCTTTGGGCACTGGCCTCTGCCGGCAGCTCTGGCGCAGGCAGCGCCTCATCAGGGCATGGTTCTCCAGGAGCAGCTGCAGCAGCTCCGTGGAGCAGTCGTGGCCCTGGCAGCACGGGCAGGCAGAGGCCTAGGCGCTCTGGCTCTTCTCCTGCAAGACACAGCACAGGGAGCCCGATAGGAGGGGCAGAGGGGCCTGCGGGGGCTGAGCCCTCCCTGCGGCGCTGCCTTTGGCCTCCGGTGCCAAAGAGAGCCTGGGGCCTGCCTGGGCTGTCCCGTGCACGGGCTGCAGCAAGAAGAGCCCCAGCCGCCTCGGCCGGGGCTGCCTGGGGCTCACACTGGGCCCCGTTGCTGCCCGCCAATGGCCTCAGCCCCGGCTCGGCCTCCGTGCCTTGGCCAAAGGGCTGCCCCAGGGGCCCAGCACCCTCGGGGCCTGCCCAGCTCCGCTCCCCCACGGGGGCCGCCCTCAGCCCTCGCCCCACAGCCTCCTGGCCCAAGGCCTTGGCGGCTCCCAACCCCTGGCACCGTCCCACCTGCCTGAGCCCCTCGCTCACCTCTCCGCAGCGTCTCCAGAGCCACTTGCCAAGGACCCAGGCAAGCTTCATGGCCCTGAGCAGCAGGCCCAAAGCTGCGCAGATCCAAGGCAGCGCCTCCAGGACCAACCAGATGTCCCTCACTGGCGCCATGTCCTCTTCGTCCAGGGCCTGGGGAAGCACATCCCAGCTCCCTGGCTCCACAGCAGCAGGGTGGCTGGAAGGCTCTAGTGGCTTCACCAAGAGCAGCAGCTCCAGGAGCTGCAGCAGCCGGGAGAGCAGCTGGCTGACCATGGTGCTGCTGACAGATGAGCTGCCACCTCTGCAAGGCTCTGACCGTCCTTCCCAACCAACGCCTCCCTGGGCTCTGGGCACAGCAACGGGCTGGGGACACTGATCAACCACCACGCTGTCCCCAAAGGCTGTGATGTCACAGAATCCCGGAATCAATTGGCATGGAAGAGCCCTGTGAGATCACTGAGTCCCACCATGGCACCAGGACCAGAGCCCTGAATGCCACACCCAGGCTTTCCTTCAACACCTCCTGCCACAGGGAATCCACCACCCACCTGGGCAGCCCATTCCAGTATCTGATCACCCATTCTGGGAAGAAAGTTTTCCTAATGTTGAACCCTAATGTCCCCCAGCACAGCTTAGAACCCTTTCTTGCATCTGCTCTCTCTGGTCTTTGCACATCTCTGTCAAGCCTGGCACTGATTTGTCGGTCACTTCCCTTTAGGCAGGAGAAGAGGCTGTGCCAATGAGTGCTGCTCAACTGTTAGGCCATTGAAGGGTGCTGCTTTCCTTATTATTTGTATATTTACATTAAAGAAGAAAGCATCAGTTCAGGAAACAACTAGTTCAAGTAACAGATAGTTTGTACAATAATAAATGTCAATAAATAGACCAGGAAAAAGACTGAGGCTGGAAAATAGAAGATGATTTGTAACTGTCAGGAGTACAGGGTTCTGGAAGAACTTTTCAGTAAGCAGAGCCTCAATTTTTAAGATGGAGTTGGAGCAGCACATGCAAGGCAGTTCTGTGATATGATCAGTTCTGTTCCCTTCACCCCAGTGCCATCCATGGCTTTGCCAGTCTTCTTCCACACAAGTCCTGCTCTCTTCCAACATGCTGCTTAGCACTATCCCAACTTCTGTCCTAATTCCATACATTCGAAAGATCCTTCCCATCAGATGTGAGCTCTGGAAATACAAGTTTGCTCTGCAATCAAAACAGTTCTCCTTTTGTACTGGGTTTACATGGCAAAAAGGGAGAAATTTTGGAGTGAAGTTGCGCCTGGGAAGACGGGGCAGGGACAGGGAAATGTTTTAATATTTAGTTTTATTTTTCATTTTCCTACTCTGATTTGATTAAATTAAACTGATTTGAAAAGTTGAGTCTGTTTTGCCTGCGACAGTAATTGCTGGGTGATCTCTTCCTGCCCTTATCTCAACCTACCAGCCTGTCATTATATTTCCTCTGCCCTGTCCATCTGAGGAGGGCACTGATGTCTTTGTTGGGTTCATGGCCCCCATTCAGGGCCAGCTCTCCTCACCTCTGGGACTGCAAGCTTTGAGCAAAGCAAGCACTGAAGTGCAAGACAGCAGCAACATCAACGAGCTCATCCGAGGTCAGACGAGGCAGCAGAAAAGCAGGGGTGTGCTGGCTCTTGAAACAGCCGTGCTGTGCCTCTGAAGGTGCAGAGCAGTGCAGAAAGCCTGGAAAGCACCAAACTCTGATGGTTCTCCTCATGCAAACACACACAAACACTTTGTGCACTGCTGCAGAGAGGAGCTGTAGAGATGCAAGAAGCTGTCGCTCATGCAAAACGTATTCCTGGGAATGAGGGGATAAAAACTGTTCACAAATGCAAGAGCAGGCAACCTTCTTGACAGTGAATAAAAAATTGCTAGTCAAAAGAATCATAATTAAGGCAATTACCATCTTCTCTGCATACACACACCCTGCGTGTTTCATAAAGTCTAATGGAGTGCAGTGCTGGGCCTTGATGGATAATCACGAGGGACTGGATAACTTCCTCACCCAATCTTCAGCTAATGACTTCAACACACTCTTTTGAACTCAATTTGTACCAGCTGTGATTATGGAGAGACTATTCAGTGAAGTAAAGCTGGTTCACAAAGTTACTGCTCCCTGTGAGTATTTAAACCAGGCTCTGAAGCACTGAGTGTGAGGTGTGGTTGGTTGGGTCTCTAGCATGCTCGAGGGAAGGCTCATGGGACACCGATGACTGTTGGGTCTTCTCGCAGCCTGGGGTGGGGCACTTGTGGCTCCCCAGCACAGCCCAGAGCACTGAAAGAGGCCACAGCTTCTTCACCCAACTTGTCTACTGGCAAGCCAAACCTCCCAGAAATTTACTCTCTGGTTTCTCCACCTAGCCTGGACCTAAGACTGCCCTGAAAAGCTATATTTTGTTTGTAATTACAGTCCAGAAGTTCTGCTGCCACAGCCTCACGAGGGTCCTGCCAGTGCAGTGCTCACTCCAGAGCATTTGAAGCCTTTCTTCTTAACTTTTTATTCTTCCACTGTTTCTCTTTTTTTTTTTTTTTTTTTTTTTTTCCCTTTNTTTTTTTTTTTTAATTCCCTGTAATTTTCTTCTTGAAAATGGCTCCAGGTTGACATCTTGAAACCCCATCAGAAAAGCTTCATCCCTTGGAGACCTTCTCTGAGATCATCTGGATTCCTGGCAACTTTGCTCTTATCTCAATTTGGAGAAGTCCAAGTCAAGCTGACTAACAGTCATCGCAGATGAAGGGCAGAAAATCAAGCCATCAGTCAGCTTCAAAGAGTGTACAGCAGCACGAAGAAGCCCATTAGAGGCAAAGTGGACCTGTCACAGACTCAGTGTGAGGTGCTTCTTTGGCAGGAGAAACTCCCACGCTTTAACACTGCCTCTTTAGAGAGAACTTAGTGTCATTTTCTGCTGGGGCCTCATAAAACAATTAGAACAAATGTCTTCAGAGTAGAGCTTTCTTCTCTCTCTGGGAATGTTTCCAGCTCACTCAGTTACAGCATCACCACAGAGAAAATGCAATTTTATAATTATTGAGGACAGATACCAGCAGAGGGTAATAGCTGAACTGCAGGCCTGCTGGAGCATTGGGGCAATCCCAGGAAGGCACATGCAGAGGTCCTGGCCTGACTCTTTACCCTCCTGGTGCCATCAGGGTCCAGGGTCTGTAATAACCTTTGGAAGGTTCAGGAGCACAGAGAGGTGCTGCTGCCCTGGCTGGGAGCAGTGCAGAGCTCTCCTGGTGTGCCACACCCAGCGTGGGGTGATGCTCATAGGCCTCAGTACAGTGGGTACATGCCCCAATCCACAATGAATCAATATTAAAAATTGAGTTGGAGCCTATTTTCCTTCCCACTATCTGTTCCTGTCTCCTCTTGCTGTCCCTCAGGCTGCCTCTTCTCCATCCTCTACCACCCTGACCAGTCACTCCTTGTTTTCCAATGTACCCCACCAACCTTTTTGCTTCTGCAGCTGTGTTTACTGCTCTTCTCTTCCTTCCTGTTGCAGAGACATTCCTCTTCCTCCTTGGTGATGCCCTGGCTCTGCTGCGGTGTTGAGTTGCAGATTCCTGGGACAGAGCCTGGGCCTTGCAGCGTGCTTGGTGTATTCTGGCCAGCTGTCAGTGACACATTGTGCAGGCTGAGCCCAAAGCAGATCTTTGAACACATTCCCATGCTGGTCTCTTTGGATCTGCTTGTTCAAGCTTCTTCTGTTACACCCTCAGCCCACTTACAGAAATCATTGCTAATTTTGTAGCTCATAAAGCCAGAAATGCAATTACAAGCATATCAGTAACTTCCTTTTCTCACACCAGGGCTCCCTTGCAAATGTTTTATTTCACAGGATGTTAAAAAATATCTTGATTTACAGCAGAAACTGGAAAATGTTATCTTCAAACTTGATGTCTATGACTACCTGAACACAATTTTTTGGATTTATCACATTGCCATGCAGTGCCAAGTGAGCACATGCTTCTGGCAGGAATCAATTCACAGTGCTTGTGTAGAGCCTGAAACATGAGGGTCCTCACACACAGCAAGAACCACTCAGTGTTACTGTAATGCCAACAACAGAAATTCAGCAGGGGTGTGATTTTGCAGGAGGAGTCTTTAAATTTAACTTACACCAGAGCAAGAGCAAAGCCAGTCCCACAGATGAGTTATCAGCCTGTGGCTTGCCTGCTGCGGATATTATTTCCAACATCAAGGATGTCACTTTTGCCTGAATTCACCCCACTTTACGCATTTGGAGCCTAAAAAATGGATCTGTCTTGGTGATACACCCACACAGTGTGTGATCCACATGCCAGAGATGCCAGGGCTCTGGCCCTTCACTGCTGGCTCCACCAGGACCAGTGGGCACCAAGACTCAGCTTAGGTGATTTAATTAAGGTCTGAACGTAGCCTGGATGAGTGTTAGCTCTTCATCCTCATCATGGTGATGACGGAACACAGTGAAAATTTCACTCACCTACTCAGTGGGGTCTGGGAGGTGATTTTCCTTCGCAGTCGTTAACTTTCCATTGCAAAAGAATTCATATGGGAAACTTTTTGCAGCCTCTTAACCCTTGCCCTTCCAATTAATTGGATGGCGGTGTTACAGCTTGATTCTGTTTTCTGTTCTAGTTAAACTGTTTAGAAATGTGCTAATGATTCATTCTCCTGCAATTAGATTCAGCAGTCAAGAGTCTTTCCTACACTTCTGCAAAGTTTGCTCTGAAGAGGAGCACAGTACAAAGAAACCAGTCATGGATCCATAAAGAAAATCGATGGCAGTTGGGAAAATACATCTGAGGATCTGGATCTGTATTTAATGCATGTCATTAGCTATTTGCAAGAGACAAGTGACATGAGGGAAAGCAGTTTCTGTCTGCAGAGAGCTTAGAAGATATTCTTCAACCTTTCATATTCTACTTCTCTTTTATATAAAGAATCCAAGTCTCTAAAGATCTACCTCGTAAAATTGCCACTGAAGTGTAACAGAAGACACCGTGAAATTCCAGCACCGCAAAACCCAGGGAAATGAATTTCTATCTTGGCTCTGCATAAATAATTTGTTCTTTGCTGAAGCTGAGCTGGGAATTGACTGATGTTTTCATGCCATGTGTGTGCAGGGCTTTGAGGCTTAGATTTCACAAGAAGTGCAGATGCACCATTGGGAGCTCCTGGGAAGCTGCTGTGTTTACAGGGCTCAGCCTGGCGGGGCTGTTTAATCCAAGTCACGGGAGATTGTGCTCCAGCCTTCTCATCATGGTCCAAGCTCCATGTTGATATGTGCTACTGCAGAGGAAACACGGCCTGTATGAGAAGGGAGAGCACAGCGCCTCTTCATGCAGGAGGACTTGGCCCAAGGTCAAGCCAAGAAGTCCATCAGAGGCCAGGGACCGAACCAGAGAGACACGTTGAAGTGTGGCCATGGCTGGGATGTGGCTCATGCAGTGGCACCGAGGACAGGAGCCTGAGCTTAAAGACAGCTCTGGAGACCCCACAGGGCTTCTCACTACCCTGTCCTTACAGCATCCCAGTCCTGGGTCTGGAATACGTACACCAACACCAGAGATGGCCTTGGACCCAGGCAGGTGAGCCCTGAGGAAGGGAAGCAGCTCTGTTTAGAGGCTCACATCCTGGAAAATGATCCATGTGTTATGAAAACCATGGGTGCAGGCTAGGAGGGAAGGCACCATGGGCAGCTCCAGAGTGCTATGCCCTTCACACATAGGCCACTCAGCTTTGGGGGGCCATGGAGGTCTCTGAGATACCATGGAGTCCCCAGGGCTGGGGGTCTGCTGGCTGGAAATGCCACTTTTCCAAACATGTGGCCTTTGGTCTTTATTAAATGGTTGCTGTATGACAATGAAGCTTTTCTGTGACCACAGCTGGCCAGTGGTTGTAGTGTACACCTGGAAAGGGTGTTTTTGTCACCCATCTGTTGCCTGTCCTTTGACAAAGGGGCCTGTCAGTAGCCAGGAGGCAGGAAACACTCAAGAATATTTGCAGCACTGGGTCTAAGGCTGGCAGAGATGGGTTTGCTGTGATAAATGGATGCCAGTCCTGCTGCTGAGCAGTCTGGGCTGGGACACAGGCAAAAAGAGAAACCTCTAGTGTAAGGTTAGCCATGGGCAGGCCTTTGAAAGGGTTTTATCTGTTGCAGGAAAGTGATTTATTGTTGTTGGAGTTACAGAGAGGAAGCAGTAACCCCACACAATTTCTCCTTCAGGGACCTTGTTTCGGGTTGAATGGAGGAAGGCTCACGCAGACATGGCAGCACTGAGTCATGGCTGGAGAGGCTGGAATTGTAATGCCTCAGCAGCTCATTCTTTTCCTCTGTTTTCAAACAGGACCTCAGTTCTGTAGGAGGTCAGGGATGACAAGAGAGGGAACACTGACAAAGTTGCCCAGTACTTCTACTACCCCACAGTCCACCTCGCATCCTTCACATGCCAAATCCATGTTTCCAAAGGCTTGCTCCTGCCTTGCAAGCTCTGCTTCCACCTAGGCAACAACACGCTTGCCAAGTGTCTTCATCTACTGCAGCTGCCTTCCCTCCTTCCCACCCGAAACCTCCCAGGCCCCAGCACTTGCCTGGCTTGTGTAGAGACACAACCCCATGATGCTCAGCCCCACATAAATGCTTTTTCCATTCCAGATTAAGGATTTTACCCACATGGATTCTGCCTGTGTCTCCCCCTCTTGTACCTCCTTTCACTCCTTAAGTCCTTGAGATGCCTCTGGTTTCACGATGTCTGAAAAATGCCTGTTTTACAACTTGCGTTGCTCAGCTCTAGCCCTCCAGAATCACCATCATTTATCTCACTGCATCATCAACTCTCCACCCATTTCAAATTCAATTGAAAGCACATTTTATCCCTTGCCTGTGGTTCCTAAATTATATACCCAGCTCATTTCAAAATATCAATTCAGAAACTTGGCAAGGTGATTATTAATAACAGCTCTGTTCTTCTCTGGAGGAGAAATAATACTAGAAACATGTGAAATGTGTACACAGTTGTCATTCTCACTCTCCTATTTTGCCAAACATTTTGTTCTTTGCAGGAAATAAAAACAACCCTACACCCAGTATTAAGTGGCTGAGGCTGTGTAATCAGCATGGAACCATGGAACTGGGACAGCATTCCTTCACATGTCCCGAAACTCGGGGCAAAGCCGCTGTCTGCCATGAATTAGTGCTTGGCTGTAGGTGGGTCAGCAGCACAGGGGGGCCGAGCTTGAGGTGCTGTGCACACAGAAAGCTGGAGCCCAGCAGTTCCTTCAGTCACTTGTGTGGAGCTCGTCATGGCAAACTGCTTCAGTTGTAATGAAGTTATTCATTATTTGATTCCAAGATTTCACATGGACATCCCAAAGACCCGGAGCTGCTGGGAAGCACTGAGCTGTGGTCTGGCCTGCAGGCACCAGGCTGGCAGAAGGTTAGAATCAGAGAATCACAGAATGGTTTGGGTTGGAAGGGACCTTAAAGCCCATCTCATTCCACCCCTGCCACGGGCAGGGACACCTTCCATTATCCCAGGCTGCTCCAAGCACCATCCAACCTGGCCTTGGACACTTCCAGGATCCAGGGGCAGCCACAGCTTCTCTGGGCACCCTGTGCCAGGGCCTCTCCACCCTCAAGGGAAGAATTCCTTCCCAATATCCCATCTATCCGTGCCCTCTGGCAGTGGGAAGCCATTCCCCCTTGTCCTGACCCTCCATGCCCTGGTCCAAAGTCCCTCTCCAGCTCTCTTATAAGCCCCCTTTGCATACAGGAGTTAAGTACCTGTTTTTCACTTTCTAATTTTTCATTTTCTACCTGTACTTATAAAACATACAGCAAAGTCCTGAAGATTTTTTCATTGCCCATAGTGCCACAGGATGTGCAGTGGAGAATCTCCAGGGTCTCTCCTGAACCAAACCCAGTACATGGGTGCTGTGTACATTGGGAGCTGAGCTCAGTGATCCAGGTGTCCCCTTTATCCTGTGCTCTCACTCCATCCAGCAGGAACCAGGGCTGTGCTTCCCTAATGCACACTGGAGAAAGAAGGCAAAAAGAAAACAAGTCACTTGGAGGATGAGTGGGGAATAAAAAGATGGGGTGCCTCTAACACCTGTGGTGGAGGGACAACAGTGAGGGGTTCCCAAGGAAGGGAGGAAGTGAGAGGGGATGGGTTAATGCACAGAAGGGAAGCTGTGCTTTCAGCCTTGCAAGGTAAGGAAGACCCAGCTCACAATCACTTTGTTTTGAGATGAGGATAACGTGTAAAAAGGCTATAGAAGTATCCAGGGGCTTTTAATTCTGAAGACTTGTCCTGGAGTTGGGAGGCCAGTCCTCCTTAGTGGCATTTAGGGACCTAGAGGAAAGAAGTGCTCACACAGACAAGAGCCAACTTGCTGCTCACCTTACTCAGTAGTGCCAGTGGCTTTCGCTATCATGGGCCCAACAGCCCTTTCCTGGCATCACAGCCCCTAGGGTGTTGAGGATCTGCCTCAAGTACCTGGAAGCATTGTATAAAAAGATAAATAAATAAAAATAAATAATAAATTAAAAGTTATAATCTGGATGTCTCATATCAGCAAGAGCTTGGGAGGAGAAAGTCTGGTGATAGTGAGGGCCTTTGGCTCTGTGCTATGACAGCCAGTACTTATCTGGCACATACAGCCCTGCTTCCTCTCCCTATCACCTGGAATCCTGTCTCCCAATTACAGCTCCCTGGCTCTGCTCCAGATGCCTTGCTTCCACAGAAGTGTGGGGTTTTTTATGAAGCAGTAGTCCTCAAGTGTTTAAAGTGCAAGGGTTTAAAGTGAATCAGATATTGTTTAGAAGCTGGCCAAATTCCCTGTTCTCTGGATGGGGAGGAGACAAACTTCCACTTGAATGGAGCGGCAGTAAAAGCTGCCCTGCTGAGAGACCCCCAAAGTGAAGACCTGGAACCAGCCAGGATGGGAATGGCCTGGGCTGACAGTGAAGTCACTGAAGCTCCAGAACCTCCTTCAGAACCTTTGGAATTCACCCCAGAACATCTGGAGATCAGTCACTGCTCCGCAGCCTTTCCTGGGGCTGCCCAAGCTGTGTCTGGCCATCACAGCTGGTGGGTTG
Source organism: Dasyornis broadbenti (assembly GCA_013397935.1). Taxonomy (NCBI): domain Eukaryota; kingdom Metazoa; phylum Chordata; class Aves; order Passeriformes; family Dasyornithidae; genus Dasyornis; species Dasyornis broadbenti. The sequence continues at coordinate 533,788 of VZRN01001476.1, read as the reverse complement.
GTACTGGACCTCAGCTGAAGCAAGGCACTGGTTTCACCCACACCACCTCAGCCACAAAGCTGTCAGGTCCCATGGGCCATTAGCAACACTCCTCGTGCTCCCTTTTCCATGGGTTTCCTGCAGCACCACTGTGCTTTTCCCACCTTGATCTCCCCCGTGCTGCTCCTGGCTGGGTGTGCAGTACCACCCTGGGTCCTGCAGCACCCCCAGCAGCCTCCTGGGTGATCCAACACCTCCCACACGGTGCCGTGGGCTCTGCCCTGTCACCCACCCTGCCAGAACAAGGACTTCACACGGGTCAGGCACACATCTGTGAGCTGGCTCAGGGTGCCACGTGCTGGTTACACCTTCTGTGCCGAGCCTTCGGAGGCAGGTGGCAGAGAGCACCAGCAGAACCTACAGCCCTCTTTTTGGGAAAAAGAAACTTGCTGCATGACACTTTTGCTAAATCATTTGTTCCTAAAAGTCATGTTCACCCTTCCTCTTCCTTGGTGGGGCCAGCCCTGGATTTTGGAAAGCACTGCATTAATCTGCTTCATGCAGATTGCCTGATCCCTGTTAATGTACCACCGAAGAGTACTACTCATGCAAGGCAGTCAAATTACACACAGCAGTACTAATCATGAAGAAGATCTGTGACATTAGAGATTCTTCTAAAACATCAGTGCACCCCTTCTGGGTTAGGAGTCCTGCCCTGAGTTGACCTAAAATTGGAAAAATGCCCCAAAACTGAAGGTTTGATGCCCCATCACATGGGTTTGATGCCACCTCGTGGTAGTTCCATGTCCTGATTTGTAAGTGAACGCTTTCACTCTTGGGATGTTTCCCAAGCAGGTTCCTTCTGAGACAGAAACACAGTTTGGAGAAAGGATGAAGATAGACAGATGTCCAGCTCTTCAATGCTGATTTGCAGCTCCACTGCATTGTTAATAAATGTTACTGTGAGTATAAAACAGAGGGATTGCACATTACTCCATAAGGTAATGTGGAAATACCTACAGGATAAGGATGTGACCATCCCAGATTATGCCGAGATGTCCTGACATAAAACTTCAGCGATAAGTTGCCTCATCATCCTGGGACCTCAGACAAACACCTACTGAATTCCCAGTTAGATTTGCAGATTTGGAGGAGCTCATTCCTCCCTTGGAGAGCAACTTCCCTCTCCAGCCCAGTTGTCATTATATTGTACTAAGGGTATAATAAAGGGCTGAGTTATCTCACCCTTTAAAAAGTGGAACAGAAATTACAGACTGGTACCAATATTTCAATTGAGAACTGGCTCTTTCAAAAATAAATGGTTTTTCCTCCCCTCTCACCACTCTAGCTGAGAGTGATTTGCCAGGTGCATTCATAGAGCTTTTGAGCCTTTCATGCAGCAAATGGCCCAGATTGCTTTTGTTTGCCCTCTGAACTGCAGGAAAGACATCACTTTACAACTGCCAGAATGCATTTTTGGGCTGTTCTAATATAAAACTCTCATGACCACTGATTGAATAATCACAGACCATGTACAAATTGTAGTGAAATGATTCCCTGTTCCTCACTTTTTCCTGAGCCTCAGGTGGGTGCCACAACAGCATCATGTCAGGCCCTGCAGAAGTACTGGATCCTGAAGGCAGCATAGCTGGGATGTTGCTGCAGCTGAGCTAATTAATTACTTCTAGATTTCACCTTGGCTGATTAACTTCTATGTAGTGCTGTAGTATCACAGGCATTTGTTTTCAATTCTGGAACTATGTTGGACAGTGTTAATCTGCAGGAAAAACCTCTGCAAATCATGTAGCTCCACTGTGCAATGAGTCAGATGGCATTTTACTGTCTATATAAATGGAATTACTTTTGCAATGGAGTGTAATTCAATCTCCAGTGTTCAGGTGCTTGTCTGCAACTTTTTCACCAGACTGAACACTCCAAATGTCTAAATACAGCTGTTTGTTAAGCTGTTCACTTATCTGAAGGATTTAGAGGGGGTGTTACACTTGTATTTGTTTATATTGCTCTCTCTAAATCCTACTTGTCTGAAATTCTTCATCTTTGCTCTTTCTGTAAAATCTGCACATTTGAATCTGATCACAATATTGGAGTGGAAAAATAGAAGAGATTTTCACAGATGCCCATCTGAAGAGGCTTTAAAGGCTGAAGTAGCAGAGGCAGTGAGTGAGCGATCTGTGTAGTAAAGAATCCTTTCTCTCACACATGGACTTGTGAAAGAGGGAGTTGATATTGCTTGCTTAAGAGGTATTTTCAGCAAATCTTCAGTGTTCCCATGGGAATGCTGCTGTTGGATGTATTGCTTAGATGCCATGGACTCAGGCCCTTGGATCACTTCAAAACAGGGATCAACACTGTGAGTGAAACTGGAGCTGGTGTAGCAACAACTCTTGCCCCCAGAGAATCTCAGTTTTGGCAGAATGGTGAGTGAGTGCTAAACCTATGCTGAGTTTTGTTTAAATCACAGCAGTCAAGGCAAACAAAACGCCTTTGTTGTATTTACCCTCACTTCCAGAGCCAGCAGAAGAGAAGGGAGCGAGGAGGCATTTGGATTACGGAGAAACACAACCCTCTGTGGGCTCTTCAGTGGAGAAAGAGGCATAGAAGGGAAATCAGAGAATCCCAGAATGATTTGAGTTGGAAGCTCATCTCATTCCACCCCCTGCCATGGGCAGGGACACTTTCCATTACCCCAGGTTGCTCTAAGCTCTGTCCAGCCTGGCCTTGGACACTTCCAGGGATCCAGGGGCAGCCACAGCTGCTTTGGGCACCCTGTGCCAGGGCCTCCCCACCCTCACAGGGAACAATGTGATAGGATAGCGATAGGATGAGGCTTAAGAATGGTTTAAGGCCATTCCCCACTGTGAAAAATCCCTCTCCAAGGGAAATCCAGCTCAAGACTTGGCAGCAGAGATTAAAACATGCACTAATCTGCCTTCTCCTCTGTACTGACCGACTCTTCACTGTGTAATGGCTTCCCAAGTAGTGCAGGTGTGTTTAGGAGGGCGTATCCCACCCGGCATCTGGCTGCCTGTTGGAGAAGGCGCAGGTCCCACTCCTGTCCACCTGCCACCTCTGGGCAGGGGTTGTGAAGCACAGGCGTCAGAAGGTCAGATGGCCGTGCTCAGGTAATGCAAGCCCCACCCCACACCAGTCAGCTCTGACCTGGTTTGTCTGTCAGAGATAAAACCACCTGCATGCCCTGCCATCCCATTCCAGAGAGAACAAACCAGGCCAAGGTGTGCTGCTGCTGAAGTCTCACCTCCCACCTCTCAGTGCCCAGATTTTAGTTATACCTGTCCCTTAAATATAACCCTCCCTCCCCATGTCCTGCCTTCCTCTGCTTCTGCCATGTTTGGGAAGAACAGGATCCACCTGAGGGGACTTTGCACTGCACATCACCCAAGGAGAATCTCTTGCTGGGATCTGAGCTCTCTGTAGGAAGCTGATTATTCATGTTTTGTTTGCTGGTTGAACTTATTTTTAGTTGACAGAAACAGCTGTGAGGGGGAGAAGAAATAAGGAACAAAAGCTGACAGCATGATTAACTTTTTAACTCAAATTGCTTCTCAATTAAAAGAAGCTAAATATTCCCTTTGCTCCGGGTGCCACTTTCCCATGTTGGCAGCTGCTGTGCTCCCAGGAACATGACACAATTCCACGGATGAAGGCAGAGGTGGAGCTGTATGGCAGGAAGGCTGTCCACAGCTGCTCCTCACCTGGAGTCACCTCACAGAACTGGGGGACAACACGTGGGGTGCCAGGCCCAGCATGGCCAGCGTTGTGGGGTGGGCTCAGAGAAGTCATCAGGCCACCCAAGCTAAGCCTTCCCAGTCATAAACTGAGATCTCTGGTGAGATCTCAAAGCTATTTCAACCCCTTGCAAGGGTGTGGGTGCAGAGAAACATCCAGAGGTTCATGTTCTAACAATGAAAACCACTTGTAAAATCCTCAAACAAATCTCATACACGCTTGCAGGAAGAAACCTCAGCTCTGCTGGAATTGACGCTGTTTATTCAAGGTACAAAGCTGGGAAAGTTTCCAGCCACCACTAATTGGGGTGCAGTCACTTTAGGTCCTACAAAACAACAGTTCCTCTTCTCACTGCTTTTAAGTCTTCTGAGTCTTAAGAGTCACAAAAGTCTTCAGCTGAGCGAACTCGAAATCTGATCTTCCCTATGTTGCTTTGTTTGCCTGCCAGCCTTTTCAATACACCTCCTTATCCCACTCTGCCCTTTCCCTTGTGAGTATCACGGCTTTCCTCCGAATCTTGCACTCAGGTTTGAACTTTGTCTCCCAATTGTCTGCCTAATTCCCCTTCGCTCTCACACAAGGCCATGAAGGGGCAGGAACAGGGCTGTTTGCCGGGGAGGGATGGGGCAAGGTTGCAGCTCAGGACATCAGGGATGGATTTTGTCCAGGCAGCCCCTGGGTCCTTTCCCCAGTGGAAATCACAGAATGGTTCAGGTTGGAAAGGACCAGTGGATCATGTGGTCCCACCTCCCTGCTCAAATAGGGTCAACCCAGAGCACATGGCACAGGATTGTGTCCAGGTGGGCTTTGAGTATCTCCAGTGAGGGAGAGCCCACCCACTCTCTGGGCAACCTCTTCAGTGCTCAGTCACATGCACAGGAAAGTTCTTCCTCATGTTCAGGCAGAATTTCCTGTGTTCCAATTTTTGCCCGTTGCCTCTTGTGCTGGGTTCCCCGGAAAAGATCCTGGTCCATGCTCTGAGCCCTCCCTGCACACACTGACAGAAAGGGATGAGGGCCCCTCTCAGCTGTGTCTCCTCTCAAGGCTGAACAGCCTCAGCTCCCTCAGCCTTTCATCGTCTGGGAGATGCTCCTGTCCCATCATCATTGTGGACTTCTCCAGCAGGTCCAGAGGAAGCAATGGAGATGTTTCAAGGGCTGAAGCCCCCCTGCTCTGGAGCCAAGGCTGAGAGAGCTGGGGGTGTTCAGCCTGGAGAAGGCTCTGGGGAGATCTTAGAGCCCCTTCTAGTGCCTAAAGGGCCTCCAAGAGAACTGGAGAGGAACTTGGGACAAAGGTCTGGAGGGACAGGACAAGAGGGAATGGCTTCACGCTGGCAGGGTTAGGTTATTAGCAAGAAATTCTTGGCTGTGAGGGTGGTGAGGCCGTGGCACAGGTTGCTCAGAGAAGCTGTGGCTGCCTTATCTCTCAAAGTGTTCAAGGCGAGGATGGACAGGGGTTGAAGCGACCTGATCTAGTGGAAGGTGTCCCTGCCCATGGCACAGCATGGAAATGGACAGTCCTTAGGTCCCTTCCATTCTGTGATTCTATACTCACTCCAGGAGCTCCATGTCCCTCCTGTCCTGAGCCCAGAACTGGACACAGTGTTCCACACGTGCTTCACCAGGGCTGAACAGATGGGCAGGATCCCCTCCATGACCTGCTGGCCCTTCACACTCCAGGATCGCCCACCTTGCCCCAGGGCACATGGCTGGTCAAGGACAGTTGTGAACTCTGGAGCCTTCTCTGCAGAGCTGCTGTCCAGCAGCTCACCCCCAGCTCGGGCTGGGACATGCAATGGCCTCCCTTCTGCTTTAGCTCCAGCACAGACATGCTGAGGCGCTGGATGTTCAAGGTGGAAATCATCAGGCAGCAATAATCTCCCAGTGCTCCCTCAACAGCACCACTGACCAGGCAGCCTCGGCTAAGCGTAGGTGACTGTGAGTGGCTCCGCACTGGCAGTGACGGCGGTTGCCGGCTGGGGCCGAGAGAGGAGAAGGGACTCCTCACCCCAAGGGAAGCCGGGGCCTCCGCTGAGCCCTGCGGCCACTGTTGACCCGGGTCGACGACGGCGCGGGAACACAGCGGGGCCGCCGTGAGCTGAAGCGCCGTGTTCCCGCTTCACTGCACCGCCCCGCACGGTAGGGGGCGCCGTGCCGACTGCGCATGCGCAGCTCTGCCAGAGGTTTCGAACCGCCAACTGCTCCAATTCGAATTCGCATCTTCATTGACCAATCACAGCGCGCGGGGCGAGCCCGGTCCCGCCCCCATTGGCCTCCCGGCCAATGACAGAGCCTGCTGTGTTTAAAACCAGTGCGCGCGGGCAGTGGGCGGGGCGGAGGCGCGGCGNTCCCGACGCTCACTGGGCGCGCCCGCGCTGCGAGTGGGGCGTGGCAGCCCCGCAGTCCCCGCCCGCTCCCGGTCCACAGGTCCCTCCTCCGCCTGTGCCCCGCTCCTGGAGCCGTGTAGGGCGCCGGGTCCGCCCGCTCAGTCCCCGCGGACGCGCCGCGATGAAGGCGGGCGGTGAGTGCGGATCTGCCCGCGGGCTCCGCGGGTGCCGCTGTTTCCCGGGTCCTCCCGGGCTGAGGGGCGGCTCCGCGGCGGGCTCTGCCTGTCGGGCGCCTCCCGAGGTGGTCTGAGGGCGGGGGTTAACGGAATACACCGGGCCCGGGCTGAGGGATCGCTGAGACCCGCAGCGGGTGGGGGGCCGGGCCGACGGCTGCGCGCCCAAATTCAAACGCGGCGGGGGCGGTGCGGCCCGGCCCGGCGGGGGCTCGGGGCCGGCTCTGCCCACGCAGTGCTACTCGCCGGGGCCGTGCCTCGGCCCCTCTGTGACCACAGGGTCCGTGGCTGTGGCTGGCGGCTGTGCCTGAGCGCTCCTGTCCTCAAAGCCAGGGGGACACAATGTGTATTGCGCCTGGGATAACATCTCGGACGTCTGTGAGTTTGCAGGGTGCACAGTAATGTGCAGGAATCCCCGCTCACAACTAAGAGAAAGTGGTTTTTACTGTAAGGGTGGCTGGACGATAGTGCTTGGTTGCACAGAGCGATTGTGGGATCCACATCTTCGGAGTTACTAAAAGCCACCTGCATGTGGTCCTGCCCCACTTGGCGGGGGATTGGACTGGGTGACCTCCAGAGTTCTCTTCCAGCCTAAACCACTCTGATTTCGTGAAGCAACACATTGGAAATGAATCTGTGTCACTTCCTGTCTGTGGAAATGAAGTTTTCTCTTCCCTGAGTTGCTCACGTACTCCCTGGTCCCTATTTGGATACTCATATGGGCTGAATGGGCATCCCAGTTTGGGTGTCCATTTCATTTTCATGGCAATAATACTGCTGAGGATAATACATTATCTATATATATATTTATCTATATATGTATATGTACCTGTGTGTATATATATATATATATAATTGTACTGAAATAATACTCCAGAAGGTGCAGGCAATGGATCTTCCATCAGCACTCATGGCAGCATCTGTCTGCTTGGAAAGATAGGTCTGAGTTGGTTTGATGGTCTTCCTAATATCTCTGGTTGTATTCCAGGCACTGCTGTCAGTTGAGAAGGAAAAGCTGGGGCATGGGGGAGGTAAATGAAGTGATAGTAGTGACAGTTAAGCCATTTCTTACTACTAAACAGGGACAGTTAAACTATTTGTCACTACTAAACATGGTAACAGGAGTCAGGGCTCAGAGGGCCTCTTGATGAAGAGCACTTGAGCATGAGCCACCCATTGTGAGCCTCTTGGCTTCATTAACTAAATTGAACAAGCCCTTTACTGCTCTGTGGCTTGGTCTTGTGGCATTATGTGGCATGAGCTATAGTTCCCTGGTTAATGTGTTTGCAGTGTCCAGTGCTGCAGCGAAGAGGTGCTCAAGTGAACACCTGTGAACGTATATAATACTCTGTAGTGCCTTCTTTCCATGTGCTGTTCCATCACTAACTGAGGTGTCCTGTATCTTTCTTTTCCAGTGGTTCACTGTAGGTGTTCCAGATGTTTTTCTTTCCCTTCAAAGCGAAGGATAATAAAACGGCCTCGAGTCCTGACGTTCTTGAACCTCCCCGAGGATGTTCTGTTTCACATCCTGAAGGGCCTCCCTGCTGCAGACATCCTCTCAGTCAGAGCTGTAAGTGCTGCAGCTTCCCCTCTGCCAGCCACCACGGCTCAGCTCTGTCTTCAGGAGCCTGGACTGCACATGGAATAGGCTTCTCACGTCACAGTGAGCCTGAAGAAACCCAAAGAGTGCCTGCAGGGTTTAGATTTTTGCTATCCCGTGGACAGTTTCATTTCTCACTGCTCAAGTTAAGAGTAGCAGCATTATTTGACTGATTTTTGTACCTTTTCTGTGGCAATTGTCCTGCCAGATCACTGTGGCTGAACAAATTGGTTTGGTTTGGCATCTCTTGCCTTACTGGTTATCAGGCAGGCAACAAGTTAAACATAACTTGTGATTAATTAGTTACTTCTCTAAAATTAGATTGCAAAGGCTAGTTTTCTGTTGGTCCTTTTATTTTAGTAATCATTATTTTGTGCTCCCTCTGTGCAGGTGCACTCACATCTTAAATACCTTGTGGACAGTCATTCCAGTGTTTGGGCACATGCAAGTTTCCAAGATATGTGGCCATCTCCAAACAATCTGAGGGTGTTTGAAAGGTAAGCTTTAAACATCAAATTTGTCTGGCCTTTTAGAAGAGGATGTTTGAAGGAAGATAAACCGTTCTAATCAGTCCTCAGTGTAATTGGAAGAATCTGACTTGTACAAAGAGGGGAAGTATTTGCTTTGGGAATGAAAAATGATTGATTTCAGGTCTAAGCTGCAGCTGATCACTGCTGTCTGTTTAACCAGCGCAGGGCCTATTGCATTTACCAAAGTTATTTCTTCTGACAGGCATTAATATTCCAGATAGGAACATACCTCATTCCCTAAAACCTGTTTCTGGTGCTTCCATGTGAATGAACAACTGAGGCCAGGGGCTCCAGAGAATAATCAATCCTATGTCTAAGTCTGAGTTGGCTTGGTCACTTCTTGTGAAACCAGTGTATTGAAAAACAGGTGAATTTCAGTAACAAATAAAGTTTGAAAGGGTAATAATAAATCTGCTTTAAAAAGATGGAGAACATCTTTCTAGTCATCTGATTTGAAGGGGATCCATTGGTGTCAGAGATTTCTTTAACAGGTTTAAATGCCATGATAATGGTTTTGCTTCTGACTGCCACTTCTTTTCTTTCTGAGGCAGACCACTATGTGCACATAGGTGGGAGTGAGGAGCACAGGGGCTTGATGTTTTGATGCATGTCCTTGAGGGCACAAGGACCAAACTGTGGATTCTGGTGTTAGGAAGGATTTCAACTTCAAGTGCCTTCTCTGTCTGTCCTTCAGGGCTGCTGAAAGCGGTAACTTTGAAGCTGCTGTGAAGCTGAGCTTGGCATACCTGTACAACGAAGGCCGTAAGTGTGGGAGCTTGTCCTGGGCTCTTTGGGGAAGATGACATGGCACAAGGAAGTTTTACATCCTAGTGCTTAAGCAATGGCTGCAAAGCTGCCAGGTGTTCAGTGATGGGACAGGACAGAGCCTGGAAGTTCACAGTTAGTAGTTACCCCCTGCAAACTTGGGATCAAACTCTGCTGCTACCCTGGTGTGATAAATGTATCAAAAGGCCTGACAAGTGACAGGAGGAGCTGCCTCACACAGGGACCTGGCAAGGCAGTTGGTATTTGCAGAATGAACCCCCCGACTTATGTTATGTGTTCCAAAAGCCTGACTTTAGTAAGATTTTTCTTCTTTAGCAATCTCCATGATTTTTAAGGTTCTAAATGAAGGAGACAGTTCAACCTTTTCCTAATTGTTTCCTCTTGTCTGCCTTGGCCTGACTGAATGCCAAGCAGGCATTGTGAACAAACTCTACCTGATTCCTGGTTTTCTCTCTGGTTCAGTGTCCATCACAGGCCACGGGCGTGCAGAAGTGAATGGAATAAAGGCATCTCACTACTTCAGCTTGGCAGAGCACCTGAATGTGTGTACAGTCCCCTTTATCTGGCTGTTCATCCGTCCTCCCTGGTCCTTCTCTGGAAGCTGCTGTAAAGCTGTGGTCTACGAGAGTCTCAAAGCAGAGTGTCAGCTTGACAAGGTCAGGTTTCTTTCTGCCCTTGGCTTTACCCTACGTCAGTAACTGCGCCTCGTTATTTTGGAAAAAATACTTTTGTTTCCCCAAGGAGCCTCCTGTGCTCTTGTTGGTTCAATGACTGTGGCTTAATCATTTTATTGAATTTACTGCCAAACTGCACATGATAGATCGTGAGTGCCGGAGGCCTGTACTGTTTCTTCTGAGAGGTTCAGTGCTATCTCAGGGATAACAAACATGGAGAAAAGCAAGGGGGAGGAATGTATGAAAGATAAACCAAAACTGTAGTCTGCAATTACTAGCAAAAATTGCTATGGTTTAACAGTGCTTTATCTTGATGCTTTCTTCAGGCTCAGAAAGGATCTATTCTCCACAGCTTGGCTAAGGTCTTAAATTTCTTTGAGGTGAGCAGTGTTTCTGGTGTGATGTGTTTGGGTTTGTTTTTTTTTTTTTCCTGGTGATGCTAATGGTGTTTACCCTAATTAAAAAAAATAAATCAGCCAGATGCTCTTACACTCTTCAAGTGGTCCAGGAGTTTCTGTTCTCTTGAGTTTAATTTACTGGTTGTTTAAAGGAACATTATTAACTTACTTTATTGAATTGTACAAACGGTGAAATTAATTTTGGCTTAATCATGGGCTTGCAGTATGTTCAGGTCTCAAAGGAAGCCTTCTAGTTGTAATGCCTGACAAGAAAAATAACCTAAAAAAGCCTTCAGTGGCAATCAAGCCAAAAAGCATTTGTCTGGCTGAGGAAAAGCACTTGCTGCTCTAAGAGCCTGTGTCTGCAAATGGCAGCCCTGAGTGGATGTTGGAGCATTCCTCAGGGGCTGAAGGCCATTCCCAAGGGATGGATTCTGCTCTGTAGCTTTAGGACAGTTTTCTGTAGCTTCTGAATTGTTGAGGCATCCACTTGTCTGGACAGAAAGAATACCAGTATATGCCTTTTGTTTTCAGGATGAAGGAAAAAAGAAAGAATCCCTTGAAATGCTTGAAGAATCATCAAAACAGGGTTGTTTAATCAGCTCCTACCTCCTTTGGGAAAACAACAGAAAAGCTGCTGTAAGTAGTCATTTTTTTGTCTCCAAACAACTCTTACACTAACTTCTGGATCTCTGTTATGTCCAAGGAGAGTGCTAAGAACTCTCTGAAATGAGCTTTGGTGTCTGCCTGGGTGGTTGAAGTGAGGCTGTGAGCAGTTGGAGCCAAGGTGCAACAGAAATTGCTTTCCTTCAACTCTGCTGAAGGCCTAGGCACTGCTGGCCAGTGATTCCAGGGCTCTGGGGAACAGGATGGGGAGGCTTCTGCCTTATCATTAATAAATCTGCCAAAGCTCTCATCTTGGAATCCTGAGTGACTGCTCTCATTTCCTGTGAGACCTTGGGCAAGAACTGAAGGAAGGTTTTTAGAAACAGCATTGTCATGATGAGAAACAGACTTGTTGCTGAAATAATAGATGTACCTCCAGGCAGTGTTTTTTCTCTGATATTGGTGCTACAATTCTTCTGTTTGTTGTGTTAAGGCCTCGGGTTTTTACATCTGATTGTGTTCTTCTCTGTAGATGTCAGATCCTGGCAGATACCTCCAAAGTCTCAGGAAGCTACGAGACTACGCAGCAAAGGGCTGCTGGGAAGCACAGGTAAGACTGAGCCTTCCCAGAAAAACTGTCTTTATTTGGTCCTTTCTGTGCTGCCATTCTAGGTTTAGATTTCTCTTTTTAGAAGCTGGACCAGCATTGCTCAGTAATGTCTTTATTTGCCTCTACTCTGCATATTCCCTTCTTTGGGAAATTCCTGCACACTTGTGGCACAATGGAGTAAAGATGCATCTTTTGATGGACTTAAAAGACTGGCCCCAAATAATCTGTGTGCTCAACATTTAAGCCAAACAGAGAACTACTGGTTCAAGTAGTGTGTCACGCTCACTCTTTTCAGCAGGAAAATTAGAGGATCATCCTGTGCTGCCTTAGTTTGCATTTGGTAAAATAAGCATGCTTTCTGTTCTCTCTACTACAGATAGCTTTAGCCAAAGCTTGTGGGAATGGAAACCAACTAGGATTAGAAGCAAAATCTTCCAGGGAAATGGTTTCTCAAATCTTTCAAGCTTCTCTTCCTATCAGCAAGCAAAGCATCTTCACTGTGCAGAAAGGAATGAATGAAATAATGAGGTAGGAACTCAGATCCAGGAGAGAGGCCCCACAGCAGAAACCATTCCCTATTTACCTCTACCATCTCTACATTCCCTCCACAATTTTTCTGGGCAATCTGCGCCAGGGCCTCCACACCCTCTCAGGGAAGAATATCTTCCCCATATCCCATCTAGCCCTGCTCTCTGGCAGTGTGAAGCCATTCTCCCTTGTCCTGTCACTCCAGGCATTGTCCAAAGTCCCTATTGACTCCCTTTTCCTTAATAAACACCCACAGCAGTGTCACCTGTGTCAGTCTGCCGCTTAATCCTTATCCATAAGTTCCTCATCCATCCCTAGGTAGAGCTGGATACATTCCAGTTGCTCTCTCACATGAAGGGCAGCTCCACCACTTCACCTTGCTGGTGTTTCTTTCCTAAAAAAGTGCTCAGCCATCCACGGCAGCATTCCAGCCACACGGGTGTCCCACCATGGCTCTGTAATGGCAATGGGATCATGGCCCTGTGACCACACACACATCTCCAACTCCTGTTTAATTCCCCATGCTCTGTTCATTGGTGCGCAGGGAGGGGATGGAGCAGGCAGGTTTTCCAGGAGGGCAGCAAGAGGACCCACCACAGCCATAACCCCACTTGAGGGAGTTGGTTCTCCTCTTGGGAGGCATCTCAGGAGCTCTGCTTGGCCTGGCTCATTCCCCAGTTGGATGTGGTGGTGTGGGACACCACTTCCCAAGTCCTTCCTTAAGTCTCTCTTCCTATTCTAGGTACATCCTGGTGGATTGGCTGGTGGAAGTGGCTACCATGAAGGACTTTTCCAGCCTGTGCCTTCACATGACAGTGGGATGTGTGGATCGTTACTTGAAGCTCAGACCTGTGCCTCGTGCTCGGCTCCAGCTTTTGGGAATAGCCTGCATGGTCATTTGCACACGGTGAGGGTTCTGGCTGGTGAGCAGAGGTGGTTATTGTGATCACCCAAACTCTTTCCTGCAGCTCAAACTTCTCCCCCAAACCCATCCCTTGCTGGTTATACTCCTTGACTTCCCTCTACCTTGACTGCTCCTTAACTGTGTTCACACACAAACACCATCTCTGCCAATGAGGCACAAAGTACAGTTCTTTGCGGGGTTTTTTATGTTTAAACACATGGTCATGGTTGTGGATTGCTCTAAATGCAACTGGAGTCTTTGACCTCATACTGGCATGAGAAAGCCTGAAAGGCTTTATAACTGCAACAGTGTTTCACAGTTTAGCTTGTTACATACTCAGGTGAACTGTGTGGTGTGGTGGCAAATTATCTGTGTTAACTTCCTTAATACCCTGCATCTTAACCTAGGAGAGGCTTCACAGATGAAGAATTAGAATCACAGAATCACAGACTGGTTTGGTTTAGAAGGGACCTTAAAGATTATCTTGTTCTACCCACTACGACAGGCAAGGATGCTTTCCATTATCCCAGGTTGCTCCAAGCCCTATCCAGCCTGGCCTTGGACACTTCCAGGGATCCAGGGGCAACCACAGCTTCTCTGGGCAACCTGTGCCAGGGCCTGCCCACCCTTACAGGGAAGGATTTCTTCTGCATTAGGAAGAACATTCCAAATTAGGAATGTTCTAGTAAGTGGTTGCAGCTTACAGGTGAAATAAAGAGCTGCAATTCTTTCTTTCCTGGTCTACCTGGGAAAGTGCCTTGTGAAGTGGTTTAACTCTGGTCATCTTGGGTGCAATTATCTGCCATAAGTGCCCAACTCCCCTTTCTGGTAGGGCTAACTGTTAACATTATTTAACATTGCAGTTTCATCAGCAAAGAGATGCTGACGATACGGGAAGCGGTGTGGCTGACAGACAACTCCTACAAATATGAAGAGTTGGTCAGAATGATGGGCGAGATCATTTCTGCCCTAGAAGGAAAGATAAGGGTGAGTTTGGGAAGTGGATGGAATATTCCCCCCTTCATCTGCTGTTCAAGTCAGGCTGTAGCAGTTCTTATTTAAGGGGGTTTATGTCTGTTCTCAATCAGCTGTGGAGCCTGTGCATGTCTCAGAATATGCAGATACAGAACCCTCTGCTTTCTGTAGAGATTAAAAGTTCAGTTTTAAGAGGCCATTTATTCTCTCACTGGAGAATGCTTCGATGTCAATGTAGTAGTTAAACAAAAAAAAAAAGCCCCAAACAAGCAAAACTCAGCACCTTCTGGAAACAGCTGTTCTAAACACTTTGTGCTGGTCTTGTGTTTCCAACCTCTGTTCTCCTTTCTGCACCAGATACCCACCATTTTGGACTACAAAGAAGTTCTGTCAAGCATAGTCTCGCTGGAGAGAAGAACTCTTCACCTTTACAGCTTCATCTGTGAGCTGTCCCTCCTGAACACGAGCCTCAGTGTGTATTCCCCAGCCCGGCTGGCTGCTGCTGCACTGCTGCTGGCCAAGATGCTGCATGGGCAAGGTAAGCAATCTTACCTCAAGTGGAGCTGCAGCACAGAGTGTCAGTCTGCCTTCTCTTTCTTGGGAGATTTTTTGGGGTTTTTTAGGTGTTAGTTTGTCTTTAGGCAAGATATCCCAATCACTTGGCTGGGGGAGGTGGAGAGAAGGGTGGAGAAGAGAGGGAAGGTAAAAGAATTCAGAATGAAGAGCTGAGTTCAGCCTGTTTGGCTATATTGGGCCACCAAGATGATTACAGGGCTGAAATAGCTCTGCTATGAGGAAAGGCTGGGAGAATTTGGATTGTTCAGCCTGGAGAAGAGAAGCTTCAGGGTGACCTAATTGTGGCCTTCCAGTACCTGAATTGAGCCCACAGGAGACATAGGCAGAGTCTATTTACAAGGGCCTGGAAAGACAGGACAAGGGGGAATGGCTTCCCACTGCCAGAGGACATGGTTAGATGGGATATTGGGAAGGACTATCACCACCCTCACCTTCCTTGTGAGGGTGGGGAGGCCCTGGCACAGCTTGCCCAGAGAAGCTCTGGCTGCCCCATCCCTGGAAGTGTCCAAGGCCAGGTTGGATGGGGCTTGGAGCAGCCTGGGACAGTGTAAGGTATCCCTGCCCATGGCAGGGGGTGGGATGAGATGGACTTTGAAGTTCCTTCCAACCCAAACCATTCTGTGATTCTCTGATTCTATTCCACCTCTGAATAGCAGTGATGATTTAGATCATTAGCCTCAGACTATGCAAGCTTTGTGTTTAAATGAGACTGAAGATTTCTATCATTGGGTACAACAGCAGTTTGGCAAATAACCTATCCTTGAAGCCAGTTGTGAACTTGAACAAACTATGCACAGGCATAAGCTTGCAACGATTATGAACCTTATCCTATGAAAAAAAAAGCTGGCTGACTACAGAACTACTAGTCTTCATGAATATGTAATTCAATACATGAATGTGTACTCTCTTTGCCAGCACACTCCTGGACCAGCCAGCTGTCTGAGTGCACTGGTTTCTCTCAAGAAGACCTCTTGCCCTGCGTGCTGAGCCTCCACCAGAAGTGGTAATGATTTTGGGACTCTTTGGGGGGGCGTATGAGTGCTTGGATTGCAGCTCTTGCAGATGTGCTGCCGCTGTACAGCCCTTCCCATTGAAGGAGGGGCCGTTGGGCAAGTGCCTTGCTCCCCTGCCGTGAGGTACTAAGGCCCAGTTCAGGGACAGCTGTTCTATTTCTGCCAGCTGGTCTGGCCCTGGGTCACATAAAACAGGGACAGAAAAGGAGTCAGATGCTGATATGCTTAGGAGCCACCAGGTGTCCTGATGAAGCTGCTGAAACACCAACTCCCTTAGCACAGCACTAAAGGGCACAGAGGAAAAGTACCTAACTTGGCAGGTTTTCTTAATATTTTTGCATAGAATCCATTCTAAGATGAGGGTTTTAATCTTCCTTTCCAGCTTCCATGATGATGTCCCAAAGGATTATAGGCAGGTGTCCCTAATGGCAGTGAAGCAGCGATTTGAAGATGAGCGCTATGAAGAAATAGGCAAAGAACAGGTGGGTGAGCTGTGTGTGCATCTGCTGCTGGCTGACACCCAGAGCAGAGCTGCTGCCCTGTGGCAGGCTGTGTGAATAAAGTGGGAGTTTAAAACTTGAGTTGCAGGGACTCTTAACTGATGTTTGAGTGCCTGTGGGAAGAACTCGCTGCAATAGATTTCTCCTAGAAAATAAACAGCATCCTTCTGGCTATTTAGCTCTTCTGAGAATCTCGTGGTCTAATTCTTATTGTTTCTTTGTATATTTTTCTTTAAGGTTATGAGCTACAGCCAGCTCTGCTCATTGTTGGGTGTGAAACAGGAGGACCCAGAGCCCACTCCCTTGCATAGGAACGTGGTGGAAATTCAGACTTTCCTCAGCTCTCCCTCTGGAAAGAGAGCTAAAAGGTGAGTATAACTTGTGGCTGTCAGTGCCTCTGAAGATCAGCCCAAGCCTTTCCTCCTCCCTGGCACCCTGAGGTTTCATTCTTAAACACAATCAATTTTCCTATCACTATCTCGACACCTATTAAAAGAGCTGGAAAGGATTTGGCTTTTAATGATCTGATTTCTGGGGGTTTTTTTGCTACAGGAGGAGGGAAGACAGCATTCAGGATGACAGAGGCAGCTTTGTGACTACACCCACAGCAGAGCTGTCCTCCCAGGAAGAAAGTCTGCTGGACAACTTCCTCGACTGGAGTTTAGATTCCTGCTCTGGTTATGAAGGTGATCAGGAAAGTGAAGGCGAGAGAGAAGGAGATGGTGAGCAGTTTATTCTTCTAAAAAGCAGCCAAGAGGATTAAACCTATCTTTTCATTTTTGCTTAAAATTGTTTCTCAGGCACCAGATGCCTGAACTTTCAGCTGAAGACCAGTTGGAAAAACTCTTCCCCTTCCCCCATGGTTATAATTGTTTAACTCCCTCAGAGGTATCTATCTGTTTCTCTGCACTGCTTCAGAACGTGATGAGGGGTTTTATATTTGCTCAGCATTTCAAAGTCAGGCTGTTTGCAGTGCACCAAATGTGATGAATGGCCCACTGTCTTAAGAACATTAATAAGCTGTTGGGTTTTGCTGACCCTGGGCCTGGCTGCTCATTTTCTATCAGCTCCTAGTACCTGTCCAAATAGTCTGAGGGAGGAAAAGATGCTGTGTGAACACGGCAAACTTGGCGCCCTGCCCTCCATGTGTGAGCAGATGGAAGGTTGACTCTTGCTTGGCTTTTTTCTGCTTGACTCTGTGCTGAGTGCCTGCTTGGTGCTGCACTGGGCCTTACTAACCTATCTCTTTTCCTATCCTGCAGTGACCAGCCCCAGTGGGATCCTGGACATGACAGTGCTGTACCTGGACCCTGCAGAGCACTGTGGCCAGGACTCCAGTGACGAGGACAGCCTGCCCGGGGAGTGGGATGGCTCTGGGGCACCCCACAGGGAGGGGCAGCTGCCAGGGGCATATCTCACCCCAAGGAATCCCAACCCCGAGGGGAGCTCGGGCTACTCTTCTGTCAACACTGCCAGTCCTACATCTTCTCTGGAAGGCAGCCCTGGAGCTCCTCCCAAACCTACCTCAGCACTGCCCCACGGCAATGCCATCAACAGGGAGCCGTGCCAGCCCCACTACCTGCACAGGAGGCAAGTTAAGAGAAAAAACATGGCAGAACACACTGAAGAAAGGCTGAACTTGGGCTTCTTAAGCCTCTGATTTCTTCATGCTTTTAACTTTTCCAGGATTCCTGAAAACCATGTTTCTGTTGCATACAGGGATGATAGTGAATAATTGTAAATACCTCCAAAAGAACAACCCCCTTCCCTTCAACCTTGTCTATCTTGTACATCTGGGCTATTTCCTCCCTTCACAGCTGCCTCTTTACGTATCCCCTATTGTCTGATTGTCTCCTAACCAAGGCTCTGCTCTCTCTATGAAACTTTATAGCCCAGTTTTGTCATCCCTCTTCATGAATAGAACTGTCCTGTCCCTTGCTTCCTTTGAGGCCTGGCACTATGAGTGAAATGAATTGACATTGGTTCTCAAGTTTCTGAATGTAACACTATGCTTGAATTCTTCCACTTGAAAGACCTTTTTTGAGGTTGTACTGCCTTTTTACTCTGGCCAGGTCTCCCTCAGCTCCCCTCTCCTCCTGTCTATGGCATTTGCTGCACTGATACAAGGTTTTAATTGAAAAACCCCAGAGGTAAATGAAGGCTCACTGCAGGTCTGAGCTGCTCTCTCACCTACCTCTCACATGGTTAAACCCCATTTGCCTCTTCTCTCGTTGCCATGTTTTCCTCACCGGAAAAATCCTTCTGTGCCTTAACACATAATGAACATTGGAATACCAAGGTACAAGATTTCAAAAAGATGTCACTGAAGTTAACACTGGAACTGGACTTCAGGACCGTTTAGAATTTACTGTGGCATTGGCAACAGTTCAGATACACACAGTGTAGTGAGTGTTTATTGACTGACTGTTTTTTTATAAAATCGTTTTGTTATTAGAGATGGGTCCCAGTCTTCCTTCCCCTCATTCCCTGGCCTGAGGCTTGGAGAACTGCTGGGATGAGGTCAGGGTGTGGCTCTGAGCTGAGTTCTGATGGTTAAGTTGCAGTGGCACTGCCTGAAGGCTGTTTACACAAATCTCACAAGGAGCACAGGGCTCAAACCACCCTCACAACCCAAAAAGACCTTGAATGTGCCAAATACCCAACAGCAGCCTTGGGTGCTTGTCCACAAAGTTTATTACAAAACCCTCTACTGCCACTCTAAAAAAGAGAAAATCCCTGATTTAGTTTTCCGGCTCATGGTGGCTCCACTGCAGTTCTCCAGCTACTGCTTCCCCTGACCTGCTATGCAGGATTGTCTTCACATTAACTTGGTACAGCAGCAGCTCAAACTTCAGCACTGGGTCACATTAACATGGGAAGAAAACACTTATAAAAAGCTCTCTCATTCTAAAACTGGTAAAAGTTAAAATATATTTGGGAAAGGCCTCACTGCAGAAAGCTCTGAACTCTTCCTGTGCAAGTTTTCTTGATCTGAAAGAATAAAAGGAGAGAAGGGGAAGATAAATCATTTAATTCCTTCCCAGGAAGAAGAAATTAGGTGAAGAGCTGGCTCTGTTCCTGCCGCTGGTTGTAGGAGCCTTGGCTGATGCAGCCCTGCACTAAAACCAGATCTGGCTCGGTATCAAGCCTCACTCTTGGAGGTGCCTCATGGCTAAAATAGCACCTGAGCTTGAGCGCCACCACTGCTTCAGGGCTGAGGCACTAAAACCAGAACTACAGGGTGCGTTCTGAGAGAGAAGAGCAAAAAGTACAGCCCAGAACATCAGATTTAAAAAAAAAAAAAAAAAAATTACCAGATGGCATGAGCCTGCATTTTGTTATCACCTCCACAGCCCTGCAGCCCCTTCAGCCTCTGCTTTATTAACCTTTCATGGGCAAGTATTTCCAGAAAAACTTAAACACAGGCTAAGCCTGACTTTTGCGTAGCACTGGACTGGTTTCAATAGGGAATGACATGTCCAGAGGAGCAGGTTGGTCTCACCTGGAGAGATGTCACAGCCTGGCCTGCTCTGTCCTCACCTGCCTGTAGCAGCACAGGCACACAGCAGGTGCCAGGACTGCTGGCACTCACCTAGGGTACCACTCGGACATCCATGGAGTCATAAGCTGAAGCTTTCATCTTTTCCAGTGGCTTCCTGAAGAGCTGCTGCAGGGCCATGTAGTCAGGCTTCTCCTCGTACTCCAGTGCCATCACCTGCTGCAGGTAGCTCTCCAGGGCATCTGCAAAGAAAGGGACTCACATTGGAGCAGCACAGAAACTCCAGCTGCTAAATCTCAGACTGCTTGTCTTGCAGCCAGCTCACCCACCCCCCAGGCAGCTGGATGGAGAAGAAAACCAAACCAAGGCTAGTACAAAGCTCAAAGGCAAGATCATGGAATTATGGAATAAAATAGAATTATCAGCTGGTTTAGGTTGGAAGGGACCTTAAAAATCACCTTCTTCCATCCCCTTCCATGGCCAGGGGCACCTTCCACCAGATGACATTGCTCCAAGCCCTGTCCAACCTGCCCTTGAACACTTCCAGGGATGGAGCAGCCATAGCTGCTCTGGGCAACAAAATGGGATGGGGAAGTGACCTCTAGCCCCAGATACTGCATTTTTAAACCCACCAACACACCTGTCCCTTCAGCAAGGCTCATGAAAGCAGATCCTGGGAAGCAGCCCTCCTTGTTTTGCTGTACAGAAAAGGGATTTGTTCCCAGCCTGCCAGCCAGTCCGTGCAATGCTTGGTCACCATCAGCACTGGAAGCCATTCTGGACCAGCACCGCAGCACAGAGAAAGTTCTGGCTTTAGGTACAGTTCATCTTCCTTTCCTGAGCCCCACTGCCACTGAGAGCAAGCCCATACCTGGAATGGATCTCTGCCTGAAGCACAACTGGAGAAGGTATCTCACATCCTTTCTGTACCTGGAATAGTCAGCAGAGAGTCCTGTCAGATGAGAAGCAATGGAGCAGGCACCTGAGCACCTGGTTTTAACAGGGGCAAAAAAAATCCCCAAAAGGCTGAATTCAGATGGCCATGTTCTGGATGAAGCAGAACCTGGGGTTCACCAAACACCCTGGGGCCAGGCTCAGCCTTGGCTGCAGGATTTACCACATCCCAGCAGTGCATTGTGACCGGGGGATTTCAGTGACAAAACCCCCCTCACTTCTTTCTGATGCACATTTCCCAAAAGAGTAGATGATTTCTCCTACCTTTCCTTCTGTTCCACCACAGCTTCTACTTTGTCCAGCTCATCAGACCAAGGCAAAATGCCACAGAGCCATTTCAGAAGACAGTAGCCCAGAGATTCCAAGTCACTCCGTCGAGATGGTCCTGATGGGAAGCAAGAGACATTCACATGTCACTCATGAAGGGGCAGAAGTAAATCCAAGAGCTTCATGAGGATGTGCTCTGGGATATAAATATTCCTGGGAGCCTGCTAACTCACGTAGTTCAGGAATCACCTCCCAGCCTCTGGAGGAAGATTTCCTGAGCACTGGGAGAAAGCAGTCATGTCTCAGCCAGGAGAGGGACTGGCTAATTGGAATGGGCTGCCCAGGGAAGTATGGAATCCCTATCTCTGTGGGATTTAAAAGTCATGTGGATGCAGCACTTGGAGACTTGGGTTAGTGGTGACCTTGGCAGTGTTAGGGAACAGCTGGACTCAATGATCTGAAAGGTCTTTTCCAACCAAAGTGATTCTATTATTTAAATGCCTTTCCAGCTCTCATTGCTTCAAGGTCAGAGCAGAGCTTGCTGCAAATCTGTTTTGGGCAAGGATCCAGTCTGGCTTGAAACAGATCCCTGCTAAGCCAGCACGAAGGGCCCTATTTTCTATTCCCCACATGCCTGCAGCAGCCAAGGCTCCAGATGGAGCAGGAACATCCCTGCTGCAATCACCGAGTGACCTGGCAAGGTCCAACACAGCAGCCATCAGGAGGCAGGAGTGAACAGCCCAAAGAGGAACCTGGTTCCTGGTGCATGTCAATTCCTGGAAAGCAGCAATGCCAGCAGAGAGCCCCAGCTCCAGGGAGCACTGCCGCAGGAACAGCTCCAGCTTGTGCCACAAACCCAGACCCACCTGCGCCCTTGTGGCTGTCCAGGCTGGTGAACTCCACCGTGCCCTCGTGAGGCGTCCTGCTGCCCTCGCGCCGAGCCACGTGCTTCCCCCCGGGGCTGTAGCGGAATGCGAAGCCATAGCCAGCGAGGGTCACCTGCAGGGCAGCGCAGAGCACCCAGCTGAGCACCGTGCAGCCTCCAGTGCTGCCCACAGCCCCTGCCTGAGCACTTCCCAGCCTGCTCTGCTGCCCTATCCCATGTCACAATCCCACCTCCAGTGCCCCTTCCTGGCAACTCTACTCCTGCTCCCTACCTGTGTGAGGTCTGCTGGGTTCAAATAGATGTTCTCAGCAGTGATGTCCCCATGCACATACTCATTCTCATGGATGTACTCCAGGCAGTCTAGCTGGGAATAAACAGGGGGAGCATATCAGATCCATGCAGGCTCCTGCAGCACCCTGGCTGTCATTGAGCTGGACCTTCCTGAGCTCCCTGCAGCCATGTGGAGGAGCACTAAAAGCACCAAGTCTCACAGCCTTCAAGTTCAAAGGTCAGGTTCTTCTTATCCCAAACTCCTTCGAGGTGACATAGTGCTCAAAAGATGCTACTGAAGTTTATAGGCTTGAAGAATGCTACTTAGAGACCCCACCCAAGCCCCGGAGCAGTTTTAAAACACCTCTGGGAGATCCAGAAGGAAGTTAGAAGTCTTTTCTGAAAAAGTCTCTTGGGAAGGATTGGTTCTCCACATACCAGGCGAACTGCAATCTGAAAAGCAGCCTTCTCCCTCAGCAGGTGCAGGCCATCACTCAGGACTGACTGAAGAGACCGCCCCAAGTCAGAGAACACCAAAAACCTGCAAGAGAAAAGGGCTTTGCACATGGCCGTACCTACCTGGTTTGGAGACTCTGCAACAGACACTTGTCAAGTGATCCACTGGACCCCATTTCAACTCCAAGTTGACTTGGACCTGGGCAAACATTTCCCTGACTTTTGATAAGAGGAAACTTCTTACAAGGGAGACTGATGTGCTGGTTATGTGTTGCAGACACACAGCCTGAGTCTCCCCTTCGTGTTAAGTGTCAAGGACCAGACTAAGGTGTCCCCTGGCCTGAGGTGCAGCAGCAGCAAAAGCAGTAACTTCACCAGCAACACAAGGACTGAAGGAAACAAGCAAATGAGAGGCAATGCATTTAATAAATGATAGAAGCAGTGCATAAGGTCAGGAGTCCAGGGGACAGTGACAACAGGGCTAGCAGACCGCAACGGGGAGGACAGGAAAAGCAGAGATGCCCAGATGGCCCAGGAGCTCAGTCACCTCACCTGTAGCTGTCTGCATGCAGTCCAAAGCCAACACAATTGGGGATGCCCAGCAGCGGCACGGAATGCCGTTTCTTCCACTTCTCCACTACAAGGGGAGAGGACAGTGCAGCAGATGCTGCTGAGGAGCTCCGGGAGGAAGGAGCTCAGACAGGGATGCTCCTCCCCTGCAGGTCTGCTCTGCCCAGGACAGCTGACAATGGGAAGCCTCTCATCCTGATTCTGTCCCAGAATTCCTGCCAGATGTGGGCGGGTACTGGCAGTCAATGCTTATAGCACTGCAGAGCAAGAAAGGAAGAGGGAGGATTCTGGGAATAGCAGAGCAGGCTAAGGCATGGGATTGCTACAGCGCTAGGGAAAACAAGGAGAGGGGGGAGAGAGGGGGATGGAGAAGCAGATTTTTGCAGTTTCCCCAGAAGTGCTGATTTGACATAAATTCCTCCATCACCCTTGCCCACATTCTCTGGGCAGCTTTGCTCTTGCTCCAGTTTTGGGGTCAATGGAGTTGATACCAGACAGCAGCTGACAGAACCACCCATGGAAGAGGGACAGCAGAGTGAGCCAAGGTGAGTCCAGCTGCAGGGCTGGACAGCTCCCAGACACATCAACACAGAGTGAAGAGAGCAAGAAGTTCTGCATGTAGTGCGCTATCCTACAGCACATGGACTGCTGGGAGAGCTGGCATGGACCTCAGCACTCTGGCACTAACTGAGTAGGGAATTAATTGATCCTAGCCTGGCCTTCCAAGAGATTCACATAACTGATGAGAGGGGGATGCCAGCTGTCCTTGGTCCTTGCCCTCCCAAGAAGCACCAACCTGTGCCTGCTTTGGCAGCTCGCTGGAAGAAATTCTGTTCATTGTAGATCCTCCCATCTTTGGCATCCTAAAGGGAACAGCAAGGAGGAGCGTTACTTCAGCCACACACATCCTGCTGGAAAGGGACACTTGGGTAAGACTGCTTTAAGACCTTCACTACTCATTTTAAAGAATGCAAAGATCAACTAACAGAGCAGAGAACAGAGCTCGGGAGTCCTGGTTCACTATTTAATGCTGCCCCTAATAACCACATAAACTCTGAGCATCAGCACAGAACAGGGGAGGGGCTTTCTCAGGTTGGGCCCTTCCAGCAGCCCATTTACAGCTGTCTGGGGGTTAACAACAGCCAGGCAGTGCAGCCCAGGCACAGCCTGGAGAGAGCTCTGCTCCCAAAACTGTTACGTTAAAGGGAGCCAGAGGTGACCTTAGCCACAGCAGGCATGAGGGTATTTCTACAAACAGCCAAGCCACAACAGAGAGCTGTAACATTTATTCTAGCTGTCAGAAAGGGAGACAGGTAAGGAAGTTAGACGAGAAAGTCTGTATTTGGAACATTTGAGAATTGCTGTCATAGAGTGACCTCAAGTGCACATAGCTGACTCTCGCTATGTCTGTGTTTGCCTACATACACAGATCTATTCAACACTAACTCAGCACGGTGGCTGTCATGCATGGGAGGCAGCAGAGCTGTTATATTCTACCTGGTTTGATACAAAACTGCTATCAAAGGCAGCTGTAGGAACAGCAGGTTCCAAACAACACAGACCATGTCCCAGAGGGTATTTCACTCTGAATCTTGCCTGTGAGCCCATGTGGGCCATCAAACCCCAGAGCCAAAATGCTCTCATGTGCCATACCAAACTCCACAGTGCTCAGCAGCCAAAAGGTGCAAAACAGAGAAGTTGGGAGTGTTGCCTACAGAGGTGATTAGTTTCCCACCTACTGGTTCTAGTTTTGTGGCACTTAGCTGTATTTTCTCATCAACACTGTATTCCCTCTCCATCCTCTTACATTTCTCCTCTGACAAAAGGCAGAGGGATTATCCAAGTGCCTGCAAGAGTCCCACAGAGCCATCCGCCAGCACTGGCCCTCCTACAGACCAGCAATCCCCAGGAGCCACAGCAGACAAGAAAACTCTGAGTCTTTCCGCTCTGGTTTGTGAGCTACTGAAAATCAATCAACTGAATTTCTACCACAGAACAGCTATTACTGGAAATAATACATTTCTGGAGAACCCAAGGTATTGACAAGTGCCCGGAACTCTGGCTTGGAACTCCAACTATAATTCGTGTTTGATTTCAAAGTGTGGTCTGGATTTATACAGTGTCTCCATGCTGGCTCTCACACAGCCTCAGCACAGCACCAAATTCCACGTGTGCATGCCTGCCAGAGAGAAAAGCTGGTCTGACATTCCTAAACCAAAGTCTTCACCTCACATCACCAAGTTCAGTTCTGGAGGTTCCTCAGCCTGGTTGATCAAAGCAGCAACCTTCTGTGATTAAGGCTCTGGGATTTTTTTAAGCTTTGGGGGTTTTTTAATCCTCATATCCATTTTCTTCACACCTTTAGCAGAAGATCCAACTGGTACTGAAATCCCAGCACAACACTCTCAGGAGGTAGATCTATCTCCTACGCTAGCAGGGACCTCTGTGACCACTCTCTCCAAATTCCTTGCATACTCTGAGCCAAACAGGTTGGGACACAAACAGATCAAAACTCACAAGTTTGAGGGAGTAGCTTTGCTTTTGAGGACTGGTTCCAGATGCCGACTGCGCTGTGGAAGGATGGAACAGATGAGGTTACAGGAGCACGGAAAAGGGGTTCTGCATCATTAAATGCAGTCTGTGCAGCTGGATTTACTCATCCTCTGCTTCTTTCCTTTGGGCTTTGTGAAGCATCCTCTGTGACAGTGCCTTCCCAGATCACTACAAAATAATTCTTACCTTGCTCCAGGAGCTCAGCACCCTGACATGCTGCAAGTGCAGTTCTGCTCATGTGATAGAAGCATCTGGGCATGGTTACAGTAGTGGGGGGCTTTGAGGGGTATGTAAAGAATAGAGCATTAGTAAATCTCAAAGGCACCCCCAAATTCATTTGCTGAGCATTGCTTCCAGCTCACTCCATGGTTTGACAAGTCTGTAAGGGATGCCAAGTCCCTCTGCTCCATATGGGTGTTAAGAGTTCTACCAGGCCTCCTCTCTCCAAAAGGATTTGCACCCATGACTTGGCCTCAGGGCAGTTCCTCTTCTCCTGCTCTTAAACCAAGGAACATCCACAGGTTACCTGCTGCTCATCACCTAAAATCTATTTCTATAAAAGCACCTTCTACTATTGATTTTCTTTTTTATCACATCTTTTTAAAAACATAGATGGGTGCTCAGACTTTGTTATGCAACAGCTTGAATAATGAAAAAGAAAGTAAAGCCAAACATAAGGCAGAACTTGGTAACGGAGAAAATTCCTCCTGTAGAGTTTCCAAATTAACAAGAGGGAAGATCAAAAACTCCCCTTTGGAAGTTTACAACTAGACTGAAAAGATCAGCACTCACTAAACGACTGAGAAGCAGCCCATGTGGTGTAGTTGCTTTCTTTGGCCCCAAAACAGGCTGAGAATTGACATTTAGTGGGTGTTGACACCCCTTACAGCACAGGAACTCCTGTACAGTAAATAGCTTTTGGACCTAGAAGAACAGAAAGAGGAAGCGTGGCCCCTAATGACGGACATTTCATCATAACAGAGCAGCCTGGTCTTGGCTTGATTCTGTGCTGGTGGCAGAGTGACTGGCAGGCAGATGCCCAGTGAAGAACAGGTGGAGCTGTGTCAGGAAAGGTTTTGGCTGGATATCAATAAAAGGCTCTTCCCCTCGAGGATGGTTGGGCACTGAACAGGCTCCCCAGCAACGGGCACGGCCCCAAGGCTGCCAGAGCTCCAGGAGCATTTGGACAACGCTCTCAGGGATGCACAGGGTGGGATTGTTGGGGTGTCTGTGCAGGGCCAGGAGCTGGACTCCAGGGTACTTGTGGGTCCCTTCCAGTTCAGGATTTGAATGAATGCCGGATCCTGCAGGCCTGTGGGTCACTGCTCGCCCAGTGACACCCCAGTATCACCCAGTCTGTGGGCTCTGGGGGTTTCGGGACGACCCGACAGCCGTCACCGAACCCACAGCCAGGGAACCCCCTCGCCTCCCGGCCCCCCTGCCCGCCCCGGGCC
>VZRN01001476.1:463734-499304 GCA_013397935.1 Dasyornis broadbenti | reverse complement strand
CACTGGGGAGTGATGGCAGTAGGAGTGGGGGTGTCGGGCGGGGCGGGGGATGCGCGGGGCCGCGGCCTCTCGGCCGGTCGGCGGAGCGGCCCCGCCCGGAGCTGCGGCAGAGCTGGGGCGCTTGGACGCCTCCTCCCGCTGCCGCCTCCGCGCTCCGGCGCGGCTCGAGCTTGATTCCGGCGGTAGCTCCTGAGCGGGTCACGTCCCCCGAAGGCTGCGGGGCTGCGGCGGGATGGAGGCGAGGAATGGAGGCGCGGGATGGAGGCGGCGCCGCGCGAGCTCCGCCGGGGATGCTCGGCCGCGCTCCGGCACCCGCGGGGGTCCGCGCCTGGCCGGGACCCGCCGGCATCCCGGGGGAGCTCGGGCCACCCTTCCCGTCCGGGGGAGGGACCCGGAGGCTGTGGGGACCGAGAGGACACCTGCCGGCCCCACTGCGCCCTGAGGCCCTGGACCGGGCAGGTACCGACCCTCGGTATGAGAAAGTCTCTTATGGCAAGACAGACTTTGAGGGGCTGGAGCGTGTCCAGGGAAGGGAACGGAGCTGGGAAAGGGTCTGGATCACAGGTCTAATGAGGAGCAGTTGAGGGAGTGGGGGGGTGGGGCTTATTCTAGAGAAAAGGAGGCTCAGGAGGGACCTTCTCACTCCACAACTCCCTGACAGGAGGGTGTAGGCGGTGGCGGGGGGGAGGTTCGGCTCTGCTCCTTGGGAACAAGTGATGGGACAACAGAAAACAGCTTCAAGTTGTGACAGGGCAGGTTTAGGTTGGTATTGGGACAATTTCTTCAGGGAAAGGGTGGTCAGACACTGGAACAGGCTGCCCAGGATAGTGATGGAATCACCGTCCCTGAAGTGTTCAAAACCAAGTAGAAGCAGAAGGGATCCCCTGTCTTCTGCTCACAGCTGCCCAGGTGTCCTGTCCCGCCCAGCCACTGAGCGACTGCAAGGCAGGAGCAGAGTTGTACAAGGGTCCATGAGAAACCCATGTGTTGCACTCCAGACCCTGTTCTTTTGCTAAATCCATGAGGCCAGTGAATTTGCAGAATTTGGCATTTTATGGGCAACTGCAAACTCACTGGGCAAACCAGTGATGCTGTTTTTAAGGCAAAGGGTTTGACCAGCTCTTGCAGTGACTTTGTCCCACCTCTCCTGCTGCTGCCCCAGCATAAAGGCTATTACAGACACAACCGTGGAGCCCATCAGACTCCCTGTGCCCACTGAGCCCCTCCATGCCCCACTGCAGGGTAGCAGGGCACAAACCAACCCCACATTCTGCAAGCATGATCCAGCCCCAGTGCTGTTTGTGTTTACTTCTTTATTTCGGGGCTTGAAGTTCCTGTCTGGGTCAAACCCGGATCTGTCGGGCACTGTGTTGAGTTTGTAGAGGGCTGCAAGATCACTGGTTCCTGCAACACCCAGCATCCCACCAGGCTTGCAGCCTCTTAGAAAATTTTATTGCTGTTTGCACAACCAAGGTGAAGTTTTTATGGTCTGGCTGTATCGTGACTCCCAGTTCTCCCTGAACACTGAGAGGATGAAAACACCCTAGCAGTGAGAGGTGGGTGTCTGCACACTCGTGACTGGTCTGGTAGCTGCTGGTCCTGGTTGCTCTTTGCAGGACCTGGGACTTTCTGGATACACCCATGTTGAAAATCACTCCCTCTTCCTGAAAACAGTGGCCATGAAAAGTCCTTGCCCTGCTATGGCTGCTTGTGCTTTTAATTTCCCACACAGACACTGTGGGAAGCAGAGAGACATTTCCTGCTCCAGTGACAGCCTGGAAAGTACCCAGGGACTGACAGCCCTTGCCAGGTGTGTGATGCCACCACCCCAGGAACCATGTGCTCCTCAGCATGGCCGCGGAGGTGCAGGCACCTGGCAGCTCATCTTGTAGGGGTGACACGGGGCCTCTGCCAGCCAGCAGGGAGAAACACCGGGTTTATATAAAAAAAAGCAACGTCTGCCATTTGCAGGGCTGGTTTCTATGGGAACGGGACATCAGAAGAGCAGAAATGCGGTGTGTGCTCTAAAATAACTGCCAGCTCCCGGGAGCACATGGCCTTTACTCTGCTCGCTCGGCCCTTTCTGCTGAGGCGACGGCCGGGCATGGCCACCTCCTGGTGATGAGGCGGTGTGGAAGTGGGTCAGGAGGTAGGATGCTGTGGCCTTGATCCCTGCCGATCCTCAGCCTGTGCTCATCTAAATCCACTGGCAGAACAGCTCCGGTCCAGGCTGGCAGCTGGTGCCGCCACGTTCTCCGGCACAGCCCGGCACTGCGGCAGGGGCTGGTAGGGACTGGGTGGTGAGGACCAGACTTGTATCCTCCCATGCCGGCTGTGGGCAGGCAGGAGTGTCTTTTTCCTCACTGACTTCCCTGAGGATGGCTGGGGTGAGTCTCACGTATTCAGAAGACCCTTCCTCCTGCTGTGGTCAGGTGCAGAGAGCAGGGTATTTCCAGTGAGGGGGAGAGGAACTGGGTTGTTCTCCCAGAAGCTGGTGGTGGTCACCTCTTTCTTCCTGCAGATCTTTGTCCATGCCTCTTGGTGGGAAATTCAGTCTTATCTTGTAGCGTTGAGATCAGACAGGAGCATCTCTGGAGGGGACAATCTGATGTGCTGCGTGGTTCCTCCTGTGAGGCACCTTGGTGCCTCCGAGATCATCATCAACTGGTGGTGCTCAGCCCTCCCTTCCTGCCAAGGTGGGCACAGACGTAGACCCTGGGCCCTGCCTGAGCTGCCTCTGGTCATGGGCATCTTGAGGCTAATCCAGGCAGCACCTTCCAAAAAGGGTTTTCTGGTTTAGGTTGGGGGAAAAAAATTAAATTTCTGTGGCTGCCCAGAACCTGGAAAACCATTTTTGCTCTCAAATCCAGTAAGAGCTTTTTAAACTGAGCTTCTTCCTCCTCTCATCCTCCAGCGAGCAAAAGGTCCAGAACGGGTTTTCTTGGAACACTTGAAAACTTGGAAAACATTTATTGGCAGTAATGGAGCTTTCTGTCTTTGTGTAGTGTTTGTGTTACCCAAGAGCTGCTTGACATTTTCCCAGCAGCAGCTGTAAGACCCGTGGGGGTGGTCGGGGCTGCAGCTTGAGTTTGAGGGTGCGGCGGGGTAAGCAGGATTTGGGATCTCTGCAAGGGTAGCAGCCTACTTCTGCCTGACCTACAGCATTTGTCCTCTTTAAAGTGAGCCACAGCTTTGATTGCCTTGGTTTGCTCTGGATTCCTTCAAGGGGGTACATGACAAAGGTTTGTGCGGGGAGGGGGGGAGGGTGGGGCTTATTTGGAGGCATTTCAGATGCTGCACTGTGGGGTGTGTATGTGTGTGCGTCTGGGGGACCTGCTGAGGCCTCCTGTGGCAGAGCATGGATGGTTCTGCTGGGCCACATGTGGGCGAGAGGTCGTCTGGAGCCATGGCACTTTGTGAGGAACTTGAAAGTGCCTTTGCCAAGTCCCCCTTGCTGTTCCGTTCCTGCTTGCTGGTGGGCTTTTCTGGGCTGAAGCAAAAGATCTCTTCTGCTTTTTCATGCCTGGAGAAAGATCCTTGAACACAGATGTCCCTACTGTTGTGGGAGTCTGTCTTCTGTGCATGGAGTGGCAAAGAGAAGGTGGTTTTTTTTTTTGTGCTCTGAGAACACGTCTGGATTTAGTGTTGGGGCTGGGAACGTGTGTGCCAAGGCAAGAGAAGGCTCCTGGAGGGCTCAAGGAGCTGGTGGCAGAGAGCAGGTGAGGCAGGTGGGTGTTGTTGCTGTGTCCGTAGCCCTGTGTGAGTCTCTTGCTGTTCTTGCTGCAACTCCCTTGCCAGCAGAGCTCTGCTCGCGTGTGCGTTCCTCGGCACATTTTCCGGGAACCAAGGTCGGGCAGGCTGGGTCAGCAACCTCTCCTCTTCTTGCTGTGGCACCCCTGATGAGGTTTCTGGGTGCCAGCTGCGTCCAAGGAGCCGATACCATCCCAACCAGGGCTGGAGACTGTGCTGTGGAGCATCTGCCAGGGCATTGCTTATGGGGTTTGTGCCCTGTGGCAGCTTTCAGTGCTGCCAGGCTTTGGAGCACCAGCTCGGAGCTGACCCTGGCTGCTGCCCGATGTGATCCTGTCGGGATTTGCCATTTTAAGAGCATGGCACTGCTTGGTAAGGGCTGCCCAGAGTCCAGCAGCACGGGCAGGAGGCTCTGCTCATGCCAGGGCTGCCTCTTCCTTCTCTGTGCCGAGCTGCAAGCCCGAAATCCCAGCCAGTCTCCTGGTGGGACAGCAGTGCTCCATCAGGAAATGCCATTGCAAATGGAGACACAAACAACTTGAAGGGATGGCGGATGCTTTCCGAGAGGGGGAGGAGGCGAGGGATCGTTCTCAAGCACGGACCTTCCCTTGTGCTTCCCTGCCCTCTTCTGATCCTCGCCTCTCCGAGGAGAGTTTCTGCTGGGAAAGCACCGGCAGTGTTGCAGAACCAATGCTTCACACGGCAGGAGGTGGAGACACAACTTGAAATCTCCACCCATCCCAAAATAATGGGCTGCCAGGGGTTTGACTGCCTTCCTGGGGCTGGTGTTTGCTGTGCTGTAACCCTGTGCTCCTGCCGCTCAAGGAAGGCTGTTCCTGTTTGCTTCTGGGAAGGACCCAGGTTGGGTTTTGACACAGCAGCTTCCATCTCTGGGAATAGCCATGCCAGAAACCACGGACTCTGGCTCTTAGGAGGGGGAACGCAATGGTTATTTTGCCTTGTTTGGGGTCAAGCCAGCTGCTGTGGCCCCAGGCTGGAAGCAGAGAGCTGCCCTGGGCTGGATAGATTGTGGGGTGCTTCCCTCCTGCTGCCTGGCTCCAGCAGCACCTGGCACTCACAGCTCTCTCCCCTCTTGCAGGGTTCTGTGGAGCGGCGGTGGCGGTGCTGGGCCCCCTCTGATGGGAGCATGGTTGTGCTCAGGCAGTTTGGGCTGCTGCTCTGGAAGAACTACATCCTGCAGGTAGGCTGGCACTGTGCCTGGGGGCTGCTTCTGACACGGCTAAATGGGGGTACATCCAAGCTTGCCCAGCCTCTGGCTCCTCCAGGAAACCTCCCCTGTGGGCCCAGGGCATCCCTAGGAGGAAAACTGGGTTATTTGTGTGCATGGTATCTTTTGCGCCGGGCTGTGTGACCTTACGGGCAGTGCTAGGAGCTCAGTTTCCTTGTCCCTGTCACCCCGCTCCTGCCCTGCAGCCATGATCTTGGCTCCCTTCTCCTGGGCCAGGATAGCCCATGCACCTACCCATGTGACCGTGGGGTTTCATGAGCTGTCTCATTGCACAGCCTCCTCCGGAGGTGCTGGTGCCTCCAAAACCCACTGCAGCCCTGGGGTTTTGGTTTTTTCTGTTCATTGCTTTCTACCACTCTCAGGAGCAGCTTTTAGGGGTCTTAAAAATGCTAAACCTCTGGCACCCACTGCCAGCCCACCTCCCGGCGTGGCAGCTGGGTGGTGCCGAGGGATTTGGGGAGCTCAGGGCCAGCAGGTCCCGGCTGGCACTGGCCGAGGCCGCCGCCCCTTTAAGCAGCGTGCGGGTGTTCCTGGGCGGATGCTGCGGCTCCGCTGGGACCCGGAGCCAGCCCTGGCAGAGCGCGGCGGAAGAGGAGGGAGCAGAGGTGGCTGCAGCCTGGCTTTACGCTTTCAATTACCCGTCTGCAGCTCAGCACAGCGTTGCTGTAAAAATAAACCAAAGGAAGAGGGAAGCGCTGGCTGCACCCGGCCTTGCAGCAGGCATGGAACAGGGAGCAAGGCTTGGAGGGGACCAGAGGGACTGGCAGCAGGGCTGATTTGCAGCCATGGGCATCCCCCATCCCCTCTGCAGGGGAAAAGCATCGTTTTCTGGGTGTGCTCCAGGGTGGGGACACGTCTCAGCATTTTCCAAGGCCACAAGCTGACTCAGGTCCACTGTATCACGATAGAACCAAAAGTCCTGCTCTTGATAAAGATGCAAAGCTCCCAAGTCACCCTCACCCCACTGTGAGGATGGATGCTGGCACACGTGTCTTGTCAGGAGTTGCTCCAGCCAGGCAGAGATGGTGATTATGGATGAGTATCCCTGTCACCTCTGGAATACGGCGCTTGAATGACTTCTGCCGCAGGGCTGGTGAATGTGTACGAGCCTGCGAGTTCACGGAGGCAGGGAGCTGTTCTGGAGGCAGCCCAGGAGATAGAGAGAGGTTTAGTACGATAGTAAATCAGCGGGAGGCAGCTGTGCTGCCAGGGCTACATTATGAACCCATCAGACTTCTGCAGCATTCACTTTTATGAGTGTGACTGTTGGGAAAGTTCCTTTTTTCCTGCATGCCCAGAGCTGCTGCCTCCTGCCCATGCTGCTGTGGCTGGCTGTGACTGGAGCACACTGTTCCTCCCAGGGGAAGCCCCAAGAGTGGTTTTTGGCTTTGGCAGTGGGTGCTGAGAGCCAGGGTGGTGGCAGTCTGGCTTTACCCCTTCATATCCTCTCCCAGCAAACTTCACTCTGGCTTCTGTGGGGCTGTCTCCCTTCCTGGGATGTCCAGGTGGTGCTCAGGGCTCCCTACCTGCCGCACTGGAGACTCTGCCCACCTAAGCCTTCCCACTGGCTGCTGGATAAAATCCAGTTGCTGAGACAGCAGGGCTGTGAGAGTAAAGCTCTTGGTGCTCCTCCTGCCTGGTCATGCTCTTCTTTCCAGCCTGGCAGAGGGAAAAGTGGAAAATTCCCATATCTTGTAAAGCCCAAATTAGCCAGAGGCCTCAGAAAAGGTTAATGCTGCTGCTGCTCTGGGCATGTGCTCTGAGTGAGCAGCCATGAGCCCCTGTGGCCAGGGACATCTCTGAGCTGTCACTGCTGGGGCTGGGGCTGGGGCTGAGGCTGAGTGTTCTGTGCTGCTCTTGAGCCTGCTCTGGGGTGAAGGCAGCTCGGTCTGCAGGCAGAAATCACAGAATCCTAGAATGGTTTGGATTGGTAGGGACCATCTCATCCCACTCCCCTGTCATGGGCAGGGTCACCTTCCACTATCCCAGGTTGCTCAGATGACCATAGTTCCCCTGGGACACCAGTTTGAAATGCTAATTAGTCTGCATTGGATGCTAATAAGCCTGTGTTGAGGGGGGTTGTTACTAGCTAGGGGAAATTGTGCAGGAGGAGTAGCCCTGGGGGAAATTACTGGACTCAGCTGCTGAGTGTGGGGCTCGAGTTCATTCTCCCATTGCTTGAACCTCAATCAAAAAAAAGTGCTGAGCCATTGTGTATAGTGTAGAAGTGGTTTGGGTATACCCGCAGGTGTGCTTGCCGTGCTGCAGCCATCCTGTAGCTAGAGGCTCTGCCAGGCCCCAGCCTGGGATGCAGATCCCATGTCCAGCTGCCTGGAGCAGCTCAGCTCCAGCAGGAAATGTTTCACTGTTTCCAGCAGTATTGCTGCACTTGGCAGAGCCCCAGGGCACAGAGAAGGAGCAAAGGACCAGCTGGGGTCATTCAGCCCAGCACTGTGGTGAGGAAGGCTCTAATAGAGGCTGACTTGAGCTGGAGCAGTGCTTAGGGTAGGGGACACCTTGACTGGAGAGTCCTGAAAGTTGTGGGAACCAGCACAGCGTCATTCCTGGGCTCTGGAAAAACCCAGGTTGTGAAACCTTGTGGAATGCAAGAATGCTGCTGCTCCATCGTGTTTCCATGCCTCGTTTCCATGCCCTGAATCTCATTACTGTGCTCTTGTACCTTCTGTGTTTGCATCTTCTTTTTTATCTCTTTAGAGAGAGAGAGAGAGAGATCTATATATGGATAGGTATAGGTGTATAGACACATACCTATGATAGATATTTTCTCTCTCGTGCCCTGCAGAAGCGGCAGATCCTGGTGACAGTGATCGAGGTGTGCCTGCCGCTGCTCTTCGCCGCCATCCTGATCGCACTGCGGCACCGCGTGCACTCCGTCAGCCACCCCAACGCCACGCTCTACCCCACTGAGTCTGTGGATGACCTGCCCAGCTTCTTCTCCTCCCGCCACGCCAGCAACCCCTGGGAGCTGGCCTATGTCCCCTCCAACAGCAGCGCTGTCCGGAGCATTGCCGAGGCAGTGGAGAGAGCTCTGCCCATCAACATCCGAGGTGAGCAGGGCTGGGGCTGCCCCTTCCACCCCAGGAATTGGTGTCAATTTTTACTCTGAGCAGAGCGGTCTGGTGGAAGCTGTCCCTGCCGGTGGCAGGAGTTCAGAACTGGATGGTCTCTAGTGTCCTTTCCAACCCAAACCATTCTGTGACTGATTCCAAATCCTCATGCTCCTGGGACACCATTTTTTCAGAACTTCAATGCTATAGTTTCTTTTGTTGTTTTTTTTTTTCCCCTACTAAAATGACAGGATTAGGAGTTAATTTTTGGTCTCATTTTATTGCAGTTTCCGTCTAGAAAAATATCACCCTAAAACAGTTAAAGAAAGTGGCAGCACTTCGCTGTGAAAGAGTATTTTTGGAAATCTTTTGGCACAGAAGATTTTAGCACTTGGTGTTCCAAACTGTTAGGATTTTCTGTGGGAAAGCTGACTCCTGCTTTCAAGGAGGAGGAATGTCTGCATGCCCAGGATACAGGACAGCATCCTGTGTGACTCCCCCGTGTCTGACAGCAGGCACGGCACGTGCCTCGTGTCCCGGACCAAGCAATGCTCCTGGTGATAGCTGAGCACCAATCCACGGTACTCCATTCTTGCACATCCATATTTTCCCTCTCCACAGCTCAGGGCTTTGCCTCGGAGCGGGACTTCGAGGAGTACGTGAGGCTGGACAACCGCTCCGGCAATGTCCTGGCCGCCGTCGTGTTCCGGCACCGCTTCCCGCACAGCTCGGCCCCGCTGCCCCTCCAGGTGAGCGAGGGGAGGGTGGGCAGCTGGGGACAGCACCCCCCATCCAGGTGTCACTGCTGTCTGTCCCACACACCTTCAACGCTCCGTGTGCTCCTTGCAGGTGGAGTACGAGCTGCGCTTCAAGTACAGCCCGAGGAACGCCCCGCGCAGCGAGCAGACAGGGCTGAACCCCAACCTGGACCGGGACTGGCACACCAGTTACCTCTTCCCGCTCTTCCAGCTGCCCGGGCCCCGCGAGGCCAAGTTTGCCGATGGGGGGACACCAGGTGAGCACGGCCCAGGACACGGGGTCACCTTCCTACAGCATCTGGCAGGCTCTGGGCTTTTAAAGAGATAGGTTCAGTAAAAAACAAAAATTCAATTAATTATAATGAAATATTGATTTATATTTATACCAGCATTAAATTTATTTTTATATATGGCAAACAATTAAATATGTATTTATATAAACAACAGTTTTTGTATAAATAGAAGCAAGTAATGAATTAAATATTTATATAGCTATTCAAATTCTTAATGCGCATATAAATCTTTATGAATACATAAATAGTTAAATTGTTATGTATTTGTATAGGTGTTTATATTCAGTTTTATGCATATATAAACAATTCATCAAATAATGGCACAATTTAAAATCAGTATTTAAATATTAATGATTTACCATCTTAATATTTATTTAATTAATTTCTGTGTATTTTTTGAATTATTTATTATTTACATCTAATTTAGCTATATTTACAATTTTGTTGTGTTCATTATAGATATCTTTTATTTAAATTTTATCCTGTGACTTCACAGGCACTGCTTGGCCTCTGGGCACCTCCATTGAGCAGGGTGGGATAAGAATAAATTTTAATGGGCATGAATTATTTTAAAAATTAATTTTTTCCCTATTTTGATTTTTAATGGAAATTTTATTTCACAATCCAAACTGCCCAGTGTTTATTGTGCTACTTAAGTACTTGAAAAGTAAATAGAGCAATTCTGTGGTTTGAGGTGTTTGAGGCAGCCAAACCACTGGCAGAGCAGGAGCCAGCAGGGACATTGCTGGAGCTGGCACTGGCTTAGGACTGGATTTTTGGGAACTTCTGTGGTGGCAAAGGGAATATTTCCCTCAGTGGGATTTCTCCCTCTGTACATCTCCCTGCAATGTCCAGGGAGAGTGAGGGTGAGGAAGTGGGCAAACGGGTTTTGCTCATAGTGTGTAAATAAAGCAGAGCCCCAGAGTGTTTGCTCTGTAAATATCAAACATAGTTCCCAATCTCATATTCCCACTTTTATCCTCTCTCTCTGTGGGTCATTTTAATGACTGACTTTCAAAATGTTCATTTGGGGTTTTGTAAGAGAATTTGAGTTCCTGCTCAGGTAACACTTGACAGCAATTCCACCTAAAAATAAACTATTTTAAGTTTATTTTGTTATTGAAAGCTGTGTCAAGAGAGGTTTAGGTTGGATATCAGGAAAAGGTTCTTCTACCTGTGGGAGGTCAGGCACTGCCCAGGCTCCCCAGGGAATGGGCACGGCCCCGAGGCTGCCAGAGCTCCAGGAGCGTTTGGACAGCGCTGCCAGGGATGCACAGGGTGGGATTGTTGGGGTGTCTGTGCAGGGCCAGGGGTTGGATTCATGATCCTGGTGGGTCCGTTCCTGCTTGGGAGATGCTATTGGGAAATCAAAATTTTTTCAGTGTTTTCTAAGGCACAAAACTTTAAGTCACATGTGTGAGTCACAGGATATACCTTTTCTCACTGCAACCTGTGTAGTATCGTGTACTCTTTTGGTTTACAAAGAAAAAGGGACCAAACACAAGCCCAGTGACTTGTAGTGGTTGATGGTAACAGAGAATCTCCCCATTACAAAGTCACAGCCATGCTGCAGGACAGAACCATGAACTGAGTTTTCCTGGCAGCTCCTTCTAAATGATGGTTATGGGCGACAGTGATTTTGCTCTAGTGGGAGGTGTCCCTGCCCATGGCAGGATGTGGAACAAGAGGAGCTTTAAGGTCCCTTCCAACCCAACCCAAACCAGTGGTTCTGTGAATTTGCTGTGGTATCAATCCTTCCCCAGCTCCGTGTATCACAGTGATGCTTATTTTGCTTTTCCTCCATGCTCCAGTTTTAGCCCCTGTTCCTCTTCCCATGCAATCCTTCCCACAAAGGCTGTTTGTCCCTCCAAACCCCAGCCCTGTCTCTATTCCCACGTTCTTGCCATGCAGGTTATCTCCGGGAAGGATTCCTGGCGGTGCAGCATGCAGTGGACAGGGCCATCATACAGCACCATGCCGGTGCCAGCTCCACCAGCCTGCTGGAGAACATCACTGTGGTGGTGCAGCGCTTCCCCTTCCCGGCCTACGTCAACGACCTCTTCCTCCTGGCCATCCAGAACCAGCTGCCGCTGCTGCTCATGCTCAGCTTCACCTACACCTCGCTCAACATCGTCCGTGCCGTCGTCCATGAGAAGGAGAAGAAGCTGAAGGTGAGTCCTGGAATGTGCTCCCCTCTGCAGCGCTTCCCAATGGATGATGTCTTTAAATTAGTAACAAAATCCCTGTTGGGTGTAGAGCCAGTGAGCAGGAGGTGGGGATGGCAGCGGATTAGCGAGCCCCAGGGAGGAATGTTGCTAATCCTACTGCGGGGATGAGGCTGGACTCTCCTTGCTGTGCAACCCGGGCTGCTGGGCCACAGGAATGGTGTTTCTCCTGGGCTGGGAGAGAGGGCAACACGTGTGGGTTCCAGAGTTTGTGGATTCAAGAGTTCAGCCTGTGGGAAGGAAGATTTTTGCATTTTGAGAGTAGAGACCCGTTGTGCATGTGCTGTGGGGGCGGCTGGAGCTTGGCTGCGTGGTTGCGACAGCAGGGCTTGGCTTCCCCCAGGCGCTGGGTGTCCTGCCCTGTGCTAGGTGGCCCTGGTGGCACCACTGGCACCCTGCTCTGGGTTTGGGCTCAGCTCGGTTTTTTGGGGACTCCTGCAATGGTGGCAGCCCTTGTTTGGGGAGGTGGGGTACTCCACGCCGTGCTGTTGGCTGTGCAGGACCGCTCTGGTGGCACCTGGGGCTGCCACCTCTTTGCTTGTGCCACGGGGCAAAGCCACCTCCACCTTGCCCCAGCCATGCCCAGGGAGCGTGGGTGCAGCCCTGGGTGATGCTGTGACCTCCCACAGGAGTACATGCACATGATGGGGCTCAGCAACTGGTTGCACTGGAGCGCCTGGTTCCTCATGTTCTTCCTCTTCCTCCTGGTGTCTGTGTTCTTCGTCACCGTGCTCTTCTGTGTCAAGGTGAGCGTCTGTCCCCAGGCCACGCGCGCTCCGCTGGGAAGGCACAGGAGTGACAGGGCTGCTCTGCCCTGTGGGACTGTCCTGGTGTCCTGGGGCCCCTCCAAAGGCTGGGCCGAGGTGGGCAGTGCTGCCCCACGGCTGTATTCATAGCAGGGCTGACTCCCTGGGGACATTCCATGCCAAGCAGGACCACCTTGCTCCCACAGTCTCTGGAGGACCTCGAGCTCTCCCCCCTGCATGTGCCCACACCACGGGAAGCAGGACGGGGCTGCCTGGGTGCTGGCCAGGGTGTCCCCTGCCCCTGAAATGCCCTGTCACAGAGGGAAATCTGTATTTCCTCCCTCTGGAGTGATCTGGGAGTTTCTGGATGTTCTCATCCATCTCAGTTTGTCTCCAACCCTTGGAGAACATCAGCTCTGTGCTGCTGAAGTCATGGCTGGCTCCAGCAGCCCTGGGAGTCACAAGATTTTCCTGGCAGGTGAGCGAACAGGGAGCAGTGCTCACCAACAGTGACCCCACGCTGGTGTTCACCTTCCTCGCCATCTTCTCCATCTCCTCTATCTCCTTCAACTTCATGGTGAGCACCTTCTTCTCACGAGGTGAGTCCCCCCTGCTGCCCCCTTGTGTGACCACTCTGACAGGTGGAGGAGGCATTTCTTCCCATTTTTGGCTGCATTTTCCCCACAGTGTGTAGAAAGGGATGTGAGTACTGTTGCTTCCCAAACCAGAGCAGGTCCAAGGGTTAGAGCCCCTCTGCTCTGGAGCCAGCCTGGGAGAGCTGGGGGTGTTCACCTGGAGAAGAGAAGGCTCCAGGAAGACCTCAGAGCCCCTTCCAGGGCCTAAAGGGGCTCCAGGAGAGCTGGAGAGGGACTTGGGATGAGAGCCTGAAGGGACAGGACACAGGGAATGGCTTCCCACTGCTGCAGGGTGGGGTTAGATGGGACATTGGGAAGGAATTGTTCCCTGGGAGGGTGGGGAGGCCCTGGCACAGGGTGCCCAGAGCAGCTGTGGCTGCCCCTGGATCCCTGGAAGTGTCCAAGACCAGGTTGGACAGGGCTTGGAGCAGCCTGGGACAGTGGAAGGTGTCCCTGCCCGTGGCAGGGGGGGGCACAAGGAGGGGGTTAATGTCCCTTCCAACCCAGACCATTCCATGGCACTATGGCCAGCTCATGTCTTAGGACCTCATCTGGCTTGGCCCCAGACTCTGCTCTGGGATGGGCAGGGGGCTTCTGCAGCTGCCCACCATGGGGTTGGGGTTGGGGTCAGGCGACTGTCTTGCTGTGAGACATGGGCATGTCCTTGTCCTGCCCCCACATTACCACGCTTCATGCACATGTCTGGGATGTCCCTGGATAGGAAGCTGGTGAGGAACACTGGGCAGCATCACCGTGACGTTTTCCCTCCTGCTTTTCTCTGTGCTGGCAGCAAATGTGGCGGCTGCCGCTGGTGGCTTCCTCTACTTCTTCTCCTACATCCCCTACTTCTTCATCTCGCCCCGCTATGACCTGATGTCCCACAGCCAGAAGCTGGCATCCTGCCTCATCTCCAATGTGGCCATGGCCATGGGGGCGCAGCTCATCGGCATGTTTGAAGGGAAAGGTGAGCAGTGCCGTCTGTTCCTGAGGAGAGCAGCATCCCCTCCCTGGCAGCCTGATTTTGTGGTGGGGTGGCACTGGCTGTGTGGAAGGATATCGGGGAGAAGCACTGTCTTGCTCACATGTGGAGCTGATTGCTCCCACACCAGGGCTCTGCCTCTGCGAACCCATGCTAGTGCCCCTGGGCTGTGCAAAATGCCATCCTTACTTTAATTACCAAAGGAATTCTGTTCTAATGGATAGGAACCATTGCATTTCCTCCTTCACTCTATATATCTTTAATTTCTTTATTTAAAAAGAGTCTGCTGTTGGTTCCAGCAGAGCGAGGCTTTTACGAAGTGCTGGCAGTAGACTGGTGACAGAAGGGTGATGCTGGAGAAGGGCTTGTTTCTTCTCAGGCAGTGGCAGATATTGGGATGGAAGGAGCATGGTGGGGTCGAGAGCCTCGAGGTGTCAATGCCTCTTTTCCCTCCGTCTATGGAGGGATTGTAGAGCTGTGCATGTGCTCCTGGTTAGGAGCAGTGAACTGGCAGAGGGGCTGCTCTGAAGATGGTCCTGCCAGGGATGCAGAGGTAGCAGTGCCCCATGTGCCTTGCAGGGAGTGGCATCCAGTGGAGGGACCTGATGAAGCCCGTCAGCGTGGATGACAACTTCACCTTGGCCCAGGTGCTGGGGATGCTTCTGCTGGACTCGGTGCTCTATGGCGTGGTGGCCTGGTACGTGGAGGCCGTGTTCCCTGGGGAGTACGGTGTGCCACAGCCCTGGTACTTCTTCCTCACGGTGAGCACTGCTTGCACTCCTTCCCTGGGCTCAGGGGGCGTCACTCGGGACAGTCACCACTTCTGTGCCCTGCAGCAGGCCAGTCTGATGGGCAAGGGTGGCACCATCTGGCCTCTAAAATCACAGCCTCTGCAGCATGTCCTCACTAAAGGCTGATGCAGGTGTAGGGTTTTACTGCAGATCAAGGTCGTGTTGGATTTAAATCTCTCTCCCAGCACTTCCTGGCATGCAGGGTGTTGTTGAATGTCTCTACGCCCAAGCAAAGGCATTGGAGAAAAACCCCAGGTGTGAGCAACCAGATCCAGTCATCTGACACCCCTGAGCGCCGCGATCCAGGCAGGCATGGGTGACCTGTGTCCCACTGCCGGCCCCCACGTGCCAGGGCATGGGTGACAACTGTCACCCTGTCAGCTGAGCTACCCTCACTCTGCCAAGCCAAACTTGGCATCACCCTCTGCAGCTGCAGTGGGCACTGCGGCTCCGTGGCTGCAGAGAGGACATGTTCTGCCTGGATACTGGAGATGGATCCTTTGTTATTTGATTGAGTGGTTTTTCCTTCTCCCTTCCGTATTCTTCATCCCTGAGTGGTTCCACTCCAGCATCCCACTCTCTCTTGCAGCCAGACCAGGGAAGCAGAGATGCAGCTGTTGACAAAAGCTGATTTTGCATCCAAGAGTTGTTGAATTGTTATTCCCACAGGGACTTAAGGTCACAAATGCTTAATTTCATTCCTAGAGAGCCGGGTTAAAAAAAACCAGGGCCTGTAACTGCAGCAGCTGGACGCCAAGCTGTATTTAGTGTGTGTCAGGGGTTTTGGAGGGAGTGGTCATCCATGGGCTTTCCTGGGCAGGACGCTTCTGCCTGAGCAATTTTACTTCTCAGCAAAATTTTTTCCGTGGAGATGAAGATAGGGAAAAGCTGCTGTGTAACCACAGGCAATCCTGCTGAAAGGGAGAGACGGGGGAAAGCAGGAGGGCAGGAGGAGCTGTTCCATCCTGTCAGCCCTGGTTGCTGAAGATGTGCTGGTTCGGAATTCCCAGGCCAAGGAGAGTGGTCTGGGAGATCGCTGGGAGGTGTCTGTGGGAGGAGGACGGTGGCCAAGGCTGGGAAAAAGAGATGGGCTCTGCCTGTGCCTGATTTCTGTCTCTGCCTTCCTCCATCAGCCCTCGTACTGGTGCGGGCGGCCCAGGACTGTTGTGGGGAAAGAGAAGGAGGAGGAGGAGGACCCTGAGAAAGCCCTGAAGAGTCAGTACATTGAGGAGGAACCTGCTGACCTCGTGTCAGGCATCAAAATAAAGCACCTTTCCAAGGTACCGACTGCCCAGCAGCGCACAAACACACCGTAATGTTGGTTTTGTAAAACCTGTGGTCTGCAGGCAGCTTCTGTATCCTTGTGCTGCCCCAGGGCTGGGTATGGCTCTTCCCCAGAGCTGGCTGCATTTTGTGGTGGGATGAAGTGCTGGGTACTTACAGGTGCAGTGACATCTGTATTTAACTTGTTGACATCTGAATTTAACCTGAGTTAGAGCTGTTGTCTCCTGCCAACACCCCGTGAGCATCCCAGGCTTTGCCTGCTGGGTGGAGCACTTGCCTGAAGTGTAGCACCAGCTCATGGGTGTGATCTCCACAGGTCTTCAAAGTGGGAAACAAGACAAAGGAGGCAGTGAAGGACCTGACAGTGAACATGTACGAAGGACAGATCACCGTCCTGTTGGGACACAACGGTGCTGGAAAGACCACAACTCTGTCCATGCTCACAGGTAGGAGCATCCTGCTTGGGGCTGGTGTGTGGCAGGGAAGGGCTGATGGCTTGACCCTCAGAGAAGAGCCAGACCCCGTCTCTGAGGGTGGGGAGGAGTTTTTGATCTTCCTTGGAGCATCTTCAGTTTGCTGAGCTGTTGGCCAGGGGTGCCAGGTTAGTGAGAGGGGGATGGAGGGAGCACGGGGGTCCCTTGCTCAGCCTTCCATGACAGTGAGATCACCCAGTGGGTGAGAGAACAGCCAGACTTTGTGCTGGAGAGCCCTGAGACTGGGCCTGCTGTAGGATTGCTCTCTGTGTGCTTTGCCATGATAAGGCAGATAAGGTAGAACTGGTGTTCGTCATCCTTGAGCTGCTGAACTCCAGGATACCTATTTTGGCACGATGGACATGGTGACCTTTGATGGTCCTTTCCGTTCTCTGTCACTCTGAGCTGCTCCTGGCAACTCAGGGCTCACGGGACCTTCCTGGAGCTCTGCCCTGGCCCTGCCTGGCCCTCTGCAAATACAGAACCGTGTTTGACCTGCCTGTCCCTCTCCTTTCTGCACTGGCAGGCCCAGTTCCCACCTGTGGGTG
Source organism: Dasyornis broadbenti (assembly GCA_013397935.1). Taxonomy (NCBI): domain Eukaryota; kingdom Metazoa; phylum Chordata; class Aves; order Passeriformes; family Dasyornithidae; genus Dasyornis; species Dasyornis broadbenti. The sequence continues at coordinate 482,505 of VZRN01001476.1, read as the reverse complement.
CCCTGCAGCCCACCCTGTGGGCAGGAGGAGGCTCTTGTACCCCAGCCTGAGCAGGAGGCAGACTTTCTCTGATTTTTGGCAGAAATCTGGGGGTGGGAGGAGATGCTCACAGGACCCTCCACCTTTCCACTGGCTCTTTGCCTCTGGGGTCACCCTGAGTCTCTGTGTCCCCTCCCCACAGGTCTGCACTCCCCGTCGGGTGGCCAGGCCTACATCAATGGCTACGAGATCTCCCAGGACATGGTCCTGATCCGCCGCAGCCTCGGGCTGTGTCCCCAGCACGACGTCCTCTTCGACAACATGACCGTGGAAGAGCACCTCCACTTCTATGCAGGGGTGAGCCTGGCACTGAGCAGGGAGCAGCCCTGAGGGAGGCACCTGGGCTCCTGAGGGTGGGGAAGTGTGATGAGATCTGTCAAGGGGATCCAAAAATGATCAGAGCGGGGAACACCTCCCCTCTGGAACCAGGCTGGGAGAGCTGGGGGCGTTCACTTGGAGAAGAGAAGGCTCCAGGGAGACCTTAGATCCTCTTCCCCTTCGTGCCTAAAGGGACTCCAGGAGAAGGATTTTGGGCAAGGTCCTGGAATGACAGGACAAGGGGGAATGGTTTCACACTGAGAGAGGACAGAGTTAGATGGGATATACAGAAGGAATTGTTCCCTGTGAGGGTGGGGAGGCCCTGGCACAGGGTGCCCAGAGCAGCTGTGGCTGCCCCTGGATCCCTGGAAGTGTCCAAGGACAGGTTGGATGGGGCTTCGAGCAACCTGGGACAGTGGAAGGTGTCCCTGCCCATGGCAAGATGGTTGGACTGGATGGTCTTAAAGGTCCCTTCCAGCCCACACCTTTCCATGATAAGCAGAACAGCCCTTGCATCCTCTTGCCACCTCATCTGCAGGCAGGAGCCTTCGGCTTGGCTGCTGAAGAAGTGGAGGGTCACAGGCAGCACAGCCCCACAGAAATGCCCCTGCCAGCTGTGCCAGTCCCTGCAGGCGTGGGCAGGGGTCCATCTCTGCTTCCCCACTTTCCTGCCTGGGTGTGGAGGAGGGAGTGTGGTGGGTTTCGGCAGCCCTGCAGGTGTGCTCATCCCTCCCTTCCCCTGTCTGGCAGCTGAAGGGATACCCACCCTCCAAGTGTCCTGAGGAGATCAACCACATCCTGAGGATCCTCAACCTGGAGGACAAGCGCCACTCCCTGAGCAAGGCTCTCTCCGGGGGCATGAAGCGCAAGCTGTCCATCGGCATCGCCCTCATCGGGGACTCCAAGGCAGGTGGCTTTGGTGGGCTCACCTCCAACCTGGGGGCCAGTGCAGGCCCTTGGGGTGGCTCTGAGGCCGTTCCTCATCGACGGTGAACCAGTGGGAGAAGCAGGGACAGCGGGGAATGGGCAGGAGCATCCCCACAAAGGAGACAGCTCTGAGGACCATCATGCCCTGAGGCTCTGCTGTCTGGTAGCTGCACCCCAAGATCATTACTGTGAGACCAAGGCTCCTCCTGGCCTCTGAGGTTGTCCCCTCCTGTACTGCTGGGCCTCTGCCAGCCCCTTCTGACCTGCACCCATCTCCTGTGTGCAGGTGGTGATGCTGGACGAGCCAACGTCAGGGATGGACCCAGCCTCTCGCAGGGCTACGTGGGATCTCCTGCAGCAGCAGAGGAGCAACAGAACCATCCTGCTGACCACTCACTTCATGGATGAGGCAGACCTGCTGGGGGACCGCATAGCCATCATGGCCAAGGGCGAGCTGCAGTGCTGCGGCTCCTCGCTCTTCCTCAAGCGCAAATACGGTATGGGAGCAGCAGCAGGCTGTGCTCCGTGTCTTCTCCTGGCCAGGGACGAGCAGGAGGGGGATAGAGAGCAGGGAGGGGATCCATTGCTCCTTGTGTGAGGGCTGGTTGCTCCCCATCCTGCTCTTCAGCCTCTTCCTGAGGCCCATGCCCACACTTCTCTTGCATTTGTGTGCATGTCAGAGGCAGAGTGGTGCCTGAGCATCCGTCTCTGCTGCAGCCCCTCCCGACGCCAGGCTGGGCTGGGGTTGACTCTCCTCTCCCTTCTCCCAGGGGCAGGATATCACATGGTGATGGTGAAGGAGCCCTACTGCAACCTGGGGGAGATCTCCCGCCTCATCTGCCAGTACGTGCCCAACGCCACCATGGAGAGCAATGCCGGGGCAGAGCTGTCCTTCATCCTGCCCAAGGAGAGCACACACAGGTGATGGCATTGTCCCCTGCTGCCCCTCCCTGGGGGCTCCCTTTGTCTCCACACACTGTCTCACAGGCTTGCTGGAAAGGGGAGCTGCTTCCCTCATCTGTACTGCTCATGGAAAGTGAGGTTCAGTTCCTTCTGTGGTGCTGAGGGTGACACAAATGAGGCAGGATGTTCTGGCTCCAGAATCAAATCTATGGACCCAGCAGGTTGGGGGAGCTGATTGTCCCTAGCTGCTCTGTCCTCATGAGGGTCCTCCTGCAGTGCTGCCTCCAGGTCTGGAGGCACCAAAACGAGAATGTGGAGCTCCTGGAACAAGTCCAGGAAGGCCACAGAGATGCTCTGAGGGCTGGAGCCCCTCTGCTCTGGAGCGAAGCTGGGAGAGCCGGGGATGCTCACCTGGAGAGGAGAAGGATCCAGGGAGACCTCAGAGCCCCTGCCACGGCCTAAAAGGGCTCCAGGAGAGCTGGAGAGGGACTGGGGACAAGGGATGGAGCGACAGGACACTGGGAATGGTTTCCACTGCCAGAGGGCAGGGATAGATGGGATACTGGGAAGGAATTGTTCCCTGTGAGGGTGGGGAGGCCCTGGCACAGAGTGCCCAGAGCAGCTGTGGCTGCCCCTGGATCCCTGGAAGTGTCCAAGGCCAGGCTGGACGGGGCTTGGAGCAGCCTGGGACAGTGGAAGGTGTCCCTGCTACGACAGGGGGTGGGACTGGATGGTCAGTAAAGTCCATTCCAAACGCAAACCCTTCTGTGTTTCCATGATTCTGTGATAGCTGAGGCAAGAACAAACAGCCAGTGGAGCCCAAAATCTGCCCTTGGGGACAGGGGGGTGCTCAGTGCCACAGACTGCCCTGGGCTTGGCTGCAGGACTCCAACCAGCTGCAGGACTGATGCCCAGAGGATCTTTACCCCCCTCTCATGAGTGTTGGTGTCTGACATCTCCGTTCTCTGCCCAGGTTTGAGGCCCTGTTCACAGAGCTGGAGCAGAGGCGGGAGGAGCTGGGCATCGCCAGCTATGGTGCCTCAGTCACCACCATGGAGGAGGTGTTCCTCAGGTAGGTGGAGGGGTGAGCAGTGTCCGTGCTCTTTGGTGATGCCCAGCACAGCTCTGCAGGGCGCTCGCTGCATTTGGTCCCTTGGGTTTGGCTTCCCCAGCTCAGAACAGCACCTGGATCTGTGTTTCATCACCCGCTTTCCCCCCTGGCCCAGGGTTGGGAAGCTCGTGGACTCCAGCATGGATATCCAGGCCATCCAGCTGCCTGCTCTGCAGTACCAGCATGAGAGACGCTCCAACGACTGGGCCATGGATGACTCCAGCAGCCTGAGTGGCATGACGGACATGACAGATGACAGCGGGGCACTCATCACAGAGGACTGCTCCAGCATAAAGCTCAACACTGGCGTGAGTGCTGGGGATGTGGGTGCAGCAGGAACGGGGAGGGGGCACGTGAAGGGGTGTTTGGAGCAGGGGTGCTGGGTGGAGCCTTCCCCACAGCTTCTCTCACTCTGTGTGGTTTGGAAGATCAAGTTGGAATCTGCATCGTTAGGGCCAATAATTTTTAAGGTTGGTGGGGTTGTTCACTTCCATCTTCTTCGTGTTAATCTTGAGGTCTGAATTGCTCTTCAAGGTGTTCCAGGAGATCTAATGTGGTTTTTCCATCTACTGTTTTTCCATCACTTGGGTTTTCCAGACGGAAGATGAGAAAATCCATCTTCCTTCCCTCACTAGGCTCATGTTCAGTTCCCTGGCAGCTCTTCATGCCCCGCTGCCTCTGTGCCTGTGATAAATATCTCTTGTCTTCTCAAGGGCATATCTCAAAGGCAGAGGGGATAAGGATGTTGCTGGGTTTGAAAAGCAGAGAAGGTGCTTGCAGGGGCTGGGTTGGGCACTCCCAGGTGTCTCACCCACTTGCTCTGGCCAGCAGCCGCCCCGCAATAATCCTGTTTGGGAACCTCAGCTGCTGGGAGGTGGAGGAAGGTAAAGGTCGTGGCTAAAGCTGCTTTTAATACCTGAGATCTCAAAGTGACTCACTGAGAAGCCGTGAAGTTGGATGTGCTGGAGCTGGGCAGCTGCCCTGCTAATCCCTTTATAGGTTTGGCTGGAGAGCAGGCTGTGCTGTGGGCTGCCTCTGCGTGCGGGGTAGGGGTGGTTTGGGGTCACCTTTCCCATCAGCTGTGTGGGGTGATGTGTCCACAGCTGGCGGGGCTCACCTTCACCTGACCTCTCCCCTCGCAGTTCTACCTGTGCTGCCAGCAGTTCTACGCCATGTTCATGAAGCGCGCCATGTACAGCTGGCGCAACTGGAAGATGGTGGCGGCGCAGTTCCTTGTGCCTCTGATCTTCACTGCCTTCGCCCTCATCGTGGCCAAGACCTTCCCAGGCCCACGGGACTCATCCCTGCTGCGGCTGACGCTGGAGCCCTACGGCCAGACTATCGTGCCTTTCTCGGTGTCGGGCGCGGCAGCCCTGCCGCAGAGGCTGGCGGAGCACTACGTGGAGCTGCTGGATGCGCAGCGACAGTCGCCGCTGGAGGTGCTGGGTGAGGGCTCAGGGAGTACCCCTGGAGCGGGGGTGTCCGTCAGGGTGTGCAGGGGCCCGCGGTGAGGGTGGTTTAGGTTCCAGCTGTGGCGTTTCCGATGTGTTTCCTTACACCTGCTCCTTGATGGGAGTGTCCCCTCATTGGCAGGACCCCTCCTCACCTGAGCAGAGCTGTCTCCTCCATAACCCCATGTTTGTGACCACTGGAACAGGCTCACCAGGGAAGTGGTCACATCCTCCAGCCTCCCAGAGCTCCAGGAGCTTTGGACAATCCCCTCAGGCACAGCGTGGGATTGTTGGGGTGTCTGTGCAGGGCCAGGAGTTGGACTGGATGATCCTTGTGGGTCCCTTCCCACTCAGGAATTTCTGTGGATCTGCGTTTCTCTGATCAGGACTAGGGTGGGCCACCTGGGCTGAGGCTGCTTGGGGTCTTTTCCATTTGGCCCCAGTTAGCTCTGGTGTGATGGATTGTGATGGATGGTGGTGTTTGGCAGGTGGGCTGGAGGAGTACCTCATCTCCCGAGCCTCCAAGGAAGGGGGAGCCTTCAACGAGCACTACATCGCAGCTGCCTCCTTCGAGGGAGCGGGGAACCGCACACTGGTCACGGCACTCTTCAACAACCAGGCCTACCACTCACCAGCCACCGCCCTCATGCTGGCTGACAACGCCATCCTCAGGGTGCTGGCAGGCCCCAACGCCTCCATCACCGTCACCAACTACCCCCAGCCCCGCAACATCACTGAGAAAGCCAAGGACCAGCTCATGGAGTACGTGTGGTGAAGGCACAGGGGTTGCTTTCCTGGTAGGGCTTAGGGCTCCCGTGGGAGCAGCTTGGCTTGGTTGTACTGGGGTGAGTGGAGGAGCCAGGCTGGAGCTTCTCAGACTCAAATCGAGATGTGATTGCACTCAGGAGGTCAGGGGAGCAGAGCTGTGGAGATGACTGACCTGCCTGAGCATGGCAGCCATTTTACCCCACACATATCTCCGAGGTTGCCCGTTCCCCTCAAGGTACTGCTTGGGGTTATTTTTCCCCGGGTGCTCAGAGCAGGGGAGGCCATGTGGCCATGCTCTTCACAAAATCCCATATTGAGGGCCTCTGAACCTACCTGTGCCAGAGGGGCCATGTGTGGGACCTTGCCAAGGCAGGGTGGGGGTTTGTGGTGTGCAGGGTGGGCTGTGCCAGGGGGATGATTGTCTCCCTTGAATGTTTGTTCAGCACGTTGGGAGAGTGTAGCCTCTGCAAGAAGCCCAGTGTGGGTGTGCTGGCCACAGCTTCCTCAAGAGGGGCAGCAGAGGGGTAGGTGCTGGTATCTGCTCTCTGTGAACAGAGGCAGGCTCTGAGGGAGCGGCTGGAGCTGTGTCAGGGGAGGCTCAGGCTGGAGATCAGGGAAAAATTCTTCCCCCAGAGGGTGCTGGGCACTGCCCAGGCTCCTCAGGGAATGGTCACAGCCCCAAGGCTGCCAGAGCTCCAGGAGTGTTTGGACAACGCTCTCAGAGTTGCACAGGGTGGGATTGTTGGGGTGTCTGTGCAGGGCCAGGAGTTGGACTGGATGATCCTTGGGGATCCCTTCCAGCTCAGACTATTCTATGATTCTGTGCTGTCCCAGGTAGCCTCAGCGTTGGTTTGCTGAGGTGTCCCTGCCCTAATGTGTCCCTCTGTCCCCACAGAGGTCAGACTGGCTTTGCCATTGCCATCAACCTGCTGTATGGGATGGCCTCCCTCGCCAGCACCTTCGCTCTGCTGCTGGTCAGCGAACGGGCCATCAAGGCCAAGCACGTCCAGTTTGTCAGCGGCGTCTACGTCATCAACTTCTGGCTTTCTGCCCTGCTCTGGGACATCATCAACTTCCTCATCCCTTGTGCTCTGATGTTGGTGAGTCTCCCCCAGCACCCCAACACTCTCCCTGTCAGGGAAGTGCAGGGAAAAGGACATGGCCCCTGGCATTGTCTCAGCAGAAAGGACTAGCAAGAAGGCTGTCCCTTAGTCCTGCTGGGAGCTGGACCTTGGCCAACCAGCTGGGGCAGTTGATTGCAGTCTCCAGCACCTTAACACTTGGCTGATGGCACTAGAAAAATGTTAAATCCATGGCATCTTGGAGAAAAATTGCGCAGCTCTGCCCTTCTGCATCCCAGTCTGCAGAAAGGGCTTCCCCTGGGTTCACCCATAGGCTGATGGTAGCACCCATCTGTGGAAGGGTGTCTGGGTCAGTGCAGTGCTGACATTGCCCTGCTCCCTGGGCCACTGGGACAAGGAGACATTGCCTGAAGTCAAGCCAAATGTACCTTCTCCCCACATTGCTGTGCCCAGGTGATATTCCAAGCCTTCGATGTTCAAGCCTTCACCCAAGACAGCCACCTCGTTGATGTGATGCTGATCTTCCTCCTTTATGGCTGGGCCATCATCCCCCTCATGTACCTCCTCAGCTTCTTCTTCTCAGTGGCAGCCACCGCCTACACCCGTCTCACCATCTTCAACATCCTCTCTGGCACTGCCACCTTCCTCGCCGTCACCATCATGAGCATCCCAGGTGGGTCACTGCCCTCTGTACTTGCCCTGCCATCTCCAAGAAGGTCCAGCCCCAAAGGGGACTCTCTCACCCCAGGACTGTGCCCACATTAGCCATAAAACCCTACAATAGTCCATTGCCACCCATTAAAGTGACAAAGTACGTTTGGTTTCCTTCTAAACTTGACAGTATCAGGGTTTTTCTCCCAAACCAGCAGTCTTCAATCCACTGATCCTCCTGTGCTCCTCTTTCAGAGCTGGGCTTGGTGGACCTCTCCAAAACCCTGGATAAGGTTTTTCTTGTCTTACCCAATTACTGCTTGGGCCAGTGCATCAGTGACTTCTACCAGAACTATGAGTTCATTCAGTTCTGCACCTCCTCTGTTGAGGCCATCTTCATCTGCAAGGCCTTCAGTGAGTCTCCATGTCCTCACCCAGCCACACCCTGCATCCACACTGAGGGGCTCTGTGGGGTGGATGGTGGAACTGGGCAGTATCATGGGGCCCTTGCCTAGGCAGTAGCTCCAGGAACCATTTCAGAGCAAAAACTGGGGAGCGTATTAGGACATACATGGTAAAAGTTCCTTGCTTGGATCACCTTAGTCATGATGTAGAGGAAAGTGTGAGCTAGGGGAAGTTTCATAGACAAGTAAAGGAATCCCAAGACTGGTGTGCTCTGCCTGCCTCCAGTGGGCATCTTCTGCCAGATCCTCCAGACTCGAATTCTCTTGTGGGAAGCATTGGAAAGAGCTGTGGGCAGGGAACCAGCGTGGGATGGAGACAAGCCTGGCAAAGCTTTGGGCTCACAGCTTCCTCTGGAGCTTATCTGCCCCTCCCCAGAGTGTGCATTGATCCAAGTGTTGATTTTGTTCCATCTCGCCTCAGATATCAGCTATCAGATGAACTACTTTTCCTGGGAGACCCCTGGGATCGGGCGATACCTGACCTCCTTGGCTGTCCAGGGTTTCTCCTTCCTCTTGCTCCTCTTCCTCATTGAGACAAACCTTCTCTGGAGACTGAGAACTCTGGTCTGTGGCATCTGCAGGCGGCGGAAATGGGTGAGTGAAGCACATGGGAGGGAGCCATAACGTGCCATCCAAACCCAGGCTGGGAGTCCCTGTGAGCTGGAGATGGGCCCTCATCCCCTAAATCATCTTCCCAGGGAGCAGCCCCAGAGCAGGTTGCTTGGAGAGGCCAATCCTGTTAAATGTATGGATTGGCAGAGGGAGTGAGGCGTCCCCAGAGGTGGCTGATGGAAAGGATGGATCCTGCCAGGGCTGGGGACTCTGGAGGAACCCATTCATCCCCCAGCAGGCAGGTGACACAGGTTGTGTCTTCCCCTGTGTTCAGGTGGCCCTGCTGAACAGGGTGTCTGTGCTGCCAGAGGACCGGGACGTGGCAGATGAGAGGAAGAAGGTTTTGGAGTCACCACCAGAACTGCTGTCATCTCTCAGCAGCCCTCTGGTCATCAAGGAGCTCACCAAGGTGAGGAGAGATGACCTGAGCCTCCTGCTGCCAGCTGAGCCGTGTCCTCTGGGGGCTGGCAAAACCAGCGCCTGCCTTGCTGTGCCACTGGGCAGTGACACGTGGCTTGTGTGTGGTCTCCTCCAGGTCTACGACAGCCGGGAGTCCCTGCTGGCAGTGGATAGGATCTCCTTGGCCGTCAGCAAAGGGGAGTGCTTTGGTCTCCTTGGCTTCAATGGAGCGGGCAAAACCACCACCTTCAAGATGCTGACTGGGGATGAGAGCATCACATCAGGGGACGCCTTTGTGGATGGCCACAGCATTCTGGCCAACATCAAGAAGGTAGCCAGGGCTGCAGGGGCAACAGTGGTGTTGCAGGCAATGCTGTGTTTGGCTGGGCTGAGCCACCTTGCAGGTGCCTCCAGGAGGACATGGTTGCAGTTCCAGAGGTGGAGACGATGTCCCGGGGACATCGTGTCCCTGGCTGGCTCAGCTCTCCATTATCTGGCCATGGGGAAGCTGTCCCCTCTCCACTGGAATTGCAGATGTGATACAGACAGAGGCCAAACCTGGTGAGGGTGGCAACCTCCTCATCAAAGGGTTTACCTCTATAGTTGGAAATGTGGAGAATATTGGAGGATGGTCTCTAAAATGAGTGAATCAAACTTTTCCAGACCTCTGCTAGGGGTCTCCTTGCTGGGAATTGCCCACTCTCTTTGGAAAAGCAAGAGATGAACAGGGGTTACGCTTTCGGTCTGACCCTGGGATTCCTCTACCACTGTCACAGATTGCACAGAATACTCTGATTTGGAAGGGCCCCACAAGGACCATCGAGTCCAGCTCTTAAATGAATGGGGACCCCAGATCAGGGGTGGAGATCATGCCCTGAGAGCATGGCCCAAATTGCTTCCTTCCCTGGAACTGCCTTCTGTCATGCTCTCATCCCTGGAGGTGACCAGGACACAGGGGAGGTACCAGCCCTCCAACACCTTCCTTCTCCTGAAGCCTGGGCCACCCACAATGGTCCCTCACAGTGAGGAACCATCTTGGCAGAGGCATCGTGAGCCCACCCAGTTGCTGTCCAGAGATAGATCTGTGTCCATCCCTGTCAGCCCAGCTGCTCCAGGGAGCATTTCCCTCTCGTTCCACCCATGGTTTCAGAGCTGTGGCTCAGTCCCTATCGCTCACAGAGGAGCAGCAAAGCCTGTGGGGCCCCAGGCAGCTCTGGCTCAGAGACCTGCCTGTGAGCTGATTGCTGTTGTGTTCCTGTTGGCCCAAGGTGCAGCAGCGGATCGGGTACTGCCCGCAGTTCGATGCCCTGCTGGAGCACATGACGGGGCGTGAGACGCTGAGCATGTACGCGCGGCTGCGCGGCATCCCCGAGCGCTACATCGGCAGCTGCGTGGAGAACATGCTGCGGGGGCTGCTGCTGGAGCCGCATGCCGACAAGCTCGTCCGGACCTACAGGTGAGACCAGGAGGGGACAAACCCCATGTCTGCTGCCCCTCCTCTCGTGTGGCACTCCCTCTGCTCCCATTCCTGTTTCCCTTTTTCAGCTGAAGGTTGAACTTGATGATATTGGAGATCGTTTCCAACCTTAATGATTCTGTGATTCCTCCGCAGCGGTGGGAACAAGCGGAAGCTGAGTGCTGGCATTGCCCTCATTGGTGGCCCCCCTGTGATCTTCCTGGATGAGCCCTCCACTGGCATGGACCCCGTGGCCCGGCGTTTGCTCTGGGACGCAGTGACACGGACACGGGAGTGTGGCAAATCCATCATCTTTACCTCCCACAGGTGACACTTGGCTGGGCAAGGCTTGGCATGAGAGATCAGGGACAGTGGTGGGGCCCAGGGGGTGGAACACACCTCCAGAGCCTGCTGGGTGGGCATGCACTGCTACCCAAATCTCCCTCTTCCAAAAGCCCAGACAGGGGGAAATACACCTCCGACCACTTCCCAGAACCTTCTGTCAAGTCCTGATGCTTACATGCCCAGAGCAGCTGTGGCTGCCCCTGGATCCCTGGAAGTGTCCAAGGCCAGGCTGGACAGGGCTTGGAGCAGCCTTGGGATAGTGGAAGGTGTCCCTACCCATGGCAGGGGGTTGAACTGGATGAGCTTTAAGGTTCCTTCCAACTCAAACCATCCTGGGATTCTCTGAATGAGTCCTCTCCTTCCTGCAGCATGGAGGAGTGCGAGGCGCTGTGCACACGATTGGCCATCATGGTGAATGGGCAGTTCAAGTGCCTGGGCAGCCCCCAGCACCTCAAAAGCAAGTTTGGCAGTGGATACACCTTGCTGGCCAAAATCCGCAGTGAGGAGGATGGAGACCTGCAGGCCTTCAAGGCCTTCGTGGAGAAGACTTTCCCAGGTACCGTGAGCTGCTGGAGCGGTTGCCTTTGGAACAGGGGCAGGGTGCTGGATGTGAGCTCCAGCCCATTCCCTAACCCAGAGCTTCTCCTTGCTTGGTTCCCCAGGCAGTGTCCTGAAGCACGAGCACCAGGGCATGGTGCATTACCACTTGACCAACAAGAACCTCAGCTGGGCACAGGTAAGGGGGTGCTGGGAGCCCTCCTGCTGCCCCTTCCCAGGTTCTGGGTGCTTTGCTTTCAGCAGTGCATCCTTCCTGCACTGTGCTCCCCTGTGGGAACGTGGCACGGCTGGGCACGGCTTCCCTGCTCCTGCCCCTCAGCTCCAGGCACCCTCTGGCAATGGCTCCAGGTGCTGCCACCAGGGCTGGGGGCAGCGGCTCTACCCAGCCACTGATCCTGAGGGGTCCCAGCCCAGGGACACTTATAAAAACCCACAGCATAGATACAGTGTGTAACCCTCTGTAACACTGTACAGAGTTACATATAGAGTATGTACATAGTATATCTCTCTGTATGTACTGTCTGTCTGTGTGACACTGTCTGTATATAAACACATGTATCATATACAGAGATATTCATAGTGTATAGTTGTTTTCATGTGCGGTACCTTAAGTGTTTATAGGTTTTTATATATATGGATATTATATACACTGTATATAGTATATATATACACTATATATATACAGAGTGTATTATACACTGTATATAGTGTATATATATACACTATATATATACAGAGTGTATTATACACGGTATATAGTACATATATTGTATATATACACTGTTCTATATACACTATGTATATAGTATGTATATTGTATATATACACTATTATATACTCTGTAGGCTGTATGGCAATGCTCCATGCAGATTATATATTCTGGAGTATATACTCTATATAAGTATAAAGCATATATACACTATATAGAGAGAGTACATAGTATACAGATTACATAAAAACTATATATAGGATTATATAAAAACTAGAGAGAGTGAGTTTATAAATATATTTATGTGTATTATATGTAGCTAAATATAAAAATTATCTGTATGCTATATACAGATAGTTATGTATAGGGTATATGGTATCATAGGTAGTTTTTTCTATGTTATGTAACTGTTTTATGTATACAGTGTGTGAGCAGAAGCCTTGAGCAGGGATTCAAGCCCAGATGTGTGTGTGTGTGTGTGTGTGTGTGTGTGTGTGTGTGTGTGTGTATATATATATACACACACACACACACATATATATATATATGCACTTATCACATATAAATATGTAAAACAATTGTATATGCAGCATATATTTTTAAATGGTATCAGATACTCCTGGCTTTCCCTCCTGCCAGGGAAGGTGTCATTTTCCTGGGCCTCCTGGAGAAAAAAGCTTTCCCTGCTTTCCCTGCCACAGCCTGAGAGTTCCCTATCACAGTGCGGCATTCCCTGTCACAGCCTGGATTTCTCTGTCACAGCCTGGGCTTCCCCCTGGCATCCTTGGGGTCCCCCCTCACCAAGGCACACTGTCCTCATGTCCCTACCCTCCCCTGCAGGTCTTTGGGGCCCTGGAGAAAGCCAAAGAGAAGTATCGCTTGGAAGACTACTCGGTGAGCCAGATCTCCCTGGAGCAGGTCTTCATGAGTTTCACTCGCTTCCAGCACTACACAGAGGACAGAGGGAAATGAGCCCCTCCGGTGCCCTTCGTCACGGACTGGCCCTCAGCCTATACATAGTATATATAGGGACAGTAATTTATATATTGGCGTGTCTTAAATACTGTATACATGTAAAACTTTTCACCGGGGAGGGGTGAGAGGATGGCAATGCTCCTGCTGCTGTCACCAGCTCGGGGTGTGCGTGTGTGACACTGCCACTCTCCAGCCTTCATCCATCCACACAGCAAAAAAACCTGCCCAAAAAACCGGGAGGAGCCTGGATGGGTGGAGAGGGTGTTGGACTTGGGCTGGCAGAGGAGGAGTGGGATCCTCCCCTGCTCCCCTCTTCCCTGCCCATCGCTCACACCCAGCAGGACGCTGCCTCGTGGTCTCACCTGCATGTCCATGTGTTGTTTGGTGGTTGCTCGTGGTTTAGCAGGAGGCTGTCACATAGCTCAGACCCAAACCGTGCCTGGGTCGGCAGGATGCGCTGGGATCCCCCATGGAAGCACTTCGTGTCCAGCCAGGGAGAGACAGCTCCGCTCCTGTCTGGGCCCTGCCTGGCATGGGAAAGAGGAGGCTCTGTCTCCTTTAACTGCTTGGGAAAACTCTGTCTCCTCCTGCCTGCTTGCCAAGCCTGGCTCGAGGAGCTGGCAGTGGCCCCAGCCGTGCAAGGGAAGCTGTGTGGTGCCAGGAGCTGGCACTGGGTGAGAGGTAAGACATGGTGCTGGAGCGATGCCCAGAGCTCGGCCCCTGGAACAGCACGTGATGGGCACGGCTGGGGAACCAGAGCTGGAGGTGGCCATGGGTGAGGGGTGCCCGGCGACGCTGCTGGCATGGGTGAGAGGTGCCTCCAGGTCCCTGGGGACACTGCTGGTATAGCTGAGAGGTGCTACGGGGTCTTGGCTGTGCTCAGTGGGATGGTGTGAAGCGTCACCAGGTGCCCAGGGACGCTGCTGGCCTGTGTTGTGCCCATGCAGGGGTTCTGCCAGCAGCACTGCCCCACACTGTGCTGTGCAGCCGCGGGACCACTTTGGAGCCAGCGATGCCCTCGCTGTGCCCATGTCCTGCTGAGCTCACCCCTCACACCCCACACAGCTCCAACCAGACCACACCTGTCCTACATTCCTCTTCTCATCCCCATCCCCTCCGCCCCTCGCTGGGCTGCTCCAGCAGTGGGCAGGGAGCGAAGGCCATGTCCTGGCCCTGCCTGGCTCCGCAATGCTGCTGGGCACCAGCCCTGCCTGGGCTCAGTTGGAGGTGGCAACTTCTTTTTGGAGTTTCCCAGTGGCTAGGTTGGCGTTTTTTTTTTGTTTGTTTGTTAGAAGTCTGTGTTGATTCTTGTCTGTCCTTAACTAGTCCCTGTGTCACCTGGGGCAGCCGCTCAGGCGCTGCCCCATGATCAATGCAGAGCTATTTGCACTATAGTACTACACACAATTGCACATATCTAATTAATATTTATGGCGAGGGGGGCTGATTCCCTCCCAGTGATTGCATTGTCAGGGGTTGGGTTATATTTTTGGGTTGGGTTTTCATTTCTTTCCTTGTGACTGACTCATTCTTTCCTGTTAATTTCTTCCCTTTGCCTAATGTTGTTGTCCAGAACGATGGTACATCATGTTACTAAGAATTTCCCCGGATCTTAAAGATGTGTGTTTTTATTAGTCAGCAGCCAGCAGGTGAATGGCCACCCTGGACACCTTGGAGCCCTTTGGAGCTGCTGGCAGGGAGGGATGGCTCCCTGGGAGCATCCTGGAGGGCAACAGAGCCCCCCACTGCCAGAGCACCATGCAGGGGGGAGTCCCAGCACCAGTGAATTTCCTGGGGAGGGGAGAAAAAGGGGGAATGCATTTTGCTGGGAGGGTGCCTGAAATGCTGAAACTCCCAGTAACTGTTTTTTCTGGAAAGGGAAGTATAGCTGGATGCAATAGAACCTCCCAGGCTTTGCCTGGCATGGGGAGCAGTGGGAATGTGGTTTCAGGGGGTGAAATGCAAAATTGGTGCAGGCTGGCAGTGCCCCGAGCAAAGCAGCAATAGTCCCTGTCCTGGTGGGGTACTGCTGTCCCCCTGCCAGGCTCAGTGCCTTGGGGACAGAGGCAGCAGAACCCCCACAGTGCCCATGGGGCGTGGCAGAGCTGGTGGGAGAGGAGTCCCTGGCAAGGATGGCATCCCCTGGCCCCAGCCCCTCATCACTCTGGGACCATCCTGGCCTAAACGAAGGAAGTGCTGTGGCTGCAGCAATTCCCTGTCCCGTGTGTCTGGAACACCCTCCTGCAGCGAGGCAGGCATGGCAGGCTGTGCATGGTGCTGCTCCCGATTTCAGTCACAGCCACAGTGCCAGGCACACCAGCCCGGGGCAGGGAGCAGGAGCGCTCCACGGCCGTGTGCTGCTGCTGGCACTCCCTGGCCTCCCAGGTGGGAGAAGCAACACAGCTCCTGAGCAGCTGCTAGTCCCCACGGGCTGCAGTGTGGTTGTTATTCCCATCACAGGAATAATAAAGATTTTTTTTCCAGTTTGTGCTTCCTGGCCTCCTTTGGAATCAGACTCTGCTCAGGCCTCCTGCTCTCTGCATTGGGGAAAGGGACATGGGGGTAGAGGGGTATCCTACAAAACCAGAACTGAAGGGCTCAGTCCAGCTTAGAAAAGCCCATTAGCTGAGGAGCTTTTTGTGGAAGCAGAAGTTGGGGTCCCCATCCTTTCTGCCCCAGGCAACCAGAACTGTCCTGTCTCAGTTCCCCCAAACAACCATAGGTGAGAAGGAGCCCTTGAGCTTGGCACTCAAAATGCCTTTTGGCCTCCATGGCAATGGGGTCTGGCCCTGGCACCCCCAGTTTCTGCACCTTTGCCCCCCTACATACTGCAGCCCAGCTCTGAAGCACAGCCAGGGGGCTCAGCCCTGCTGCAGGTGCTCATATGCCCGCCCCAGTCCCAAACATCACCTCAGACAGCACCAGCCCCTGGCTGAGCCCCAGGAGAGGAGGCAGCACTGGGACAAGGATGCAGCTCCAAGGAAGAGGAGCTCCAAGCCCCTGGAATCCACAGCTGCCAGGTACCCACTGAGCCACGGAGCCAGCTGGGAGCATCCCCTGTCCAGGGCCCGATGCTGCCTCCCCCTGCTCCCCCTCTCCCATCCCCCAAGCGTGTCTCCACGGGCAGTTTCAGCGCTTTATTGTCTGGCGGTCCTGCTACAGCACCCACTGTCCTCCCCGTGCTACGGCTGCAGAGGGGGAGCTGCTCCCTCGTCCCCAGCATGGCACCGCAGTGTCCCTGGGAGCTGGAGGCTGCAGGAGCTGCAGCAGTCCGAGAACTGGCACTTAAGGAATCCTGGCTGGGGCCGCTCGCTGCTCCTCTGCCGGGCATGGGGAGGGCGCGCGGCCGGGCATGGCTGTGGTCTGGTCCTGCTGGGCTGGGTCACTCCACTCCAGGCATCTTTTGAAAATGTGGTTCAAAAACGCCACCGATTCTGGGTTGTGACCAGGTGCTCGCAGCTTCGTTTCTCTTAAAAAGAAACCAAACGCAACCTTTTCTTCCCTTTTATGAGCAGTTCTCGATTTTGGCCAGAAATTGCTGCGCCCACCACTCCTCCAGGTCGATGGGAACAAAGTCTGAAAGAGAGGGGAGAAGCTGGAGAAGGAGCAGAACTCTGGGTGCTCCCCCCATGAACCACCAGAAAAAATAACCACGAAATCACAGACTATCCTGAGCTGGAAGGGACCCAGTCGAACCCCCAACCCTGCACAGACACCCCAACAATCCCACCCTGGGCATCCCTGGCAGCGCTGTCCAAACGCTCCTGGAGCTCTGGCAGCCTCAGGGCCGTGCCCATTCCCTGGGGAGCCTGGGCAGTGCCCAGCACCCTCTGGGGGAAGAACCTTTCCCTGATCTCCAATCTAATGACAACCCCAGTTGTCCCCACCTCTGTGCCATGTCCCCAAAAGGCCAGGCTGGCTTTACAGGCACATTCTCTTCTTTGGGGAGCTCTTGGCCGCTGAAAAGCCCCCAGGCTGCTGTCACTGCCCTGACTCCAGCTGCCACCAGACAAGTGTTGCCCCCATGCCTGCTTGGTCCTGCTGGCCCCAGGAGAAGCAGGTCCCCAAGGGGGACTCCTCTGTCTCTAGCAGGCTGCTGAACTATTCAGTGGCTGGAGAAGGCCTGAATCCCACAGGAGTCAGCACCAAGTGTCCCCCAAGGGACACAGGGGGACATCCCCAGCACAGTGCCTGGGGGCAGCTGTCTCCCCCCAGAACCTCCAGAGCACCTCAGCACCAGCAGGACAGACCCAGCCAGCCCCTCCGGCACATCCAGCACTGGGATCCTCCTCCTCTGTCCACCACAGCCCTGCTCAGGTGCAGGCTGAGCCCACACAAGCCTGGTGCACCCCAAAGTGCCACAACCACTTCCCACTTACTTTTGAGTCCAGGGTTGGGGGTTTTCTCCACGTACTGCACGGGGCCACAGGCGCTCTCCTCGCTCCGGCTGCCGTCCAGCTGCTGCTCTACCTGCTGCCAGGCTGGAGAGCGGGAAAAGGCACTGGGTGGATTTGGGACGGGGGGGCAGTGTGGGGGGGCTGTGGGACAGCAGCAGGAGGTGGAGCAAAGGAGGGCAGGTGCCCAGGCTGGGGACTCCATCCTTGCCACCGATGTCCCCAGAATGGTGTGGGTGCTGGGAGGGACGCCACATGCTCCAGTTCCCCCAGGTGCTGCCCCAGGGACTCTCTGCCCTCACCTTCATAGACGAAGCGGACGTTTTCCTCATGAGCCAGGGTGTAACATTCCTCTGGGGCCGAGATCTGCTGCAGCAGCAGTGGGGGCCTCTTGCCATTCACTCTGTTGAAGACGAGTTTCTGCGCTGGGCTGTGGAGGCAGGGGAGCAATGAGGGGTGAGGGCACAGGCAGCTCTGCCCAACCCAGTTTGGAACAAGATCTGGGGCTGTTCAGGCACCTGGGTTGCCCCGAGAGGTGCACACTCATCCCCAGCTGCAGTCACCAGCCCTGTCCCCAAGGGCTGGGATGGAAAGGGACCCAGCCCCCAGGGGTAGGGGGTTCTGACACTGGAGGGGTGCAAGGGGAGCACCCAGAGAAAAGCCATCAGCTGCCCATGTCCCACCCATCCTTCAACCCAGCACCAAGTGCAGTCCCTAAAATAAGGGATCTGCCACCAAAATTGCAGGAATATCAGGAAATGGAAGGGAAATCCAGTTAGGTTCTGGACGGGGGATGTGCCATCCTCTGCAGACTAAGCACCCAGGTTCAGTGGAACAGCTCTGGCCCCAGCGTGTCCCCAAGGTGCCCCAGGACTGGGATGTAACCCTCTGCCAAGTGGGAGCAGGTCAGGCTTTCTCAGAGCTGGGATTCCCTCTGGCGAGGGGCACTTCAACCAGCCCCTGCCTTGGACGCAGCAACACCAGACAGAGCTGAAGGAAAAACTTGGGACCAGACACGGGGGCATGCCAATGCAAAACTCCAGTATTTTGGCTTTTCTGCCCAGCTCTAGGGCAGGACATGTCTGCAACAGCCACGTTCCTCATGGGACAAAGTCTAAGGGGCCCTGGGAGTGGGTTTGGAGTGCAGGAGAGACTGGGAGCAGGCAGCTCCTGCAGATCTGCAGGCAGGGGCTGGGGAGGGCAGTGACCCTCAAGCCCCCCCACAGCCGAGGGTACTGGACAGGCAGGGGGAGGGGGAGCGTGGCAGCAGCCACTCCGGTGAATTACACTGGGAAGGAGGAGAACTGGATGAGGGGAGCTCTTACCCATTTTTTGGAGATGGAGAGGACCTGCAGATCTAGCGGGGTCCCACTGCCCTGTCTAGGTGTGCTTTGACCCCAGCCCTCCAGCCGGGAAAGGGTCTTCTTAGGAGTCCTGTCATCACCCCTCAGCCACTGGAATCGCCCTCAGCAGCCACCCAGCAGCTCCAGCTATCGCTGCTGGACGCTGGAATTCACCCCAAAAGTGTCCCCTGGCTTTAGGGGCAGAGAGGATCGCCAGCTCCACGCGGGCTCCGCGGCCGCCGTGGGTGCGCGGCGCGGCCAAGGCA